>PVHT021183608.1:18781634-18807969 GCA_004024745.2 Catagonus wagneri | reverse complement strand
TTTTTTTTTTTTTTTTTTTTGCATTATAGCTGGTTTACAGATTTCTGTCAGATTTTCCAACTGCACTCTGCCCATTTTTTGATGGGGTTGTTTGTTTCTTTGGTATTGAGCTGTAGGAGGTGTTTGTAAATTTTGGAGATCAATCCCTTGTCAGTCGATTCATTTGCAAATATTTTCTCCCATTCTTTGGGTTGTCTTTTCGTTTTGTTTAGGGTTTCCTTTGCTGTGCAGAAACTTTGAAGTTTCATTAAGTCCCATTTGTTTATTTCTCTTTTTATTGTCCTTACTCTGACAGATGGATCTGAGAAGATGTTGCTATCATTTATGTTGGAGAGTGTTTGGCCTATGTTTTCCTCTAAGAGTTTTAGAGTATCTGGTCTTATATCTAGATTTTTAATCCATTTTGAGTTTATTTTTGTGTATGGTGTTAGGAAGTGTTCTAGTTTCATTTTTTTACATATGGCTGTCCAATTTTCCCAGCACCACTTACCTTACTCCAATGTATATTCTTGCCTCCTTTGTCATAGATTAGTTGACTATAGATGTGTGGGTTTAATTCTGGGCTTTCTATAGTGTTCCACTGATCTATATTTCTGTCTTTGTGCCAGTACTATATGATTTTGATGACTGCAGCTTTGTAGTATAGTCTGAAGTCAGGGAGACTGATTCCTCCAGCTCCATTTTTCTTTTTCAGGGTGTTTTTGGCTATTATGGGTTTTTTGTGCTTCCAAGCAAACTTTAAAATATTTTATTCTAGTTCTGTGAAAAAAGTCCATGGTAATTTGATAGGGATTGCATTGAATCTGTAGATTGCCTTGGGTAGTACAGTCATTTTGATAGTATTGACTCTTCCAATCCAAGAGCATGGTATGTCTTTTCATCTGTTCATGTCATCCTTGATTTCTTTCATCAGTGTCTTAAAGTTTTCAGAGTACAGGTCTTTTGTCTCTTTAGGTAGGTTTATTCCTAAGTATTTGATTATTTTTGATGCAATGGTAAAAGGGATTGCTTCCCTAATTTCTCTTTCTGATCTTTCATTGTTAGTATATAGAAATGCAGTTGATTTCTGTGTATTAATTTTGTACCTTGCGACTTTGCCAGATTTATTGATGAGCTCTAACAGTTTTCTGATAGAGTCTTTAGGATTCTCTAGGTATAGTATCATGTCATCTGCAAACAGTGATAGTTTTACTTCTTCTTTTCCAGTCTGGATTCCTTTTATTTCTTTTTCTTCTCTGATTGCTGTGGCTAGGACTTCCAAAACTATGTTGAATAGTAGTGGCGAGAAGGGACATCCTTGTCTTGTTCCTGATCTCAATGCGAATTCTTTCAGCTTTTCACCATTGAGAATGATGTGAGCTCTGGGTTTGTCATAGATGGCCTTGACTATGTTGAGGTAGGTTCCCCTTATGCCCACTTTCTGCCTTTATCTGGAGCTACACCCACGGCATATGGAGGTTCCCAGGCTAGGGGTCTAACAAGAGCTGTAGCTGCTGGCCTTCGCCACAGCCACAGCAACACAGGATCCGAGCCGCATCTGCAACCTACACCACAGCTCACGGCAACGCCGGATCCTTAACCCACTGAGCAAGGCCAGGGATCGAACCCGCAACCTCATGGTTCTTAGTTGGATTCGTTAACCACTGAGCCACGAAGAGAACTCCACTGAAGAGTTTTTATCAGAAATGGGTGTTGGATTTTGTTAAAGGGTTTTTCTGTATCTATGGAGAGGATCATACGGTTTTTACTCTCCAGTTTGTTAACATGGTGTATCACACTGATTGATTTGTGGATATTGAAGAATCCTTGCATTCCTGGGATAAATCCCACTTGATCGTGATGTACAATCCTTTTAATGTATTGTTGGATTCGGTTGGCTAGTATTTTGTTGAGGATTTTTGCATCTATGTTCATCAGTGAGATTGACCTGTAATGTTCTCTTTTTGTGGTATCTTTGTCTGGTTTTGGTATCAGGGTGATGGTTGCCTCATAGAATGAGTTTGCGAGTGTCCCTTTCTCTGCAATTTTTTGGAAGAGTTTCAGAAGGACAGGTGTTAGCTCTTCTCTAAATGTTTGATAGAATTCACCTGTGAATCCATCTGGTCCTTGACTTTTGTTTGTTGGAAGTTTTTTAATCACAGTTTCAATTTCAGAACTTGTGACTGGTCTATTCATCTTTTCTATTTCATCTTGGTTTACTCTTGGAAGATTGTACTTTTCTAAGAATGTGTCCATTTCTTTTAGGTTTTCCTTTTTATTGCCGTATAGTTGCATATAGTAGTCTCTTATGATCCTTTGTATTTCTGTGATGTCTGTTGTTACTTCTCCTTTTTCATTTCTAATTTTATTGATTTGTGTCCTCTTTTTTTCTTGATAAGTCTTGCTAAGGATTTATCAATTTCAGCGATCTTTTCAAAGAATCAGCTTTTAGTTTCATTGATCTTTTCTATGGTTTTCTTTGTTTCTATTTCATTGATTTCTGCTCTCTTCTTTATGATTTCTTTTCTTCTACTAACTTTAAGTCTTGTCTATTTTTCCCTCTCTAGCTGCTTTAGATGTGAAGTTAGGTTGTTTATTTGAGCTTTTTCTTGTTTCCTGAGGTAGGCTTGTATTGCTACAAACTTTCCTCTTAGAACTGCTTTTGCTGCATCCCAGAGGCTTTGGAGTGTCGTATCTTTGTTGTCATTTGCTTCTAGGTATTTTTTAATTTCTTCTTTGATTTCTTCAGTGATCCATTGGTTGTTTGTTTAGTAGCATGTTGTTTAGTCTCCACGTGTTTGTATTTTTTGCCATTTTTTTCTTGTTGTTGATTTCCAGTTGTATAGCATTGTGTTCAGAAAAGATGCTTGATATAATTTCAATTTTCTTAAAGTTGCCAAGGCTTGATTTGTAGCCCAGGATGTGATCAGTGTTAGAGAATGTTCCGTGCACACTTGAGAAGAATGTGTATTCTGTTGCTTTTGGATGGAATGTCCTATAAATATCTATTAAGTCCATCTGGTCTAATGCTTCATTCAGGGCCTGTGTTTCCTTATTGATTTTTCTGTCTGGATGATCTATCCATTGCTGTAAGTGGGGTGTTAAAGTCCCCCACTATGATGGTGTTATTGTTGATTTCTCCTTTTAAGGTTGTCAGCAGTTGCTTTATAGATTGTGGTGATGCTATGTTGGGTGCATAGATATTTAAAATTGTTATATCTTCTTCTCGGATTGATCCTTTGATCATTATGTAGTGCCCTTCCTTGTCTCTTAAAAAATGTTCTTCATTTTAAAGTCTATTTTGTCTGATAGGAGTATTGCTACTCCAGCTTTCTTTTGATTACCGTTTGCATGGAATATTTTCTTCCATCCTCTCACTTTCAATTTGTATGTGTCCCTAGAAGTGAAGTGGGTCTCTTGAAGACAGCAAATAAATGCGTCTTGTTTTTGTATCCATTCAGCTAGTCTATGTCTTTTGGTTGGGGCTTTCAGTCTATTAACATTTAAGGTAATTATTGATATGTAAGTTCTTATTGCCATTGTATTAACTATTTGGGGGTTTTGTTGCTCTTTCTTCTTCCCTTATTCTCTTGTTGTCTCCTCTCACAAGATGACTATCTTTAATGTTGTATTTGAGTTGATTTTTCTTATTTGTTTGTGTATCAATTGTAGATTTTTGGTTTGCAGTTACCCTGAAGTTTTGATATATGAATCTATATATAAATGAGATTGTTTTAAGTTGTTGGTTTCTCAATTGCATGTGCGTCTCCAGTGTCCTGTATTTGTGCTCTCTTCTCATGATTTCTGATTCTGGTAGCATAATTGTGCATGGATGATTTAGTATCTTTATTGTATATATGACTTTACTGGTGAGCCTTATCATTTGTGGTGTTTTTGTTTCTGGTTGTGGCCTTTTCTTTTCTGTCTAGAGAAGTTCCTTTAGGATTTGTTGTAAAGCTGGTTTAGTGTTGCAGAACTCTCTTAGGTTTTGCTTCTCTGTAAAGGTTTTGATCTCTCCTTCAAATCTGAATGAGAGCCTTGCTGGGTAAAGTAATCTTGGTTGGAAGTTTTTCCCTTTCATCACATTTAGTATATCATGCCACTCCTTTCTGGCCTGCAGAGTTTCAGCCGAAAAATCTGCTGATAACCTTATTGGGGTTCCCTTGTATGTCATTTGTTTCTTTTCCGTAGCTGCTTTCAAAATTTCCTCTTTGTCTTTAATTGTGGTCATTTTGATTAATGTGTGTCTCGGGGTGTTCCTCTTTGGGTTTATTTTATATGGTACTCGTTGCGCTTCCTGGATTTGAGTGAGTGGTTCCTTTTCCATATTAGGGAAGTTTTCAGCTATTATCTCTTTTAATATTTTTTCTGTCCCCTTCTCTCTTCTCCCTCTGGCACCCCTATAATACGGATGTTGGCGCGTTTAACATTATCCCAGAGTTCTCTGAGACTTTCCTCATTTCCTTTCAATCTTTTCTCTCTTTTTTCTTCTGCATTAGTGATTTCCACTAATTTGTCCTCCACCTCCCTGATTCGTTCTTCTGCCTCCTGTATTCTACTGTTGGCTGCTTCTAAGGAATTTTTATTTGTTATTGTATTTTGCACCTCTTCTTGTTTAATTTTTACAGCTTGTATTTCTTTGCTCAGTGTTTCCTGTAAATTATCAATCTTTGCCTCCAGTTTATTTCCAATGTCTTGCATCATCTTCAGCATCAACAATCTAAAGTCTCTTTCTGGAAGGCTGATAATCGCCTCATCACTGAGCTGTTTTCCTGGACTTTTTTCTTTCTCCCTTATCTGAGTTATAGTTTTCTGTCTTTTCATTTTTATAGGTTTTTGGTGTGGTGACCTCTTTGCAGACAATAGCGTTGTAGCCTTAGTTCTGGTGTTTGCCTCCCCTGTGGCTAAAGTTGGTATGGGGGTGGGGATTGCTGTAGGCTTTCTGATGGGAGGGACTGGTGCCTGTCCACTGGTAGGTGGGGTTGATTCTTATCCCTCTGATGGGTGGGGCTTTGTCTCTGGATGAGATTAGAGGCTGGCTGTGTGCCTGAGGGGTCTTTAGGTAGCCTGTTTACTGATGGGTGGGGCTGTGATCCCACCTGGATTATTGTTTGGCCTGGGGCTTCTCAGCGCTGACTGGAGAGACCTGATTTTCCCAAAAATGGCCACCTCCAGAGAAATGCAGGCTGATGAAAGTTCCTGAGAGCTTCACCTCCAATGCCCTTTCCTCACAACAAGCCACAATCACCCGTTTTCCCAGGAGATCCTCCAAGAATTGCAGTCAGGTTTCACCCAGATTCCTATGGTGACTTTGCTTTGCCCTGGGACCCAGTGCATGTGAAAGTCTGTATTCACCTTTCAAGAATGAGGTCTTCTCTTTCCCCCAGTCTTGTGGAGCTCTTGCACACAAGCCCCACTGGCCTTCAATGCCAGATGCTCTGGGAGCTCTTTCTCCCTGTGCCAGATCCCCAGGGGTGGGGTTTTGACATGGGGCTCATAACTCTCAGTCCTGTAGCTGAGTCTCTGTGATGCAGTTACTTTCCAGTCTGTGGGATTCCCACCCAGGAAGTATGGGGTTGTTTCTATCGTGTAATTGCCCTCCTACCTCTTGATGTGGTCTCCTCTTTGTCTGCTGGAGTAGAATATCTTTTTTGGAAGTTTACAGTCCAGTTGGTTGAAGGCTGCTCAGCATTTGGTTGTAGATTTTTTTTTTTTTTTGTCTTTTCTGCCTTTTATCTAGAGCCGCACCTGTGGAATATGGAGGTTCCCAGGCTAGGGGTTTAACAGGAGCTGTAGCTGCCGGCCTTCGCCACAGACACAGCAACACAGGATCCGAGCCACGTCTGCAACCTACACCACAGCTCATGGCAACACCGGATCCTTAACCCACTGAGCAAGGCCAGGGATTGCACCTGCAACCTCCCGGTTCTTAGATTTGTTGACCACTGAGCCATGAAGGGAATTCCAGTAGATTTGTTGCCTTTTCTGGAGAGAAGTTGAGCTCCAGTCCTTCTATTCTGTCATCTTAATCCAATCCCCAAAATTTGCTGATGCTAATTGCTCTCTGACATGAAGAATTCTGGGAAAAGTTCTCTTTTGCTCACTTTGTTGAGTTTTATGAGCTCAGTGTTGCTCACTGAGTGCCAGGAAGGACAGACTCAAACACCCGTAAGGCTGTCTCCTCCCTTAAAGGAGTCTGCTTTCTGGTGGAGGTGAAAAGTTTTTTTCTTTTTTTTTTTCGCAGTAGTAATTACTGCTTTCCTTGCCAAATAAAGATCTGGGGTGAAAAAAGGTAATTTACAGATGCCATTGTAGGTCTTAGCATTGCTGGAGGAAATGTAAGGGTTCCATTAACACCTTTGTTTAGGAAGTTCTCAGAATGGGGGGGGGAGCGGAACCTCCTCTATTCACCTGGAAAGTAGACACTCACGGACTCTTTGCAAGAACCCTGTGAGGCAGGTGCCATCACACCCCCACTGCCCTGGTGAGAGGTTGGTGGTGGCGAGGCTCAGGGACCGCCCCCTCCCCTGTAGGTCAGTCACACAGGGACTCCCCCCAGCCTTGGTGCTAGGCCAGCTCCCCTGCTCTCAATACCTCCCAGGAGAAGGGGAATTAAGAGACATAAATTGTTTTTATCCTGTTAGAATGTCAACTAGCCCTTTACAAGTTTTAATACTTTACAAAATGATCCTATAGTTTTTCCCATCTTGTCACTTCACTAATATCCTTTATTGTACAGAAAACTTTACATTTTACTAGTCAAATTTTCCCATCCTTTTCTTAAAGGATTGAGCTTTTGGTATCTTTGAAATACACTTAAAAAAAAAAACACAGGTCATAAATATTTTATCCCATATTTTCTTCTAAAAGTTTTAGAGCTTTATTTGTTACATCTTGGTTTTTAACGGGTATTCATTTTTGGGTGTTTTATGAAATGGACAGGATTTTTTTTTTTTGGTCTATGTGAATAACCAAATGTCCCAGCTCAGTTGATAGAAAAGCTCATGTGTTTCCCAGTAATTACACATTTCCCCACAAATGCCTACATCAACTTCTGGGCTCCCTATTTTGATCTGTTGATTTACTTATTTTCTCCTAATTTGTGGTATGTATAATTTTGCCTTTTCCTAAGTCCTTGTCTGGTTTTGAGATCAACGTAATACTAGCCTCTTAAAATAAAATGAGGAGACAGTCTTTCTTTTTGTTTCCCCAGAATAATTTTTATAAGATTTGAGTTATCCATCCCTTGAATATTTAGCAGAACGTGCCTATAATACATTTGGGACTAGTGCTTTTTTCCATGGGTCATTTAAACATTTTTTATTTTTTTTATGATTGATTTACAATGTTCTGTCAATCTCTCCTGTACAGCAAAGTGTCCATGGGTCAAATTTTAACCATAATTCACTTTTTTAAAATTAAAAAAAAATTTTTTTTTACATCGGTCCATTTTATTTTATTTTATTTTTTTAATTTATTTTTTATTTTTTTGCATTATAGCTGGTTTACAGATTTCTGTCAGATTTTCCAACTGCACTGCGTGGTGACCCAGTTACATGTACATATATGGATTTATCACATGTGATTAGATATAGTTCCCCGTGCTATACGTTTTTTTCTTTTTTTTTCGCAGTAGTAATTACTGCTTTCCTTTACAGTTGGATCTCCTTGCTTTTCATAATTCACTTTTTAAATAATTATTGTCTTTTCAGAATTTCTGTTTCTTTTTGAGTCAGTTTTGGAAAATCATATTTGTCAAGAAAATTACCTACTTTATCTAAAATTTCAAATTTTTTGTTACTTATCTATAGTGGTAAAAAAAACTTTATCATGTTCCTAATATTGGTTATTTTTAATTTCCTTTCTTTAGATGTTTTTCAGTTTCATTAGTCAGTCTACAAAACCTTTTTGATTATGGTGATTTTTAGCATTGTTTGATTTTATTTAATAACTTTATGTTCTTCCATGACATTTCCCTTTTAAACTTTTTAAATTATTTTTTTTTAATAAAAGTATCATTGATTTACAATGATGTGCCAATTTCTGCTGTATAGCAAAGTGATCCACCCAGTCATACACACACACACACGCATACACATTCCTTTTCTTGTACTATCTTTCATCATGTTCTATCCCCAAGAGATTGAATATAGCTCCCTGTGTTGTACGGTAGGACTTCATTGGTCCTGCTTGTCCATTACACTATTTTTCATTTTTTTCCTCTTTAGTTGTACTCTGTTCTTCATTTATCTTTTTGAATTAGATGCTTAGTTTTCTTTTCTAATGGTAACACTTAGGAATATATATAATGGTGCACTTTTAGGTACCATTTTATTTGCACCCTACAAGCTTTCTATTGATACTTCGTGATTCCCAGTTCTAAGTATTTTCTGAATTTATATGAGGGTGTTTGACCCATAAATTAGTACAGATCCTAAGGAAGACGGACTTACCTCTGTCCTGTTCTGGTGCCCAGCTGACTTCCCGCCCCGCCTCCCCTTTGCCTTGCCTCTGACTGTCTGCCTTTGTGGGCTTAGGCTTTATGTGGCCATCTCGGTTCAAATTCTTAGCATTGCACGTGTCACGATGCTACCGCCTATTCTTGATGAGCTTTAAAACTGAAGATCCAATCTGATATTACTAAGTAAAAAACAAACACTTCTCATCAGTAACTTAAGCAGTTTGTTGTCGCTGATCACTACAATTTCTTTAAGATGACTTATTTGTAATGATCTTGTGATTACACAGTTAACATGGAGATAGGTTCAGTAGGTACACAAGGCATAATTTACCACATGAAGGTAAATTCTTTTGCATGAGAGTTAAAGTAACTAAAGTTTTTTTAAGGGCTAGATATATTTCAGTTCTATTTATTGGCTTTTAGAAAAAATGAAACTCCTAAAGGATGCCAATAATAAGAAAGTATTGAGCAAATTCATAAGGGAATTGCAAAATAAAATTGATTTCATGATACATTAAAAAGAAAAAAACCCTCAAGATCCAAGATCCACCCGCACAGACTCCAATGGGCACAGCTGCTGGGCCCCTGCTCTTGACTCCATTTCCTTCTAGTCTCCACTAGTTTCCTTTCCCGAGAGCCAAGCTAAACATTTTTGCAATTTGTTTACACATATATTTATATTTTATGTTAAATACATTGAAATACATATTTATATTTTATTTAGAATTTCTAGATGTTTGTAGGAGGAGGTCATTTAGTTAATTATTTAGTCATTTTTTGCTAGAATTGTAAATACCTCCCACTTCTTTTTTTTTGTCTTTTTGCCTTATCTAGGGCCGCACCCGCGGCATATGGAGGTTCCCAGGCTAGGGGTCTAACAGGAGCTGTAGCCACCGGCCTTCACCACAGACACAGCAACGCGGGATCCGAGCCGCATCTGCAACCTACACCACAGCTCACGGCAATGCCAGATCCTTAACCCACTGAGCAATGCCAGGGATTGAACCCGCAACCTCATGGTTTCTAGTTGGATTCGTTAACCACTGAGCCACGACGGGAACTCCACCTCCCACTTCTTAATGTCTTCTTCCTTGTTTGTGCTTCCTGATACTTTCCGAAAATCGTTTTTTTTTCTTTCCCTTTTTTCTTTTATTTTAGGGCCACACCCACAGCATATGGAGGTTCCCAGGCTATGAATTGAATCGGAGCTGTAGCTGCGGGCCTACGCCACGGCCACAGCAACGTGGGATCTGAGCAGTGTCTGTGACCTACACTACAGCTCACGGCAATGCCAGATCCTTAACCCACTGAGCGAGGCCAGGGATTGAATCTGCGTCCTCATGGATACTAGTTAGATTCATTTCCATTGAGCCACGACAGGAACTCCTGAAAATCCATTTCTTAAAACAGCTTCGGAAGGAACATAACTGATGTACAGAGTACCACACACACACACAATTTGATAGGTTTCTGACGCGTGCATATACCCTTGGTACCTGCCTACAACCAAGGTAACAGATAACATCCTCCCCACCCCTCCGGGTTTCCTGTGAGCTTCTGGGCTTTGCTCATGCCCATGTGCGTGTGTGTGTGTGCATGTGTGTGGGGGGTGGTATGAACACTCCACAGGAGATCAGCCCTCTTAGATTAAGCTTGTGATGCCCTATTGTTGGCTATAAGCACTTTGTTCAGCAAGTCTCTAGAGCCTGTTCATCTGGAGTGGCCGTAGCTTCATATCCACGGAACATAACGGCCCCCCATCCCTGGCAGCCACCCTTGTACTTTCTGCCTCTGTGCACCTGACTAGGCTCCACCACTCCGGAGTGGAATCACATGGTATCTGTCCTTCTGTGACTGGCTTATGTCACCTGGCGCGATGGCCTCCAGGTGTATCTATGTTGTCGTAAATGGGAGGATTACCTTTCTTTTAAACGCTGACAGAGAAAATTAAGAAACAACCCCTTTATCATTTCCCAATATTTCAATTCGAGGCTAATCTCCAGGCAGAGGGTAAGTCTTACAAGGTCAACTTAGCTCTCAGAAGTAATAGGTCCTCCAGCAGACCCACAGAATTGGCCTCAGTATTCAAAAAACCAACTGCATCTTGTGTATCCTCTTTTAAAAGTTCTTTTTGGGACTAATCCTGTCGCATACCATGGTCAAGACATTAACTACTTATGAGTTTCCTGATTAAATAAAAATAGCTCAGCTAACAGTGGGTGCAGATGAAGTAACCTAAGACCTTGGGGGCAGAGGGTGGTTTCCACTTTACAGGTCAGGAAGGGGAGAAGGTAAGATCTAAGCCAGAGAAGATGCCGGAATTCTAAGCCCAGGATTGACTCCAGGGCTGCAGGCTGTTCCTAGGGTGGATTTTCTCCAGACAGGGAATGCAGCCCTGTCTCCTGGGCCCCCCGTTGCCTCCTGACCCTCAACAACCCGCAGGCTTTGTGGTGTTTTTGTGTTGTGGTGCGCTCAATATAGCCGGATGACAACTGCTTTTAAATCTGGAGTGCCTTTCCTGGCTGTTGCTATCGCAACAAATGAAAGCAATTCAGGCTCTGTTTACTGATAATTTATAAGCAAGTGCAGCTGGGGATAGGAGGAGGCGCGGTAGTTAATGGTTGGGGGCGTTCTCGCTATGCTTCTGCAAAAAGCTGGGGCCTTCCTTCCCACAACCCTCCAAGCAAGGGACGAATGGCCAGGAGGTGGCCAGTGACTTACCCTCCCCACTTCCACCAGGTTGGTCACCATGATGATGCTGGCGGTGTTTTCATGCCATACCATCCTCCAGAAGTCATAGATGGTCTCCTGCATTGGTCCTGCAGCAAAACACAGCAGAGACTTTGGTTTTCTTTTTAAGTGTGCCAGCGGACAGTTTCTGGGCTTGCAGATCAATCTTTGGACGGCCGCTGGTAGCCCCCTCATTTCTCTAGGTGGGATGGGTTGGCCTTTCTAGTGTTGGTGCGAGAGGGGGTGCTCCCTAAAACGGCGCCTGTAGAGATACTGGATTTTTCATCCGTGGTTGAGTTCCCTCATGTCATGCAACGGATCTGCATTTGAGCTCTTTTTTTGTCCCTCTGAAATGACTGCCCGGAAAGTTATTTTTTCATCATTCAGCTATTTATCTCCATAATACTCAAGAGTGAAATGTTAAAAAGTGAGTCACATTACTCTTTCTGCTCACAATTGGCAGATACCCAGAAAGAAATGAGCCTAAAGGAAAAATGGCCTTTCCTTGTTTCTGATTTTTTTCTTATTCTGGGCTGTCAAATTAATCCTTTTTTTTAAAATTTTTGCCTGATTCCTAAAGTGAGAGAAGTTGTACTTCCTGTCACCAAACATGATCAGGACCTCCATCCCTAGCTCTTGGGCTCTGAGAATTGAAAAGCTTCTTTTATGGACTGGGAAATAGGTCTTACAAGAAAGCCAGTGCTGTGGATATTGTATAGGTACAGGAATCTGGAATTAAAACTTTCTTTTTTTTTTATTTTTCTTTTTTTGCTTTTTAGGGTTGCACCCGCGGCATATGGAGGTTCCCAGTCTAGGGGTCGAATCGGAGCTGTAGCTGCCAGCCTACACCATATCCACAGCAACTTGGGATCCAAGCTGTGTCTGTGACCTACACCACAGCTCACAGCAACGCCAGATCATCGACCCATTGAGCGAGGCCAGGAATCAAACCTGCATCCTCATGGTATGATACTAGTCAGATTCATTTCCACTGAGCCACAATAGGAACTCCCTAAACTTTTTTTTTTAATGCAGACTATTACAACACTCAAACTCTATTTTCTGCTCATGCCTGTCTGAGGGTCTAAATGTAATAGCATAAATCTTCACACGGCAGCAGAGCTGTGAGGACAGGAGAGGAAGTAATTTCAAAGGTAGGAAGTCACATGCTAGTTGGTGTTCAGGGACATGTGGGGACAGCTGGACTGTTGTGTCTGGACACTGCAGATGACTGGGCTTAGAGCTCAAATGTGTGAATGTGAGATCTGTCTCTGACTTTGAACTGGCTCTGTGATTTGGTGCAAGTTACTGGGCCACTGTGACTGTCAGTATCTCCATCTTTATCTACATACTGATTTCAGGAACATTTCTCAGGGTTATTCTGAGGATTCGTGGAGTCAATGCACATGCAGGCATTTTACACACAGCCAAGCATTAGAACAAAAACAGGGTGCATTTTTTTAAAAAGAATTTTTCTTTTTTTTTTCCTTTTGGCCACTCTCGAGGCATATGGAAGTTCCCAGGCCAGGGATCGAATCCGAGTTGGAGCTGAGACCTAGGCCACAGCTGCAGCAATGCTGGATCCTTAACCCCCTGCACCAGGCCGGGAACTGAACTGGCACCTCCACAGACAGGCTGGATCATTAACCCACTGTGCCCAATCGGGAACTCCTCTTTTTTTTTTTTTTTTTTTTGTTTTATTGACATCTAGTTGATTAACAATGTTGTGATAATTTCTGCTGCACAATAAAGCGATTTAGTTATATATATATATATATACACACGTTCATTCTTTTTCAGATTCCTTTCCCATATAGGTCATCACAGAATATTGGGTAGAGTTCCCCGTGCTACACACCAGGTCCCTGTTGACCAGTCAGCCCAAACCCCCAGTCCATCCCTCCCCACAAGGTGCATTTAAAGATATTATGAATGGTCACTCTCGGGCTGAGGCTCAGACAACGAGCAGTGGGGCCCCTCCTGTCAACTTGCATTCCTCCAGACCTGTTATCAGCTGGACCCTGTGGCCCTATTCTTCTTCTTCGTCTTGGCTGTCAAGCCTCCGTGCCTTCCCTCCGTAACACGAGCTCCCACCATCCCTCCCACTGCCCTGGCTGTACTTGTCCCTCTGCCTCTGAGCCTCTGCGTCCAGTCCTCAGGGGCGCCTTGCACGCCACCTCCTACGGAGCTGCGCCTGCCGCCTGGCCCCGTCCCTTGGCACGTGCGTGCCATTCTCCTGATGGAGAGGCTGACAATTTCAGTGCCTTCAATCAAGGTTGCGGAGGAGCCAGTAAATATCGGATCCCATCCATCATCACGCTTCCAGCCTCCACTGTGTATTTAACAGCTTGTTACTTATTCACCAGGAAAAAATACCCTGAGTCCATCTTTGTGCAAACAGACAGTCTTCCCAATGTGACCCTGAGCCAAAGGGTGATGCTTCTTGCCACCTTCGCTGGATAAACAGCCCTGTGCCACCTACTCTGAGTTCCGATGACAATGGCTACCATGGACCAGTCTCATATCCCAGCATCGAGGCAGCGCGAGCCTTTAGGACTAAAGTCCCCCCTTCCCTGTGAGTCCAGCAGAGATGTTCAGGGCTGCGGTAGAGTTCTAGGGTGGAACCCACTCGCCCTTTCTTAGTTTACACGCCCTTGAGACTGTGATGACTTATGTCAAGTCCCCTGGGAAGAACGTGGCTGCCAGGGCTGCCTGTTCTTTTCTTAGTGCCTCTGGGATCCCTGCACACAGTAGGGCTCAATGAGTAAATGAATGAAGGAATACATCTGCATGCATCCTTACAAAGCATATTATTTACTATTAAACTATTATATTGAACGTGTAAATATTAAGTCATATTGATAAATCGTATTTGTAGGAGTCTGTTTCCTGACATATTTCGGAGACAGCCTGTAGAAGCTTGGACACTCAATGGCTTTATTTCTTCCCCATTCGCTGGTGGGGAGGCAGCATATTTTACAGGGGCTTCTTCAAATGAGCAGGACAGTCACCTGGTCCTCAGGGCACTCACTGCAGGGGAGCTGCCTCCAACCACGGAGCTGGGGGTTCTCTAAGTTCCCCGGCCCTAGGCTTTGCCTCCGGTTTTTTTTTTTTTTTTTTTGGCAAGTTTGCACTGTATTCTTTTTGTTTAATTTTTTATTATAGTTGATTTACAATGCTCTGTCAATTTCTGATGTACAGCAAAGTGATCCAGTCATACATGCATACACATTCCTTTTTTTTCTTACTATCTTTCTAATCTTGACTCAATCCACTGCCTGAAGCCAGAGTGTGATCCCGGCTTCACTAATTGTTCTATCGAAGGCAATGAGTGGTTCTCAATCGCAGCCACATATTACAATTACTGTGGAACTTTAAAAAATTTCTAACATCCTAACCCAAGAGACTCTGGTGTTACTGGCTGGGGACTGGGTGGGGGGGGTCTCCTGGGAGGACCCCTGATCTTCAGCATCAGGGCTTCTGGCTCCACCTCTGACCTAACCGTCAGGTGGTCTCGTAAGAAGGTGTAACTGCGGAACACCGGAGATTTGTAGGTTTTGAATCTACTGAATAGTCTAACCCTATACAAGCTCTTTGAATCAAGAAATCCCAATTCTTTGAGATTTAGAAGGAACTTCACTCATAAAATTATCATCTAGGAACATGGCTGTAGCACTTTCTCGAGAAGCACAGCAGTCGTTAAGGTGACACAGGTATTTTAATGTTTATGTGACTACTTTAAAATAAAAGGCATTGATCTTTAAAATAAAGGGCATTGATAAGCATCAGCAGGTCACTTGGGTGACAACACATATTTGAGTCTTGATGATTTTTCGTACCTACTGATCTGGACTTAAAAAAAAAAAGACCAGGTGAGAAGAATGCATTAGGTGAGAATCTTTTCAGTGCTAAAATTAGGATGGGAATCCAAAAGAACTAAAACGGTTTGTGGCTAAAATCTGAAAATGAATTTGAATACAAAGATTATTCTAAGTTGATCAGAGAAAGAAAAAAAGGTTCCAGGGGAGTTCCCATTGTGGCTCTGCAGTAACGCCTAGCCTGGGAACGTCCATATATTGCACAAGCTGCCCTAAAAAGCAAAAAAAAAAAAGGGGGGGGCCAGGAAAGGTCCCCCCATTTCCCCTCCCACCCATGCAGTGCTGTTCTTCCTTGTCCCTTGGCTCCTTGTTTCTCCCTTCCTTCCCTAAGTGGCACTGATGTCCCAGAACGGTCCCCTCCTGCACACCATGCGGCCTCCCCCATACCTGGTCCCACGGGCAGCTCAACAGTAAAACTGCTCAGAGCCAACACTGGAGAGACTTGTTTGCTTGGCTGATGATTCAAGATATTTTCACAAGGGGTTGTTCAAATCTTTTTTTTTTTTTTTGAGGGAGAAACATGGAAGATGGCAGGTACGCAAATGTAAGATTTTTATTTAAATTAATTTTTTTTTTTTTTTTTTTTTTTTGCTTTTTAGGGTTACACCCGTTGCATATGGAGGTTCCCAGGCTAGGGGTCGAATCGGAGCTGCAGCCGCCGGCTGACGCCACAGTCACAGCAACGCGGGATCCGAGCCGCGTCTGCGACCTACACCACAGCTCACGGCAACGCCGGATCCTTAACCCACTGAGCGAGGCCAGGGAGCAAACCCACAACCTCATGGTTCCTAGTCGGATTCGTTAATCACTGAGCCACAACGGGAACTCCCTCAAATGTAAGGTTTTTAAATGCAAAATTTTTCAATCCTGTTTCTCTTTTTGACGTATTTCAAATTATTTCCTGAGAACTGAACACATCATGACTCAGAGACACGCATCTCCAAACAAAATCCAATAAAGCACACCAGGGCCCCGGGCGGGTAGACCTCATGGCACCATTTGGGTTTAGCGGCTTCTGGTGCGGACACCATGAGCCAACAGCTTGGCCCCCAGATGCAGTCCTGGTACACAGAGAGCGCTGCAACAGGGCAGGGCTGGGGGACGGGGAGGACCCCCAGGGGCAGGTCAGCATGTATTCCCTGGCTTCAGTGTCTGTCTCCCAAATGCTGCTGTGGCCATGCCCTCAGTCCACAGAGAGGTCACTGGGGACAGCTCACGGGACAGACGAACAGCTAACCCCCCAAGACAGGGAATCTGAGGCAGCGGCCAAGGGCCCTGCACACCCCTCCCTCCAGCACAAGTAGCTGTGATAACGGCCCTGGTGTTTGATTCCTGCAGCTTCTGGCTGGAGGGTGTCACACGATCGCCGCGGCTGTGCATTTACAGATGATGGCCCCATGGACGGGAGGGTTAGTCTCAGCAGTGGTCCCAGGAGACCTGAGCCTTTGAAAGGTAAGGAACCCACATTTCAACAGCATCGGGCCAGTGATCCACCCCGTTTCCCTGGGCTCGGTGGCAGACACAGACCTCTCTTTGCTGAGAAGAAGACATGCGGGGGCCCGATCTTAGTTCTTACACCACCCGGCTCTGGAGGAGCAGTAACAACGACAAAAAAAGGCAGAGACAACTAAGAGCGGAATAAAAACAACAAAAAGCTATGAAAAGCATAAGTGAAAGACATTCAAGGGTGGCTCTACTGTGAAAGGCGAGTTCTCCAGTTCCTGGGAAGTGGGAGATGTTAAAAATGATAATTTCAGTCCTTGAGAGATGGCTCCTGCCTCTCCTCTCACGTTCCCGTTCTCACACAGTATGTTATCTGTGTTGACAAGAGCTGCTGGAAGTCAAGGTCCTTGGAGCTCACAGTGGTGGAAAAGAGTTTTTGGAAGGGAAAGTACAGATACAAACTGATCTGTACCCCTGTCTGTAGAATAACAGCTGACTTCTCCTGAGCTCTATTTCCTTAGTCTCCTTTGAGTGTTTTACATGTCTTATGCCATTAATTTAAAAATTACAATCTTATGTAATAGGTGCTACAGTCCCCACTTGGATGAAATGAGAGTCAGGAACGTTGTCCAAGGGGCTGAGTCTGCTGACCCCACCAGTCACAGTGCTGCCATGGGAGCATCGAAGGAACTGGGAAGGGCTCTCTCTGACAGGTGTGTGTGCACAAGTCATCACGCTCCTGGCAAGAATAAAGGAGAAGGAAACCCATGCTGACCACCTGAGGTGCCCACAGCATGTGGACATTCCAGGGCCAGGGATTGAACCTGTGCCACAGCAGTGACAATGCCAGATCCTTAATCTGCTGTGCCACAGGAAAACTCATTAGATGCTTTTTTTTTTTTTTTTTTTTTTGATTTTTAGGGCTGCACCTGCAACACAGGGAAGTTCCCAAGCTAGGGGTATGCTACAGCCATGGCAACACAGGACCCAAGCCATATCTGCCACCAACGCTGCAACTTGCAGCAATGCTGGATCCTTAACCTACTGAACGAGGCCAGGGATTGAACCAGAATTCTCTTGGACACTACGTTGGGTTCTTAACCCACTGAGCCACAGGGGAACTCCTGTGATGACAATTCCAGATAGCAACCTAAAATGTTCAAAGGAAGAACATGATTTTCTCAAACTTCTTTTGGGGACTCACAAGCAAAACCATCTGAAGAGCACTGTCAGCCAGTGATGAGTGTCTCCAGGAGATAAAGTCAGGAAGAGACTGTGTTTTCCTGGGGGAGGGCCAGCAGGAAGAGCGTTATTTTTCCCCCAGTAGAGGAGCGCAGAGTGGGTATGCCTTTGATGGCAGGGCTGAGGGTGGGAGGCTTGAGCTGGAAAGAAAAGGGGCCCCAGGAAGGGAGCTGAGGAGGATGGTGGATGTTTAAATGAGGCAGTTGGATAAGCCCTCAGGCCAGGTGTGCCTTTCATGCACTCTCATTTCTCGGCATCACAATTGTTCTGTCTCACGATGAGAACCAGGCTGAGGAGGCTAAGTGACTTGGAAGCTGGGCTTCCAACACACATCAATCCAGCTGCACTTGGCAAATTTCGCAATGACTCCCTAAGCATGGGGGCCTTGTCTGTGCACATCAGCCTCTAGCGACCTAGCACGGCTAGTCCCGGGAGTGGCAGGGTGGCTGGGCGGTGAGGGGCACACATGGCATAGTGGTGACACAGAGGGAGGGGGCAGGACTCCAGGGGCAGCAGCTACAGGAACCTGGGGGTCCTGTCTGTGGGTGCTGGCCCGACTTGGCCTCCTTCAGGTCCTGCAGCATCCAGCTCACTCCATCTGAGCTGAAGACCCCTGATGGTGCGACATCCATATGCCAAAGAGGGGCCTAGGATCCTCGCATCCAGGCTCTTGCTCATAAACACAAGTGGCCCTCAATTTCGGATCCATTTCTGTTATTGCTACTGCTGGAGGTAATGTAGAATAAGTATTATGAAGTCAGTTTCTCAATGTTCGGGGCACAAGATGTCCCTTCCGGGGTTTCTGAATAAGTCTGATTACAAAACTTTACCTGCTTTTTCAATATGATGCTTCCATAACATTTATGCCTATAATTTTACTTTTAACAGCTTTTCAGTTTTTGCAAGACTGAAATGTAAAAGGTAAAATACGCCACCCTGCTTTAGGGACTGAGCCTGCCTGGTGTGTCACAAGAGCGCTAATGGTGACACAGAAAACAACTGGCATCTGCATTAATAATTAATGCTGCTTAACAACACTTGTTTGATAGGTGCATTTGCTCTCCCCAGAGGCTCTGTAGGTTAAGATCGTGGAATTTTTATGACAAATTTTTGGGAAGGTGGGTACTCCTCTTATACCTGAAAAAATTAGGCATCCCCTGTCTGCTGCACCCACTTCCTCTAGGACTCCCAATCCACATGGTGACGTTTACCTCTCACTGATACCATTCCCTAAAATTCTCCTTGCAGACTGAAATAAGAAAGCGTGCCAACATTAGCTCTGCAAATATTCCTGCTGTCTCTAGATAATTAGTTTCACTGGATGTCAGTTTTCAGGCGCATTACTAGAACATATGAAATCCTGATTGGACACCAAAAGGTCATGTCAGAATTAATTAAGAGAAAATTGGTATAAACCAAATGCTAATGGTCAGTTACATATAAAATCTAAAATAGCCTGGGACACCTCTGTCTGTAGCATCAGTCATGACCCTTCAACCTTGGCTCTCTTTTGGGTAATAATCTAACTTTCACCTTATTCACTTATTCAACTAAAAATAATTATGAAATATTCAAAAAACAAGGAATAACATAGTAGGTATTATTTAATGTCCTAATAAACTTAATCACCCATCTCTTTCTTCCTAAGAAATACCAGGAACTCAGTATTTAATTCTAATTATTTATCCCCCCTCCCTTTATATTTTGCTTTTTAGGGCTGCACCTGCTGCATGTGGAGGTTCCCAGGCTAGGGGTCGAATCAGAGCTACAGCTACCAGCCTACACTACAGCCACAACAATACCAAATCTGAGTCGCATCTGCAACCTACACCACAGTTCACGGCAACACCGGATCCTTAACCCACTGAGCAAGGCCAGGGATCGAACCGATGTCCTCACGGATACTAGTTGGATTTGTTTCCGCTGCACCACAACGGGAACTCCTATTCCCATTTTTCATATTTCTACCATCCAGTATCTCGGTTCCAATATGAGTTCATCCTATCTTAATTAGTCATTATTATAATCCATTTCCTGTTGTAAATGTTTATGGCCTTTATCATTTTTATTGTGGTTTTCCTTTACTTATCTTTACTAGGATAAAGTTTGTGCCTTTCTACACCACTTTTTTTTTCTTTAGAGTCATCATGTTTTTTAATTATAGTTGATTTACAGTGTTGTACCAATATCTGCTGTATAGCACAGTGACCCAGTCATCCATATGTATACATTCCTTTTCTCATATTCCATCTTGGTCTATCCCAAGAGACTGGATATAGTTCCCTGAGCTGTACAGCAGGACCTCACTGCTTATCCATTCTAAATGTGATAGTTTGCATTTACCAACCCCAAAACCAACACTTAACCACATCTCAGTTCATGGGAAAAACAGATAAAGAAGTACATTTTTTACAAAAGTAAACAAAACAAAATGACGCAAAAATTCTGAATACCTTCTTTCCCTTACGCATTAAGACCTTACCACAAGAAAATAAATGAAAATATGGCTTTGAGACTTACAGTTTTTCTTAATACTTTTAGAAATTTTCTTTTTTCCTTAAACAAAAGCTACAGGGGTTAAAATTAATTTGAATGAAGCATTTCAAAATAAAAATCTACAAGATCACTCATGGAAGCCTTAAAATAATTTCTGACACACAAACACATACACAGGCCTAACCATTTAGATATTCTCATGTATTAAGAAAATCCTAATTAAAGATGAAAAAATAAAAAGTCATATTAGAAATAACTTTGAGAGTTCCTGCTGTGGTGCAGTGGGTTAAGAATCCTACTACAGCGGCTTGGGTCTCTTCAGAGGCGTGGGTTTACACCCAGGCCTGGCGCAGTGGGTTAAAGGACCCGGCATTATTTAGTTGTGGCTTGGACTTAATCCCTGGCTGGGAGAACTTCCATATGTTGTGAGTGCGGCCATAAAAAAAATAAAAATAATTTTCATTGCCTCCATACCACATATGCCATATGACAATTTAAATCACAACCAGGTTTTTGTTTGTTTGTTTTTTGCTTTCTAGGACCGTACCCACAGCGTATGGAAGTTCCCAGGTCTAATCCAAGCTATAGCTACCAGCCTACGCCACAGCCACAGCAACGCCAGATCTGAGCCATGTCTGCGACCTACACCACAGCTCATGGCAATGCCAGATCCTTACCCCACTGAGAGAAGCCAGGGATCGAACTCACAATGTCATGGTTCCTAGTTGGATTCGTTTCCGGTGTGCCACGACGGGAACTCCATGAATCACAACCAGTTTTCGTTAAACATATTTTCATTTATAAAACACTGACATACTCAAAAGATTTTTCAAAGTGGTAGGAATGTTCTCAGTGCTAAGAAAACTTAGAAAAAAATCTTTCTATTTGAAAATAGAAGAATAAGATTGGTCTGACTGTGTGGCTAGAAAATTTGTTTTGAAAACTTGTTCATACTTTAGTGGGAAAATGGTGAACACCCTCTCACCTTCCCCTGAGTGAGTAGTGAGGCTTTGGGTGTGGGTCAGGGTGGGTTCCCTGCAAGTCCTCAAAGCCACAGTCACCCCCTAATGAAATGTCTATGTTTTGTGCCTGTGTGTACATATTTCACTGGGTCTCCATGTGTTTTTCTAAGACCATAATAGCCGTGATAATGTTATGTAACTTTAAAAAAGAACAGTAATTCTTAACATCATTATACTCATCAACTATCGACGCCACGGTCCTTTCCTAGGCTGACATGCAGTGCCTGGGGGACTCTGCACGTCCCGGGACCTGACTGTATGCAGTTGATCTCAGGGGCCTGGATGACAAAACCCTTTCCCTTCGGCTTTGCTCTGTCTTCCACTTCCTTGCGGCAAACTGTCATGGGCCACCTTTAGGCATCTGGGCAACCAAGCAGCAAGCAGAACCTGCCTCGCCAGCCTCACCCAGCACAGAACAGGGTGCTGCACAAGGCTCTCCCTTCATCTCTCCCTGATTTCCCCTCTGCTCCTCTGCCATCATTATGTTCTTTCCCAGATGATTCCTCAGCCCCTTTTTGTTCTCTAGGGGTCTCTTGGTCTTCCAAAGCTCCTCTCTAACACATCCTTCTGTCATTCTTACATCAGAAACTGGTTTGCACAAAGTCTCTTGGGAAGGAAGCTGTCTGGTCTTTGGAATTAAGCTCTTTTCACTTACACGGAGTCCGACCCTAAGGGTGCCTCAGAGAAAGCATCAGAACCCGTGCTGGTATCCTCGGTTGCTCTCTGAGATGGGTAATGTCTGCACGACTTTAAAAATGAGGGGAATATGCTTTCTGCAACTTATGAGAGAGCTTGTCATCTTTGCAACTCACATTTGTTTAAAAGTTCACAACAGTGATGGTAATTTTCATACTCTGGGGTGGGGGGGCGGTGCTGGATGCTGGTGAAAATATAAGTGGTTCCCCTTGGATACATCCTGGAAGAAGCATATTCCCAGGCATGGAATGTTCTAGATTGTATGAAGCTACATAAGTACATAGCAGGATTGGGTTGAAGCCTATGTGCTTTGAGAGCCGTGTCGTTGGAATCAATGGAGCAACGGTCGTGGTAAGAATTTTAGCTGATACTTCCAGAGACATTGCTCACAGAGATAAGCAGGGCAACTCCAGTATCTACACCCTAATTAACCACCCTGTTCTACTGCCTCTGGGAGGAAAAGAAGCCTCGTTCCCATTACTGACATAAAACATGTTTGTACGTGGAAGGACTTTTTAGGGTCAAATAAAACCTTCACGTTTCACAGCCTTTGCAGCAACATGGATGGACCTAGAAATTATCATGCCAAGTGCAGCCAGTCAGACAGTGAGACACCAACATCAAATGCTATCACTTACATGTGGAATCTGAAAAAAGGACACCATGAACTTCTTTGCAGAACAGACGATGACTCACAGACTTTGGAAAACCTATGGTTTCTAAATGAGACAATCTAGGGGGTGGGGGGATGCACTGAGGGTTTGGGACGGAAATGCTATCAAATTGAGTTGTGATGACTTTTGTACACCTATAATTGTAATAAAATTCATTAAACAATGAAAAAAATAAAATAAAATATTTCTATAGAAACAGAACAAAACAAAAAAACTTATGGTTTCCAAATGAGACAGGTTGGGGGGTGGGGGGAGGCACTGAGGGTCTGGGATGGAAATGCTATAAAATTTGGTTGTGATGACTGTTGTACACCTATAAATGTAATAAAATTCACTGAGTGATGAAAAAAAGATTTACCAAGAATATAGAAAATTGAATTATCAAGAAAAAAAATCTTCACGTTTCAAAGATCATGTTGCACAAGCAAAGGAATATTTATTAAAAAACAAAAAACCACCTGACTCCTGGCAGAACTTGCATGCGGAACTGGAATGTTCCAAAGCATTTCTGGAAACCCATCTGCCTAAATGAACCGTTACTTGGATTTCGTTCCCTTGGGACTAGACTCAGCCCTCTTCTAGAATCATGTCTCTCTGGGAATGGGAGAAACCTTCCCAGCTTGCTGTGGTACCACCGTGGACGGGGAACGCAAAGGCTGCTGTTATTCTTGATGCGAAAACCGAAGGATAAAGGCAGATAAGCCAGATCTGCGTGGTGGGGTAAAGACGATGCTCCCAAAGACAGACTCGAGTAGAGAAGAGAACGGAGGGGTAGTCAGCTGCTCTGTGATTCAGGGATAGACATGCATTCTCGGGGGCCCGCGGTCCCCGATCCCTGGGGCGGGCTGGATGGAAAAGCCTCACAGGGGGCCGGGAAGAGACCGTGTCTGCACCTCGGCAGGGAGGACCACGACAGCCGTTCACATCATGAGAGCCGCCTGCCCACAGGGTCACAAAGCATTTATCAGACCAGTCTCCAAAGAGAACCCGCATGAAGTCACCCCAAGTGCCCGCTCATGCTGCAAAGAGAGGCACAGAGAGAAGGCGATCAAGGAGGAAAAGAAGAATGGAAGCCTTCAGCGAGTGGGGGCGGGTGGCCCGGGGCCTGCCTGCCGTCTGTCAAGCAGAAGCAAAGAGGAGGGAAAAACCTACACTCCCAGGTTTGGGGGTCACTGCCCGGGAAAGAGGCTTTCATTAGTCTCCATCTTCTTTAATGAAGCTTTTTTTCAGAGCACCAGTGGTGCTTTTATTTCAGGAAAAAGAAAATAAATCTTATAAATGACTGAAACAGAGGCAAGCTGACTCCCTAGACGTAGCTCAGTGTAGATCCTCTCGAGTTTTCAATGGCATCAGGGAACCTCCAGAAGCATCCTTTTGAGTGAAAATGCTGGAAAAAGAGCTTGGCTCAGCTAGAAACTTTCTCAGTTTGCTGCCCTGATAAACTTGTCCCAAACCGTGTCTGTGAGCGATAAAGGACCCTGGTCCTGAGACTCCGTGGTTCTAGGGCTGGTTCAGGCCTCATTTTTCCACCTGCTCAGAGGTTTAGGGCTGGGAGAGAGAAACAGCTAAAGCACTGCCTGCACCTGATGTTGCAGCAAACTCAGACTGGTGACACTGGTTGCTTCTCGACAGGTCACGTGGCGTAATCCCCGAGTCATGCTGCATTCCCGACCCTGTACTAAGCTGGCACTCTGGAACGGCCACAGAACACTTTTTCAGTTTTCAATGAATTAGGCCTGAAAGGCTTGGCCTTGCAAAGGTGGGCAGAGGCCCAGGGAGGCCACTGTCAGAGAAAGCCCCCGGCCTGGCCATGATGAGTCACAGCTCTGTCCTCTCTTTTCCTCACTGTTGACCAAGGCCGCTCAGGAGACCAGAAACACAGGATGTTTGTCCTAATTTAGACGTTGCATAGGCCTTATTCAAATATGAATGTTCATCCATACTATTTGCAAGTGCTTTTGTACATGTGACTCATTTGAAGGGACACGAATGACAGTCACTTAAATCTATTTGTGATTTCAGTTGCAACTGTTTCAATGACACAACAAAGTGTTGACTTAAAGCCTTTCAACTTTTCTACCAGCTCCAAAAGATACTATAATTTCTCTAATTCAAATGAGGGACACTTCTAAACGACTCTCAAGATTTAAAAAGCATTTGTCCCAAGGCATTGGCAGACCCAGCACCTGCGGGACATCTTTTGTCTTCAAAGTAGTAACTTAGCTTTTGTTTACTCGAGCAATACGTTTCTGCCATAGCCTCAGTGACAACGGTGGATGGTACCTAACAGGAGCAAATTTTGGCTTCATCTTTTAATTTGCAAGCTCTCTTTAAACGTTCTCACCACTAAGGAGCAAGCATAGTAAGAGCACAGGGCTGAGCCATGGCTGTGATCTGACTTTCTGGCTCATTGGCCAGTAGCTTTTGAAGTGAATCTGGTGAAGAAAAAGTAGGGTTTTAAAGGAAGTTTCCGCATAAGCAAATAACAATTGCTATTATTTGCAACTGTTCATCTTCCCTTAGAAAACTGCAGTGGGGGAGAAAGATGCAGGTGGCCCCGCATGGCGAGCTTGGCCCCGGGCACTGGGAATGCTCACACCTTCTCGGAGGTCAATGTCTGCTTGGGTCTAGACCACATTTGCTCAAAGACTCCCTACTGAAGTTTGGAAACTAGCGCACACTCCACTTGACTGGGCTAAACTTTCAATCCGTCTTCAACAGGAGAAGAGAAGGGAATCCAAACATAATCCACTACCCAGCGTCGCCGGGAAGAACAATGGCAGCTAGGGTGGAACTTGCACTCGAGGTGCATGCCACCCGGGCGCTTGGAGGAATAAAAACAAAAGCTGTTTACTAAAGGCTTAGCTTTTGATGAAAACAAAAAATGTTTCCTTTCAATACTACCGAGAAATAATTTCAAGTGTTCATCTCCAACTGGAGGCCAGAACCCAGGAGACAAAAGCTCTGTGTGGAGTGTGGGAAACATGCATTGATCCTGGGACCAACTTTTGCTGTGAGAGCGACTCGCTGACCTGTGCTAGGCTTTGCTATTTACCGCCTCAGAGGCTGGCGGGGAGCTGTGCCCTGGGAAAATACAACTCATACTTACCTTTCTGAAAATCTTTATTAACACTGTTCATTCCACACAGGGTATGTGGCAAGATGTAGCAGAAAAGCAGATGGACAGTAAACAGAAGGAAGTCACCGTGGCAAAGTCTCAACTCTTGCAGGAATGGGGCACCCAGAGTTTACTTCTATATAAAGCTTCATACCCCACATTTTCACTACCTTCACGTAAGTTTTCCCCTAGCTCTGGATGGAGGAAATTTTTTAGATTTCTCCTCTTCAAATTATGAACAGATTCTCATTATGGACCAAGAAGGCTGATCATCTAAGATATAGATGGGAGGGGGCTAGTTATGCGTGACCAGATCAGTGCAGAGCTAATAAGCAAATTGACTTCAACAAGGTCAAGTGTCTTCAAAAACAGTGGTGCCTTGATTTACTGACATGGCAAAAGAACAGTAGTTTCCCAGCCCTCACCTTAGAAAGGAAATAGTCTCAGCAATTGCAGATAAGAATCCACCCAGGGCAGGAGTTCCCGCTGTGGTGCAATGGGATCAGCAGCGTCTCTGTAGCGCCAGGATCAAACACAGGTTTCACCTCCAGCCCAGCACAGGGGGTTAAGGATCCAGTCCTTGATCTGATCCCTGA
>PVHT021183608.1:18754980-18781534 GCA_004024745.2 Catagonus wagneri | reverse complement strand
TTTTTTTTTTTTTTTTTTTTTTTTTTTTTTTTTTTTTTGCTTTTTAGGGCCACACCTGCGGCATATGGAAGTTCCCAGGCTAGGGGTTGAATCGGAGCTACAGGTGCTGGCCTACACCACAGTCACAGCAATGCCAGATCCGAGGCGTGGCTGTGACCTACACCACAGCTCAAGGCAACACTAGATCCTTAACCCACTGAGCGAGGCCAGGGATTGAACCTGCCTCCTCATGAATACTAGTTGGATTTTTTTTCACTGAGCCAGAAGGGGAACTCCTGTGGTCCTTCTTTGGATACCAGGCACGAAGCAGCCTCTTCCTCTGCAGCCTGAGACCCAGGCTGCCCTGTAAGGCTGAGGCAGTTCTGTCCAGTGGATGGTAAGTAACTACCTGGTATCTGGTTTTCTATGTTGGTTCCTGCATCTCTGCCAGTGTGACCTGGCATCCTCAGGTGTGACCCTGAGCACCTGGATTCTCTGAGCAGGAAAGACCTTATAATTGTAACTCCAGATTGCTCAAATCCATACAATTTACTTTTCTTTTTTTTTAAATAATGACTTATTTTTTCCATTATAGCTGGTTTACAGTGTCCTGTCACTTCTCCACTGTATAGCAAGGTGACCCAGTCACACATCCATATATCACTCTTAATTCATTCTTCCTGAGCATAGGTGCCCCGAGACCCACTTTGTCATTTGCATTTTTCTGAACTGTGCTATTTGACAGGGTTGGCCCTGAGCTTGACCTTGATCTTGCCATGTAGAGTATCTGTCACCACCAGCCCGAGTCCTTGGGCCAGCTAAACCCCGAACCAGTGGGTCTTCCATACAGGTACCCAGGTGACTCCAAATGCTGTGTTATATTTCAGGACATTTTAAAACAACTGTAATTAAGAGGTATTTTTAGATGTGAACGTACCAGAGACAATTTGCTGTTTGAGAAGCATCACAACTAAGAAGGAAGGGGATGGATTCTAGATTCATTTTGTAAAAGATTCACTGCATGATTTGAGGGGCAAGCCTCACAAGGTCCAGGGAAGTGGCAGCATGCAGCGTATGGTGGGTTCGTACTTATCCTGCCCCACCAGACACTAGACAGACATCTGCAGAGCCCCGCTTCACACATGACTGACTCAGCTACATGTTAGGTCTGCATTCAACCCCTGCTTCTCCCCATGGGCCTCAAGTCTTCTATTAATGAAACAACATTATAGCAATAATACCTTAAATGATCAGAGGATAGAAAATACATATTAGTTATAGCACAAAGCCTAGTACATCAAAGGCACTTAATATTTACCGACAAATGGACAAAGAAAAATGCTGAGGTTCAGAACGAAAAGCATTATATCAACCAAAACTACCAGTACAGAAAGAAAATGTATTTATAACTTTTTATTAAATGAGGAGCAATTACACTTAAAAATCAATAGTTTTGACACTAGAGCCTATTTAAAATCAGAAGACATTTTAGTCATATGCAACCTGGATTGCTGAACAAAATAAAAACTGCAACTGCCCACTGTCATTACTCTTGTCAGAAATATTCATTTCTATCCCCAGTTTTCTCGTGGTTACTCCCTGTTATCTTTGTTTCCAGCTTTTTCTCTCCCGGATAATTCCTCACTAATTAATCTTCTTAAAGTACTGTTTTCGCCACCACGTGCCTTAGAAACAGCCTTCCTTTTCCCTCCCCATCCTTCTTCTTTTCATTAGATAACGGTCTTTATTCTAAGCCTTTTAACCAGGGCCCTCACTTTACCTGTCAGTTCTTTGTTCTCAGCCCTTTGAATTTAGGGGGTTTTCTATGGGGGTGAGGTATAGATTTTTCAGGCTGTTTCTTTTTTTTTTTTAGGGCTGCACCCACAGCATATGGAAATTCCCAGGCTAGGAGTCAAATCGGAGCTGCAGCTGCCGGCCTATGCCATAGCCATGGCAACACCAGATCCGAGCTGCGTCTGTGATCTACACTGCAGTTCATGGCAAATGACAGATCCTTAACCCACTGATCGAGGCTAGGGATCAAACCTGAATCATCACGATACTGGTTGAGTTTTTAACCCGCTGAGCCACAATGGGATCTCCAGGCCGGATTTTAGTAAGTCGGAGAATGCCTGAACTTGGATGTAAAACAGTATCTCTGTGAATTTTTCCTGAGAGACGGTCATCTCGACAAGTAACCCCGGGGACCCAAGATGCCGCAGACGAAGACCCTCCCCGTCCCGCCACCCCCCGCCCCTGTGCTCTGGGCTGGGGCCCATCCTCCCACCTGGCCCATTCTCTGGCGGAAGATCAGCTTCACTGTCCTCCCTGCCTCCAGCTCCTCTGAAACCTCAAGGGCAAGGGCCCCGCCATGTGACTGCGCCGTGCCCTCCAGATTTTGAGACGCAAGGTCCTTGGTAGGATCCTCGGATATTTCTGTGCATGTCCAGCCCACGGAGGAGCTTGGGGGTGAGGCAGGGGGTGGGGGCAGGGCAGGCCCTGCTCATCACAGATGTACAGGTAGCCCTTCCCTCCACAATGACCTTGTACTGTCCCTCCTAAGTTCTCTGAAGCAGGACCTTTGAGGTCAGTTTGAAAAATCAACCTAAACAGGAATAAAAAGAACCTTTGCTCCAGGGCCCCGTGTTCATGCACCATGTGGCTGGCAGGCAATTTCCTGAATCATCTCGGAGGGGCGGTTCTGATGTGCCCACATGGTGGTCTCTGCGGGGAAGCTTTTGATTGAGTATGATCAGTTCTGGGTGGTCCTACCCACCCAGGCACTGCCTCTCTCCGTGAACCCAGCTTCTGAAATCCCAGCTCTGCCCTGGCTCTGAGTATGGACATGTGGTTATACATGTGACTGCCTCTCCTTCGACCCTGGCATTCCAAGCCCTAAGTCCTGGATGTTATAACTGCATTGACGGCTGGCCAGGCAGATGTGATGAAGTGAATACCAGGTCATCAATCAATCAGCTGCCAGACGGACACCAATGAAAGGATGGAGACGGGAATGCACTAAAAAAAGCCACTGACCTGGCCTGAGTGTGGTGCCTTCAATTTGCAGAAACAGTGTCATGATCACCAAAGGTCAAGTCAGGGACTGGTAGAGAAATCAGTAAAGTGGAGGGAGGGGGCAGAGACCGAAGAGATTTATTCAGGACATGCCCTCTGCGCTGAAGGGACCTGGTAGAAATCTCTGTATTTCGAACTCCTGGGGATAAAACCGGTTGTCAGGAAAATGGACCATTCATGTAGTTTCAGGGGTTCCCGCTGTGAATGGAGTTTCAAGACTTGTATCAGTGCAAAACGGAGAGAGAGAAAAACAGCGAGGAGGGATTTTAACATGGCATCTGCCCGTTAGGCTTTGTCACCCGTTTGGCTGAACTTTCAGAGTCAGGTTCCTTTTGTTTTTTAATGAAGGCCGTCCATGGGCAAGTTCGCTCTGTCCCACCCATTACCGGGCAAGGTCAGAAATCAGCATCACTGGTAACCTGAGGCCATCAGTTACACTGCGCCTGCGGCGTAGGAAAAGACATCCTGGCCCTTCCCCACTTCTTTTTAGGGCCCCACCCACCATATACGGAAATTCTCAGGCTAGGGGGTCGAACTGGAGCTGCAGCTTGCAGCCTGCACCACAGCTCATGGCAACACTGGGTCCTTAAGCCACTGAGCAAGGCCAGGGATTGAACCCGCATCCTCATGGATACTAGTTGGGTTCGTTACCACTGAGCCATGACGGGAGCTCCCCTCCTGACTTTTTAATCTGAACCTCATGGTCTGAATGTCTTACTTATAACACGATGGGTACTGTCTGGACTGAATGTTAGATGAAAACGCTCATCATGTCCTCCTCCTCTGCCGGCACCAACAGCAGTGACGGAAGGACGCCAGTTCTGAAGTCCAAGGTCAGCCTAGCTGGCACCCAGGGAAGGGCCACGCTCTGATGAACAGGGGGGCACCCTTCTCCGTTAAGGGCACCTTGCTGGCCTCCTACAAACTAATTACATTTGCCATTTCTCAGCCGCTACAAATATATCTGCTCATTAACACTTGATAGGTTGAAGGCTGTCAGAGATGACTGCTGAGCAATTAAGTGTCATTCCAACCACTTCCGAAGGGGCCAGAAGGTGACTTCTGGCATTTTTCTTCCAAGAGTGACCTCCTTCAGGGAGGGAGGGGCGGAGAGAATGAAGGAAGGGAAGCCAGGCGAGGGGCCCACGAAGGACTTTGGGGGTGTCTGTCTCTAATTCCGCTGGCCATTCGGTCACATTAATCTACAGTCCTCAACTGTGGAAATTTAAATAAGATTTAATTTTCCATTTATGCTTTCTATGAAAACCTGGGCTGCTAATCAAGATCTCAATAGCGTTTTGCATATTTTGCAGTACAATTTTCATGTAAATTTGTGAAAACTGTGGATTTCAAGTAATCGTCAGATGTATTAAACCAGATCTGGCATGACCCTGACTTTGGAACATTCTGGAAGCCTTGAGCATGGATGTGAGTCACTAAGGATGGGTTCCTCTAAAGGCATTGCTGAGTTTCGTGTGGAAGCTGCTCCCAGGGCTGGACAAGGAGGTCTGGGAACACATCCACGTTCTGTCCCAGATGTAAGGTGAGCCAGGCACTTGCTTTCTGAGGTTCTTAGCAACTGCTAACAAGGATCTGCTTGTGCCAGGCTCACTGCGAGTGCTGTCATTCGGGGTTGCTTCTGGCTGCAAAGCAACCTTGGAAGGAGACCTTAGCGGCTCTCTTGCAGGGAAGGAAACACCTTGGACCCAGCTGTAGAGTCTGTAGGCTGTGACCTAAGACTGTGGACTCTACGCCTGGGGCCACCCAGCCATCAGGAGGTGCGGCTGCATTTCACGACACCTAGAAGTTTTCTATCCCGGAGCCCTGCTTCCAACACACCAGTGAGGAAGAGCCGAATGCAGGTCTTTAACCCAAAGTTAAAACTTAAATTTCTGTTTCTCATTTGCAGTAGGTCCGTGCAATGTATCAGTATCCATGCGTGACCAGCAACCATACTGGACAGATTCCCACAGAGATTTCCGCCGGTGCAGAGAGTTCCATCGGACGGCGCTGCTCCACGTGCTGAATTCTGGCCTCTAGCTACGACCACCTCATCTACCTTGTGGCTCATTCACCAAACTGCACCTCAACCCTGGCAAACCGTCCCTCTCCTCCTGGGCCACTGACACCTCTGACTTCCTGCCTCCAAGCCTAGACTTTCCAGACACGATTTTCCTGGCATCCTGCCTCCCCTGCCCCTTGCCTTTCTCTAGGGCACCAGCCAATCCCTAACTGTCGGCACCCTTTTATTTTCCTGCTTCTGTTTCCAAGATATGATGCATGACTGGAAACAACGATAAAGTAACAAAATGGAGAAAACGTGTTCTCTATTCAATCCTAACCCTTCCATCTAATAGGTTCCCTGCTTCCCCGCACTTCTCCAGCTCACGCTGTACTGGCCCAGCCGACTCGTTCTGATGATACTTCTTCCCCCAGACCTCAGATCTCCCAGATCCTCATTCTCTACAGATGACCCACCCCTTCGTCGGCGGGGAAGAAGGGGCAAAAACCACAGCGTGAACTTCCCCGACACCTTCCTCTGACTTTCAGTTTCCTTTAGCCAAAGTGCCCCACTGGAGTATTGGCTTCCTGCTCTCAGATCTTTGCTGATGACGTTTCTGCCAACTAGACGTCCACCCCCTAGTCTCACCTTGGCTGCAGAGCTGCTCTGGCGTCACCCCCTGAGAGCAACTTCTTTCTTGTCCGAGTAACCCTAATATGCTATCTGCCCTTCTCACACAAAGTTTTTTTTTTTTTTTTTTTTTTTTTTTTTTTTTTTTCTATTATAGTTGATGTACAGTGTTCTTTCAATTTCTACTGTATAGCAAAGTGACCCAGTCATCCTCACACACACACACATATATTCTTTTTCTCACATTATCCTTCACCACGTACCATCACAAGTGACTAGATATAGTTCCCAGTGCTATACAGCAGGATCCCATTGCTTATCCATTCCAAATGCAATGGTTTGCATCTATTAACCCCAAACTCCCAGTCTGCCCCACTCCCTCCCCATCCCTCTCACAAGGTTTTAAGTGATGCTACATGTACAGGTGTCTTCCCCATTAACCCACACCCATGGAGAGGGGTGCTTGCTGGCTTCAGTTTGCACTCCAGCTCAGGTCTTCATAGAGTATTCAGTGCCTATTTTTTCAATGAATTATCTATATATTTGTTTTTGCAAATGTCAGATTAATTGCTATGGTAGACAGAGTTAATTTGGTAATTAAATGATGAACACATTTCTTCTAATGATCTCAACATGAAGTTCTAAGTGTATGACTACAGCGCCAGGACTTCTGATGGGAAAACCGAGGTGCACGTGTTGACGGCTGGTGGTGTAGGACAGTGTGTGACGGCGCGACCAGGGAGGGTGGGCCGGGTGTGGAATGACAGAGAATGGGCACACAACCAAAGAAAGACATCAAAGCTGGAGGAGCCTTACCTTGAGTAGCAATGTAGTGATTGGGTCGGTGATAACCCTAAAAATAAAGAAGAAAGAATATTTGACAAACTTATAAAATTAGTAAGCGGCACATGCGAAGTTTGCCAAAATGACCGAGCCTACGAATATCAATACCTGCACCCTTGGATAGTAAATGACCAGGCCCAGTACCACAGAGTTCCTCTGAGCAAAAGTGCATCAAATCGAACAGTTCCGATGCCTGCACGGTGCGGGGTGGCGAGGAACTTAGTCACACACGGTCTCTGAGATGATGGGTGGCCGATAAAAACTAAAAACTTAACGGATTTCCTGAAATACCAGAGCCACGACTCGGATGAGAGCGCAAACCAGCTAGGAATGTGCAAGAGCATTTCATTTGTTTGGGATGTTATTGGCAATGTGACAAAACTCTTAACGCATATCCTGTTACCTCAGTGGAGGCGGTTATATTGATAATAACACTAAATGTCATTTTTAAACACGGCTAATACCAAGACAGGATGCTGCGGCAAGGGCCAGAATTTCTGCAAGACCCCTTCCTTTTAGGGTGACCCTACAAGAAGGAGGAAAGATGAAAACTGAGATCAGAACAAGAAGAGAACATCGCTGGATCAATATCTGGGAAAGATGAAGCCAATTTAGAGAAAGCTGTGAACAGGTAGCCTACGATACCACCACGGGCCTCAGTACCTCCCTTTCTGTCCCCTGTGACTACCCAAACTACCATGCCCAAAGCCAGCTGGAAAACAGAATAATGAAACTTGTAGAGGAAATACCCATTTCTCAGACCACTTAGATGCAGAGCTGTTAGATAGTTTTGCCCTTAGAAACAAATCTACAATAGTGAACAAGCAAAGCAAACATCTTTTTTTTTTTTTTTTGTACAACTGTCCCTCCTGAGGTCTCCAACACAGAGTCATGACAGGTGCCAGGTAGGGTTATTTAGGCAATGGCTTATTGGCTGCCAGCTGACAAGCTCCACGGAGCAGACCTGGTCCGACTCCCTCACTGTGGGTCAGTCTGCAAGGGACCAGGAGAGGAGGGTGCTTGCCTGATAAACTGCAGGAGCCCGCACAGTCCAGAGACCGCTCCTGAACACGAGGGCACTTTGCATCCTCACCTACGTGACCTGTGAGCAGCACGGGAACAACCAATCCCCTGACACGCTTCGTGCACTGGCTTCCGATGTGACGCTCCCTGGTTTCCTGGCCTCCTTCCTGCCTGCCCGCCCCTGGCTCTTCCTCCTTCCTTTGTCCCTGCTCCTTTCCTGGGTGGGGATGTTGGCGCTGTCCTCTGCCTACACTCGCTGCCTGATGCTCTGGTCCAGCCTCACAGCCGTCAGCACCCTCTTTGTCCCATGAGCCTTGCATTCCCACTTCCCGCTGGGCCTTCACCCTGACACCCTGCGGGGACATCAGTGGCCACTCACACCTTCACTCAGGTGTCTAACAAGCTCAGCCCAACTCCTTCCCATATGTTGCCCCACCATCCTCCTCAGATAAGGCGGCTCCACCTCTTTCTTTTTTTCTTTTACTTATTTATTTTTTAAAGCTGTACCTGCTGCATATGGAGGTTCCCAGGCTAGGGGTCCAGTCAGAGCTACAGCCGCTGGCCTACACCACAGCCATAGCAACGCCAGATCTGAGCTGCATCTGCGACCTACACCACAGCTCATGGCAATGCTGGATCCTTAACCCACTGAGAGAGGCCAGGGATCGAACCCACATCCTCATGGATGTTAGTCAGGTGGATTAACCACTGAGCCACGACGGGAACTCTGGCCCCACCTCTTGAAGGATGCAGACCCTCCTTGTCCAAACCCCACGGCCAACCCGGCAGAAGCCCCCCGGCTCGCCCTTCAGCACACACCCAGGCTCTGCCACCTCTCTCACTCCAGGGCCAGGCCACCATCACCCTCCCATGGTGGCCACAGTCACCTCGCAGGCCTCCTTGCTTCAGCTCCCCCCTGCCTGCAGCTCCGCCTGCCCTCAGCTTCCAGATCCTGACACTCTGCTGGGCCGATTCCTCCACGATGGCCCAGCTCACAGGAAGAGCCAAGTTACCTGGCCACCACCTCCGTCACCCACCCCTCAGGGCTCCATTCCCTTCACACCTCTCCGCTGACACTTCCACACCTGCCAGGGGTGCCCCACAACCAGGCCTCTTCCCGGCTGCTTCTCAGACCCCGGCTGCTTCCTGGCTCACCCCTCAGACAGCTGCCCCGCTCGGCCCCTCGCCTTCTCGGTGGAGCTGTCTCCAGCCCTTCTATTCAAAACTGCACCCACCTTCAAGTCGGGGCTCCTACCACCTCACAGACCATAGAGAGTGGGCCGACGTTTTCATTTACTGTCTGTTTCTCCCAATTAGATCATCAGATCCATTATGTCAGAGGTGCTTGTTTTGGTCTGACCTGTTTGCAGCTATAACGCCAGCGCCTCGAACAGTTACTGCCGCATAATAGGTGGTCAATAAAATTTCACTAAGTGAAAAGGGGCTTGAATATCGACTCTTTTCCCTGTTAAAACCAAAACTAACCATTCTGAAATTGTCGTTACTTTGATGTTCTCCCTCCTCCGTACTCCCTTACTCTTGAAATGAAAAAAAAGGAAAAAAAAAACTTTTTCTTTTTACATTTTAAATTCTTTTTGGCCTTGCCTGAGGTATGTGGATGTTTCCAGGCCAGGGATCGAACCCAAGCCACAGTAGTGACAATGCCAGATCTTTAACTACGAGGCCACCAGGGAACTCCCCCACCCATTCTTTCAAGCTTAGTTCAAATGGCCTCCACGACAAGGTCTCAGCTGGTCACATCTACTGCCCAGACAATCACTCAGCAGGTACCTACTGAGCTGACAGTATCTGAGCAGGTGTCAGGTGCAGGGGTACAAGCGTGGGACACTGCTCTTCTGGCTCAGGGATCCGGGGGGTGGGGCTGGGACGGCAGGATGAACAGGGTACCCTGGAATCTCCCCAGGGAAGGGCTGTTAAAGCAAAGATATTTCTTATTCCAGGGCCCTGGGGAGAAGGCCTTGGCCACCTTGCTACCTAAGGTCCTCCCCACATGCCTGCTGAATAGGGGAATGAGTGCAGTGTGTCTCGGAAAGAAACTCTGGTTTTAATAAACAGTTCTGCCTTGGCTGGGGTAGGTTTCTGGTCATTCTCAACGTAGGGTCTAGAGGTCTTCGTTTGAAGGCTGAGATATGAATTACTCTTCAAACAATCGTCTGTCAAGCCCCACCCCCAAATCTATAACCCCAAACGGTAAACCTCCCCTGTGAGCACCAACATTCATGGTCCTGTAGTTATTTTTCGATAATGCTTAGAGACTGTGATGCTAACGTTTTCAGTACCATCTGAGCAACACCCAACCAAGAGAGGAAAGGAATCTACTTATCTGAATAAAACCTGTGCATGGAAGGTGGACTAGGAAACAGTATGAACTTCAAGTACAGAGGGTGCCTTGGGGCCCAGATCTGTTTAATGTAAACTTGGGCCTTGGCGGTAAAAGCAACTTTCCCTTGATTTTCAGTCTACTTTTGATTTCATTCATTCTTTCAAGTGAAAACATGCTGTCTCCTAAAGAATTTATTCTAATGTAAGACATTAACTTAACATGATGCAGAATGAACAAAGAAGCGGGCTTCAATAATTAAGCAGCCTACATATTTAATGACACGTCTTGCATGCATCAGAAGTCCTGGTTAACAGCTGCAGACGACTTTGAAGGCGACTTAAAAGTGCCCTGATGACAAGAGATGGCAAACCATCGAATTAGGAATTAGAGAGTTTTGTCCTATTAATATGCAAACAGATTTTTTTACGTGTCAAACAATCCAGGTACTGTCAACAACTGGAAATGCCATTTGTATGGTCCACGTGAGCACGGGACAGCAAAGGAGGCAGAGAATGTAGAGGGAAGTTCACTCGCCCTAGGCTGGCTGACAGGTCCTCACCACCCAGTTCAGCGTGGACAGGACAGGACTTGTGTGTTTGCACTTGGGGTTGGACTGGCCTGTGTCCACCCATCTTAGAGCAGACACATGGGGTGGGTGGTGTGTGTCGGAACAGGTGGGTTTACTGTGACAGTTTCGAAATACATACATCGATATAATTTCCATTGATATAGTCTGAGTTGTTGTCCCCTTCTATGGTCTGCAGCCTCACCCGGGAATGGTCATCTGCAGAAGGAAGAGGAAACAATTAACAAGAGCTGTTTGTGGGGCTGCTCAGAGCCCCAGAACGTAAGCACGTTATGGAGACATCGCCCGCATCCACAATGCTTTAAAGACAAACAAATCCTTAAAAACTACACACCTTCTACACCTCTGTGATTAAGATGGGAAGGGTTTATAATCCTCTGCATTTTACAGGAAAGCTCATCAACTTATTCTTTGATCATTTACAGATGTGAAGCACTGGCAGAGGCTTGAAACTTTCTCTGGCATCCGGTGAATCATGGCAGAAGTACTGCTTGGATTGGGAGTTTAGCAACTTCACTAAGTCACATGCAAGCCTGAGAGTCTGACATCCACCTTGACAGGCGATGGTTAAAAAGCACGGCCCAGCCTGCCAGATGTGGATATGGTCCTAGACACGGATATGGTCCTAACCTGCCATCAGCCTGGAGTTCTCCGGGTCCCTCCCCTGCACTAGGGGCATCGGCCAGTAGGGCCAGGCGGTCACACAGTGAGCACTGCCAATGGGGTGCGACGGTGTTATGACGTAGCTATAGGAAACATTTTTGCTGAGTGGAAAATTTTCTCCATAAATGTTACCAAGGCATCTCAATTGTTTCCTTGAAAATCTGTATTTTAAAAAGGAAAGTGCAGTGTGGCGGTGGGGAGAGAAAGTAGGAGTTTGGGATTTACATATTGACACTATGGTATATGAAGTAGATAACCAACAAAGACCTTCTCTAGCGTAGGGAACTCTACTCAATAGTTTGTAATGACCATAAGGGAAAAGAATCTGGAAAAAAAAAAAAAAAGAATCACTTTGCTGTACACCTGAAACTAATAAAACATTGTAAATCGATTATACCTCAATTAAAAATTAAGTTAAACTACATTTTAAAAAATGGAAAGTGCTAGAAGCCCTATAAAGTCATGGATTTTCTGTTGGGCTCACTGCTCTACCCTTGATGCCTATATTAGTGTCTGGAACACAGCAGGATTTCTCCAAAATATCTTTTTTTTTGTCTTTTTGCCTTATCTAGGGCTGCACCCATGGCATATGGAGGTTCCCAGGCTAGGGGTCTAACAGGAGCTGTAGCCGCTGGCTTACACCACAGCCACAGCAACGCGGAATCCGAGCCGCGTCTGCAACCTACACCACAGCTCATGGCAACGCCGGATCCTTAACCCACTGAGCAAGGCCAGGGGTCGAACCGCAATCTCATCGTTCCTAGTCGGATTCGTTAACTACTGAGCCACAAAGGGAACTCCCCCAAAATATCTTTTAAATGAATAAAAAGTGAACAATTTAAAAAAATATTCTTTATATTATTTTTTTGGCTGCACCTGTGGCAGGTGGAAGTTCCCAGGCCAGGGATGGAACCTGTGCCACAGCAGCACCATAGCTGGATCCTTAACCCACTGTGCCATCAGGGAACTCTAAAATATGTCCTTTTTTAAAAATTGTTTCCCTAGGTGAGTGTTGTTTTGAGCATAGGAACCCCTCCTTCCAGTGAAAGCTTACTCCCAACCCAGTGTTTGCAGGATGAAAGCCACAGAGTCTGGTGTCTGAGAGGTGGCCCGAGAGGGCACTTTGCAAATCCCACTTCCCAAGATGCTGGGCAGAGGCAGGTCCAGCCTCTAAACTGCTGATGTCATTTGGGTTAGTGGGTGAGAAATGACATCCCCCCACTGAAGCACTAGCCAGAGGACCTGTGGGTGACAGACTTTTACCTGAGGTCACTGGACAAACTGTGGACTCGAACCCGTTCCTGGGCTCGATGTGCTAATGGTGAAATTTCCATTTCATGCTCATCTCTCAAGTTCAGCCCTCCGTGGATGAAGGTTCTGTCTGCTTCCAACAGCGTGGGTGGAGGGAAATCTGTGTCGGGTTCCTGGCCTTCCTTTAGGAATGGGACTTTCTGAGAGGTGGTCCTGTTATTTCCCATCCCTGCCTTACCATCAGTGGGGGCTCAGGACATTTATCTGGAAAGTGCTGATAAGGGGGGCCCGACACAAGCGAAGCCCGGAGGAAGCTCGGCTTGGAGAAGAACGAGGGCCATGGTCACACGTGTAGGCTCCGGGGCCGGGGGTGCTGGTTGGAATCCCTCCCGTGTGATTTGGGACAAGTGGCTTCGTCCCTCTGTCCCTTCCCTGCCTGCTCTGTAAAACGGGGATTCACAGTGCCTCCTGCGTGCGATCACAATGAGCATGAAAACAAGACGCAGGAAGAGGTTAGTGGAAAGCCTGGTGTACAGTGAGCGAAGGATAAGACCAGCTGTGGTCGCCACCAGGTGCTGTGTGACAGACACTTGAGTTTTCTTCTTACTGTCTTTAGAGTCACTGCCCAAACTCTCAACAGCAACCCAGGGATGGATCCACGGGCAGCCAGAACTTCCCCTGTGGGAATCCGCTCTAGGAACTAGTTTCCTAGAATCCACTTTGCTTCAAACCAGAGGCTCCTGGCCAAGCTGGTCTGTGTGGTGGGCGAGCAGGCACATGTGGATGGTTATAGCTTTTGTACTTGCTGGGGATGTCCGTGTGCACACAGCTACTTCAGAGGCGAGCTCTAAGCAATTCTGCAGATAAAGCCATTTGAGTTTCCCAGATAAAAGACACTGCAATAGGACTGAAACATAGCTTCTGCACACATAGGCTTTCAGTCGGCTCCTCTGCAGGGAAGTTTACTCTGTGTGCCCCTCAACTGTCCCCAGGCCCTTCTTTCAAAGGCAGGCATGCACTTGAGCCTTCCATTTTTGGGCCATCTCAGGATCTACTGAGCCTCCTTGTCAGAATCTCTCTCCGTTCACACTTATTCCCCAGGATGAACGTCCCCCATTTCTTAAGATTCACCACCTTGGGTCTCTCAAGTTGTTCTGGAATGTTCTCATTGGGGACTTCAATCTCTGACTAGACTGCACTCTTATCTCCCAGAAACAGAGCCTCTGTTAAAATACATTCCCCATCATCTCCTACCATTCAACCAGTTAACCCCCACAAGTTTTTTTAAACTTCACTGCTATTTCTCCAATTTTTAAAAAGATGAACATGTCAAAGATTTTTAAAAATAACTGACATAGAGTATTATTTTAGTTTTAAGTATAGAACATAATGACTCAGTATTGTATACATTGCAAAATGATCACAACAAATTTAGTTAACATCTGTCACCATACACAGTTACAGAAATTTCTCTTGTAATGCAAACTCCTATTTTTTCATTTTTCAAATTTTATGGAAGTATAGTTGATTTACAATATTGTGATCATTTCTGCTGTACAACAAAGTGATTCATTTAGAGGAAGGATCAAGATGGAGGAGGAAGACATTGTTCTCACTCTTTCCCACAAACACATCAAAAAAACACATCTTGGTGGAAAGCAATTCGCACAGAACATCTACTGAATGCTGGCAGAAGAACTTAAACCTCCAAAGAGTGCCAGAAACTCTTAACATAACTAGGTAGAACAAAAGAAAAAGAAAAGAGAGAGAGAGAAAAGGAAACAATGGAACTAGCATTCCTGAAAGGGAGCTGTGAGGGAGAAAAGGAACTCATACCCTGGGAAACCACCTAACAGATGAGGAGATCAGCTGAGACAGAAGGACCTCAAAGTCACAGAGAAAAGCTAAGTAGCTGGACTGAGGAGGGCAAGGTAGAGTGAGAGCCGCACAGATCATCTGCACCACCACCCCGGACACCACAGCCTGAGACACCCGGGCAGGGGCTGGGCGCTGAGACTCAGGCTCTGGAGGTCAGTTCCTGGGAAAGGACTAGGGCTGGGTGTCCAGGGACAGCCTGAGGGGCTAAGGAGCAGGGTGCCACAGGCATGGGAGTGGAATGCCATGGCAGAAGGAACCCAGGAGGAGGTCTGGTTCTGCAGGAGAAGCAAGGCGCCATTGTTGGGGAGGGTGAGAGCAGGAGGGGTGGACAGCCATAGGAATCTCCCTGTGCATGTGCAGGCTCTCAGAGGGCTGGGCGCCTATGGCACAGGCTATGGGTGGTGAGAAGCCACTTGCTTGGGCTACAGGAGACTGGGTGCTTCTTGTGAGGCTGGGTACCTCTTATGTGGGCTAAGGGCAGTGGGGGACTAAGTGCAACGTGGCGCCTCTTCTGTGATCTATAGGTGGCAGGGACGGATCACAGTGGTCATCTCGGAGGCCAGAGGGAGGCATGACCTGCCACCATTGGGGGCCTGTGAGTGGGCTCCAACTACAACCCCAGTCACCTCAGGGGTTGGCAAAAAAAAAAAAAAAAAAAGAGGGCACTGCAACTGAGCACCACCCACTGTTGCTCTCACTGCCCTGGGAACACACCCACTCCGCTGCTTCCATTGCCAAATGCCTGGGGCAGTGCCCAGATACTTAATCACTGTCCCTTCCTGGGAACCTACAACTAGGCAGCACCTCCTGTGGGGGCTAAGCAGGACCTTCTATGGGGGCTAAGCAGGATGGGGTGCTTCTTGCATGGTCTACAGGTGGCAGGGGCAAACCACTGCAGTTATCTCTGACTCCAGAGGTGGGTGTGGCCCGCCACCACTAGAAGTCTGTCAACAGGCACCACATGTGGCCCCAGTCACCTTGGAGGGCACCACAGAGGAGGTCACTGTGACTGAACACCATTTGTTGTTGCTCTCACTCTCCTGGGAGCACACCCGCCCTGCTATGGCCACTGCCAAACACTGTGGGCAGTGCACACAGGCTCAATCGCTGTTACTTCCCAAGATCCTGCAACTAGGAGCAGCCTGTGCAGCACCTCCTGTGGGGGCTAAGTGGGACAGGGTGCTTTCTGTACGGTATACAGGTGGCAGGGGCAAACCACTGCAGTTACCACTGACTCTAGAGGTGGGCATGGCCCACTCCACTAGGGGTCCCTGAACAGGCACCGCTAATGGCCCCAATCACCTCAGAGGAGGGCAGTATGATCGAACACTACATGTTGTTGCTCTCACTCCCCTGGGAACTCACACACCCTCCACTGCCATTGCCAAATGCTCTGGGCACCTCGCAAATTTGCCAAAGGCTCATTACCACTTCCCAGGGCCCTGCAACTAGGAGTAGCCTGTGTCACCTTCCTGCAGGTCCTTGCTGCTGAGAGCCCAGAAACCAGCCCTACCCATTGCCTCCTTCTCCCTGGAAACACACTCAGCATCCTGGGGATAACTGCCTATTCACGCCAAAGAAAGAGACAGCAAATATCCAAACTCCATGCTAAAAATAAATAGTAACTCCCCACAAAATACTAAGGGGTGCTCTTGCATAGAAGTAGCCCTCCAAGACTACAAGCTTGGCTTCTTTAAGCTCACAGAAAAATAAAAACATAAGCAAAATGAAGAATCTCAGGAACCATTCCCAGTTAAAAGAACAGGAGAATTCACCTGAAGCAGCAAGCAATGAAACAGACCTCTGTAGTCTGATAGACACTGAGTTCAAAAGGGAGATAGTGAAATACCGAAGGAATTAAGGCTGAATATCAAGGAATTAAGAGCATATATGAACAGTAATGCAGATTCCTTTAGAAAGGAACTAGAAAATATAAGGAGGAACATAGAAAAATTAGCAAATCATTTGCAGAGACACAAACTGAGGTTAAGGCACTAAAGAGCAGAATGAAAAATGCACAGGAATGAATTAGTGACTTGGAAGATAGAATAATCAAAATCACCCAATCAGGATAGCAGACAAAAAACCAAATGAAAAAACATGAAAGCAATATAAGAGATCTATGGGATAATATAAAGTGGGCCAATCTACGCATAATAGGAATTCCAGAAGGAGAAGGAAAAGAAGAGGGGATTGAAAATATATTTGAAGAAATAATGTCTGAAAACTTTCCAAGTCTGAAGGAAACTGATTATCAAGATACAGGAAGCACAGAGAGCCCCAAACAACTTGAACCCAAACAGGCCCACGCCAAGACATATTATAATAAAAATGGCAAAAGAGAGGATTCTAAAGGCAGCAAGAGAAAAACAAAGCATTAATTACAAAGAAACCCCCATAAGGCTATCAGCTGATTTCTCTACAGAAACACTACAGGCCAGAAGAGAGTGGAAAGATATACTCAAAAGTTCTGAAAGTGAAAATTTCGCAGCCTAGAATACTCTATCCAGTAAGAATATCATTTAAAATAGAAGGGGAATAAAGAATTTCTCCAACAAACAAAAGCTAAAAGAGTACAGCAATACTAAACCCATTCTAAAAGAAATACTGAAAGGGCTTCTCTAAATAAAAAAAGAAGTAAGAAGAAATAGGATGGAGGAAACCACAACTGGAAAGCAATCACTTAAATAAGCCAGCATGCAGATTTAAAAGTGGAAGGAAAAAAAAAAAAGCTACTGTAAAAGCGATGATTAACACAAGGAACAGCAAAAGGACAAACATGAAGATGTTAAAAAAGGACTTCAAAATCATAGATTGTGGGGAAGGAAAGTAAGAAAATCTAGGCTCTCTTTTTTTTTTTAATAATGTGTTTGAGCCTGTATGACTATTAGGCTAAAGCAAACAGATACAGAAAGGAGTTAACATACTTAAAAAACAGGGTAACCACATGTCCAAACCAAACATTACATTCATAAAAACTAAAAAGAAAAGTACACAAGCATAAAATAAATGGAAATCATCCAACCAAAAAATGAAAGGAAGAAAAAGGAACATAGAATCAACTGGAAAACAAGGTTTAAAATGGCAATAAATACATATCTATCAATAATTACCTTAAATGTCAATGGACTGAATGCTCCAATCAAAAGACAGAGAATGGCAGACTGGGTAAAAAAGCAAAAGCCTACAATCTGCTGTCTACAAGAGGCTCGCCTTAGGGCAAAGGACACAGATAGATTTAAAGTGAGGGGATGGGAAAAGATATTTCATGCCAATGGACAAGACAGGAAAGCAGGAGTTGCAATCCTCATATCAGACAAAATAGACTTTAAAATGAAGGCCATAAAGAAAGACAAAGAAGGACACTATTTAATGGTAAAAGGATCCATTCAAGAAGAGGATATTACAATTGTCAATATATAGCCCCTAATATAGGAGCACCCAGATACCTACAACAAATACTAACAGACATAAAAGGAGAAATTGATGGGAATACAACAATAGTAGGAGACTTTAACACCTCACTCACATCAATGAACAGATCCTCTAGACAGAAAATCAGTAAGGCAACAGAGATCCTAAATGACACAATAGAAAAGTTAGTCTTAATCGACATTTTCAGTACATTACATCCATAAAAATCAAAATATACATTCTTCTCAAGTGCACATGGAACATTCTCAAGGACCTATCACATACTGGGGCACAAAGCTAACCTCAACAAATTTAAGAGTATAGAAATGATTTCAAGCATCTTCTCTGACCACAATGGCATGAAACTAGAGATCAACCACAGGAAAGGAAATGAGAAAAAAACTAACTACATGGAAACTAAACAACATGCTACTAAAAAAACCAATGGGTCAATGAGGAAATCAAGAAGGAAATTAAAAAATACCTCGAGACAAACGATAATGAAGACACAACCATTCAAAATCTGTAGGATGCTGCAAAAGGGAAATTGATAGCGATACAGGCCTTCCTCAAGAAAGAAGAGAAATCTCAAATCAAGAACTTCACCCACCACCTAAGTGAATTAGAAAAAGAAGAATAAACAAAGCTAAAGTCAGCATAAGGAAGGAAATCCTAAAGATCAGAGAGGAAATCAATAAAATAGAGATTCAAAAAATAATAGAAAAAAATAAAAAAAAACAAGAGCTGTTTTTTTGAAAAGGTAAACAAAATTTACAAACCTCTGGCCAGACTCACCAAGAAGAGGAGAGAAAAAATCCAATAAACAAAATAAGAAATGAAAAAGGAGAAATCACAACGGATACTGCTGAAATAAAAAAAATAAAGAATATTACAAACAATTATATGCCAACAAATTTGAAAACCAAGAAGAAATGGACAACTTTCTAGAGACTTACAGCCCACCAAAATTGAATCAAGAAGAAATAGATCAACTGAACAGACTGATGACTAGAAATGTAATTGAGTATGTCACAAAAACACTCTCTACAAAGAAAAGTCCAGGACCTGATGGCTTCACAGGTGAATTCTACCAAACATGCAAAGAGGAATTTATACCCATCCTCCTTAAACTTTTCTAAAAGGTTAAAGTAGAAAGAACACTCCCAAAGATGGTGATGCCACCATCACCCTAATACCAAAACCAGACAAAGATACCACCAAAAAGGAAACTATAGGCCAATATCTTTGATGAATATAGATGCAAAAATTCTCAAAAAAAATTTAGCCAACTAAATCCAACAACATATAAAAAAGATCATACACCATGACCAAGTGGGATTTATCCCAGGTTCACAAGGATGGTTCAACATATGCAAATCAATCAACACCATACACCATATTAACAAAAGAAAAGTCAAAAACCACACAATCATCTCGATAGATGCGTAAAAAGCATTTAACAAAGTCCAACACCCATCCATGATCAAAACTCTTACCAAAGTGGGTATAGAGGGAACATTCCTTAACATAATAAAAGCCATTTATGATAAACCCACAGCAAATATAATACTCAATGTAGAAATGCTGAAAGCCTTCACACTAAAATCTGGAACAAGACAAGGATGCCCACTCTCACCACTGTTATTCAACATAGTACTGGAAGTCCTAGCTACAGCTATCAGACAAACAAAAGAAATAAAAGGTATCCAAATTGGAAGAAAAGAGCTAAAATTGTCATTGTATGCAGACGACATGAGACTATATATAGAAAACTCTATGGAGTTTTCTATAAAACCCAAAAACTGCTTGAAATGATCAACAAATTCAGCAAAGCAGCAGGATATAAGATTAACACTCAGAAATCAGTTGCATTTCTGTATACTAACAATGAAATATTGGAAAAGGAATACAAAAATACCTTTTAAAATTGCACCCCCCAAAAATCAAATACCTGGGAATAAACCTGAACAACGAGGTGAAAAACTTATATGCTGAGAACTATTAAACATTAACCAAGGAAATTAAAGAGGATTCAAAGAAATGGAAAGATATTCCATGCTCCTGGGTTGGAAAAATTAATATTGCAAAAATGGCCACACTACCCAAAGCAATCTATAGATTCAAAGCAAGCTCTATCAAATTACCCATGACATTTTTCACAGAACTAGAACAAACAGTTCAAAAATTTATATGGAACCGTAAAATACCCAGAATTGCCAAAGCAATCCTGAGGAACAAAAACCAAGCAGGAGACATAACTCTCCCAGACTTCAAGCCATATTATAAAGGCACAATAATCAAGACAATGTGCTACTGGTACCAAAACAGACATAGAGACCAATGGAACAGAAGAGAGAACCCAGAAATAAACCCAGACGCCTATGGTCAATTAATTTTAGGACAAAGCAGGCAAGAACGTAAAATGGGAAAAAGACAGTCTTTTCAGCAAATGGTATTGGGACTGGACAGTCACATGTAAATTAATGAAACTGGAACACACCCTCACACCATGCACAAAAATTAACTCAAAATGGCGTAAAGACTTAAATGTAAGACAAGATATCATCAAACGCCTAGAAGAGAACATAAGCAAAACGTTCTCTGACATCAGCCTTACAAATGTTTTCTCAGGTCAGTCTCCCAAAAAAACAGAAATAAAAGCAAAAATAAACCAATGGGACTTAATGAAACTGAGAAGGTTTTGCACTACAAAGGAAACCATGAAAAAACCCAAAAAGACAGCTTACGGGATGTGAGAAAATAGTTTCAAATGATGCAACTGACAAGGGCTTAATCTTGTCATACAAACAACTTATATAACTCAACAGAAATAAAACTCATATATTGATCTTTTATCCTGTGACTGTAAAAGGGGTGACGCCACGTGAGATGATGCATGCCCAGTGCCTGGAACATAGGACAGTCCCATTGAAAAGAAACCACTCTCCTTTCTGAATGAAAGCAACACCTTTGCTGCGATTCAGCAATTCCATGCATGATGAGCCCAGTATGCGTGTCTGGGGCCCAGCAGAGCAAGGAGAACTGAAACTCCATGCACCCACTTTTGGGGAAGACTAGTTTAGCGAGTTTTCAAAAGGGCACAGGAAAAAGTCTGGACACAGGCTGGATACTTCTCAACAACTCCCGCGTTTTAATCCTCTGGCTTCTACTCAAAGCTTTCTTTCCAGTCCCTACTCTCGTACAGTGTCGTGCAGCGGTTACCATCACAGGCTTTGGAGTAAAAAGCCCTGGGTGTGCATTCTAGTTCAGGCATCTGCCAGTGGTGTGAACTTGGACAAGTTATTTAACATCCGTGCTTCAGTTTCTTGCACTGTAAAATGGAAATACATTCTGCCTTGTAGAGTGTTTGTGAGGATCGAGTCAATACAAATCCTGCTTTAGTGTCTAGGACACAGACAGAACTAAGTAAAAGTGAGCTGTCACTTGTGTCATTATTGCCATGACTTCAAGGCCTGATACCTGATAATTTTTCTCCTGGACGGTTTCATTATTGCCTCCAGACTCCTCCCTTTCTGAGGACCCCAGGCTGAGAACTACTTTTCTAAAACACAATTTATTCTATCTCTACCTCGTTTAAACCATTCAATGGTATCAGCAGAGGATGGATGAACAATGATCTTATGAAACGATGGAATCTGAAACAGTCATTAAAAATGGATACTGTGCTTTTAATTTCTTTACTTGCAGAGGTCTCTGTGACACTGTATAGAGTGAAGGAGAGAAGGTTACAAAGCAGCAAGCCTCCCATGCGTCTATTTATCTGAAACAATAGATGCATTTGGCTATGTGTGCAGGAAGGTTTAGTGGGTGATTGGAAAGGATGGGGCTTCTGCTGAGTGGGAAAATTTGGATGGATATTTATTTTCCTATGTATGGTTTTATGTCCTATTTCAGTTGTCTCCACAGTTTACACTGTCTTAGGAATCAGAAAGAAAACAATACATCTATTTTTATTTTACAAAATAAAGCCAAGAACTTCAAGGCAGAGAAAAAAAGGGATTTGGAGGAAATGGATATAAAATGTTAGTAGGGTTTGAATTTGCTCGCTGAGGTCCTGGGCAATTTTCCCCATCTCTTCTTTACTGCACACATTTTCTTTAATATGTGTGAATTGTTTTTATAATTGGAAAAAAGAAACCTATTTATCCACGGATGACTGGAATAGGACCAAACCCCATTTAATGTGTACATGGTAATTACAACTCAATGTTACCCCATCCAGAAAGGTAATAAACGCTGCCATTTTGAGAAACTCAATCTGCACCAAAGATTTATCGCCATTCCTCTAATTTCTTTCCAAAAGCCCTTCCTACATGAATAGGGCAAAAATCACACGTTGGTTAAGAAACAGGCATATAAACACCTGGTCAGGAGCTCCTGTCGTGGCTTAGTGGTTAGTGAACCTGATTAGCATCCATGAGGATGCGGGTTTGATCTCTGGCCTCACTCAGTGGGTTAAGGATCCGGTGTTGCCGTGAGCTGTGGTGTAGGTTGCAGACGTGGCTCAGATCCCACGTTGCTGTGGCTGTGGTGTAGGCCGGCAGCTACAGCTCTGATTAGACCCCTAGCCTGGGAACCTCCATATGCCGCAGGTGCACCCCTAAAAAGACAAAAAAAAAAGACCTGCATAACAAACTATTGCCTACTGCTGACAAATTATAATTTGCCGGCCCTTTTCTGCATGTGTATATTTATGTGTGTACTTATAGTGTGCATATATGTATGTATGTGTATTTAGTGGGTATATATGCACCTATGTGTGTATATTTATAGTGTGTGTATATATGTATGTGCGTACATATGTGTGTGTATGTGTAGGTATGTGTGTGTATATCTGTGTATATATTACGTGTATTTATGTATGTGTGTTATACATGTATGTGCATGTATTCATGGCATGTGTGTGTGTATGTGTGTATATATGTATGTGTGTATATTCATGGCATACGTGTGTATGAGAATATATATGTATGTGTGTATTCATGGCACATACGTGTGTGTGTGTGTGTATGTATGTATGTACGTGTGAACACCTGCATTCACACATTAGAGGTGGAGTAATTAGAAATATAAAGTGGGTTCCTATGCTCTACTCTCAGTCCCTAAAAATGTTATTTATGCCCTTTTTATCAAGTAACATTATGTTTCAAATTCCTCTATGTAGTTTCAAGTATTTTAACATTTTCATATTAAACACAATGGATCTGGGTAATAGCCTTGCAATTGTAACTTGTGATTAGATATTAATTACCACAGCGGCAGAAATGGAGTCTGTCATTGATAATCTTTCATCTCTAACCAGTTCTTCCTTTCTGCTAAATATTGATGAGCTATTTAAGGCAAACGGGAATCACAACGATCTCAATAATATTTGCCCTCTGACAGGAGACCTGAAATTAATTTTATGAAAAGTGACTGCTGGGAATAATGGCTCTGCTTTTCCTGTGGTCCCGTCTTGCCAAGGTCTGGCGCTGCACAGGTTTCGAGGTACAAGATGCAGAAGAGCCAAGGTAACCGATAGGAAGTGCTTGGCTCCCCCCTTCCCATCCCCAGTCTGTCCCCGCCCCTGCCCAGCTCAGGCGCAGGTGCGAGGTTCTGCAGAAGAAGCAATAAGGAGCTTTGAGCTGAGTGCTGGCGGGCTCCGTCCCCCGCTTCATTCTTACTGTTGGTTTTGTGCTGCTAATGTCTTAGTTTTGCCTTGTTTCTGACTCTTTTCTACACCGACCCTCTTTATTTTGAGATTCCTGGCAGATCCCCTGGCCCTCATTTTATTTTGCCTGATTTTTTTGGATTTTACCCTTCTCTTTCTCGAGCACGCTGCGTGAATGTATTTGTTTTCCTCTTGTCCACCGGATTTTTTAAGCCGAAAGGTCTCCCTGCCTGTCCATCCTCACCCATTAAGCTCACGCCCATCTCCTTCTCTCCTCCCTTCACCTGCCTTTAGACCTAATCTGCATCACACCAGGAGAATGTCCCTTAAAAACGACATGGTGACTGCTGGAGCCGCTCAGCAGAAAGAACACTGCTTTAAGACAAAAATCCTGGGAATGTGAAGCCCTCAGCTGGGTTGTTGGTAGAAAGAATCGGGTGGGACTGATGGGGTCAAAGGTTTCACTCCTCTTAGTCACCTCACTGAGCATGGGTGACCTGAGTCCAGATGACAATGAGACCTCAGAAGGACCCCCTTCCCCATCTTGGAGAGCCTGACCGCCCTCACCCGCCCCCTCACGGGCTCCATTTGAAGTAGCTCTTGGTAATTTCATGGGTGACCCTCACCGTGTTGCCTCCCAGTCTTCATTGTACTAGACCTCCCGGCAGGACCTGGGGCGTGCGCTCTCCTCTTCATGACTCATGCTCCCTTATACAGGCTAAGCACTTCTGTTTCAGCATTTCTCTTTTTTCTTTTCAGGGCCGCACCCAAGGCATGTGGAAGTCCCAGGCTAGGGGTCGAATCAGAGCTACAGCTGACGACCTAAGCCACAGTCACAGCAAAACCAGATCCAAGCATGTCTGTGACTTACAGCACAGCTCATGGCAATGCCGGATCCTTAACCCACTGAGAGAGGCCAGGGATCGAACCCACACCCTCATGGATACTAGTCGGGTTTGTTTCCACTGTGCCACAATAGGAACTCCAGCAGTTCTTATTAAAAAAAAAAAAAAAATTAATGGCTGCACCTGAGGCATATAGAAGTTCCAGGGCTGGGGACCGAATCTAAGCCACAGCCGTGGCAATGCCGGATTCTTAACCCGACAGGCCGGGATCGAACCCACACAGCATGGTGACCGGAGTCGCTGCAGTTGGATTCTTAACCTACTGTACAACAGTGGGACTTCTCAGCATTTCTCATTTTTAAGGCCCTTCCAGGCTGGTCCTAGAGCCTGGACACCCTCCAGGCTCCCTCTACAGACAAGCTTACAACCATCCTGTCGTTTTCGCCTTCCAGAGCTGTCTGCGCCCCGGCCTATCTGATGTCCCAGTTCAGTGTTTCAGAGGGATCTCAACGCGTCCCTGGGTTAAACGCCTAAGACCTCCCTGGTACCACCCATCTCACTCCCACCCCTCTGGTTCCCTTCCATTGTTGGCCACCTCGTGCATGGCCCGTCCTTCCATCTGCCTATCAGTCCGCCCATCCATCCTCCGTCCACACAGCGTCCACCCTCCTGAGAGTCAGAAACACAGGGGTTGCCACTGACCCCGTGTCTTTCTTGAATCCACTGAATTCTCTTCTTCCTCATCCATGTTTCCATCGCTTCTCATCTGGGCCAAGAGAGGTGAGGGGCCCCTTCTGGTTCATTCTTTACCGCAGTTAGATTAATCTTTCCAAAGGTGAGTTAGATTAACCCCCAAAGCTTTGATGGAGTCCTCCCTGTTCTTACCATGAAGACGAAAACACTGAATCTGCCCCAGAAGGCCCTGCAGTTCGGCACCCCCCACCCTTCTCTTTCTGCCCCCCTCTAGCTCCCACCCCTTCAGCTCTGGCCTCCGCCTTCCTTCTGCCCATCAAAGCTCCGGGTTTCCTGCAGGTGCGGGGACTCTGCACCCCCCGAGTTAGCTGTCTTCGTTTCACACCACAGACCCTGCACCTCTCCTTGCGGCCTTTGACTTTTATTTCATTTATTTGTATAATCGTCTAAGTCTTCCCTCCCCTAAAGGAGATGCCAACTTCCCGAGGGTGGGGACTGTGTCCCTTCTGGCTCGCTGCCACCACCTGGCTCACTGCCGTCCCCATCCCGGCCTCTTCCCAACAGGGTACCCACTCGGCTCCAGGAACACGAGCCCCTGACTGTCCCTGACGCCACGATGACACAGGTGGCCGTCCCTCCCTCTGGGCCTCTGCCTGGACCTGGCTCTTCTCCTCACCTGTGCCAGGCTCTGGCTTGCAACTACCTACCTACCTACCTGTCTCTCTACCTACCACCTACCTACTTATCTATTCAGTTGAAGTATAGTTGACTTACGATATTATATTGGTTTCTGGTATAAAAATAGTGATTCAATATTTTTATAGGTTATCCTCATTTAAGGTTATTAAAATATTGGCTGGATTCCCGGTGCTGTACATCACAGCCTGTACATCATTTATTTTATACACAGAAACGTGTATCTCTTAATCACCACCTCGCCCCCGCCCCCGCCCAGTGTAACCCAATGGTAATCTCTGTATCTGTGAGTCTGTTTCTTTTTTGTTATAGTCATTCATTTGTTTTATTTTTTAGATTCCACATACGAATGATCTGTCTTTCTCTGCCTGACTTATTTCACTGAGCCTAAGAGCCTCCAGGTCCACCCGTGCTGTTATGAACGGCAGGATTTCATTCATTTTCTGACTTGCCTCTTACTCTCTCAGGGAGGCCTTGCTTGGTCACAATTTAAAAACTGCGACTTCCACACCATCCACCTCCCTTCCCTGCTGTTTTCGGTTTCACGCCCTCACTTTCTAATAAGTCTATTTCACCTAGTGGTGTCTCTCTGTGGGCCTCACATGCACACACCACGCGGGCCAAAGACTCTGCTTTGCTCCCTGCTCTGTCTCCGAAACCTTAGACAGCGCCTGGCGTGTGATGGCGCTCAGTAAATACCGGCTTAGCGAATTCTGGCAGCTTGGCACCGAGCCTGGCACGTGCCAAACTGAGCCTCTTTGCTGAACGGACCACAGAAAGTGGGAGAATGTCTGAGAAGGGCCTGCAGATTCTGGCTCCTGATGGTCAACTGCCAACCCCTGAAAAGAGGACCCCCGGCTGCCAGCGGCCGCTGTCAGCTGGAGATACGGTGTGTCCTAAGTTCACAGTTAATTACGATTAAGAAATGCTCAGAGCAGCAGGAGGGCTAAGCTGTGTGTGT
>PVHT021183608.1:18726234-18753980 GCA_004024745.2 Catagonus wagneri | reverse complement strand
GTGTGTGTGTGTGTGTGTGTGTTGTGTGCAGTGTGTGTGAATGGTGGACAGGGAATTCCCTTATATTTGGAAAGCGCTAGCTCAGCAACTTCACAGTGTAAGTAAGGGGAAAGTTCAACTTAAGAGCAACAGCCAATAAACAGCTTTTAAGCACCATTTAAACCATTTTATATGCAAACGCTGTTGCAAAACAATGCGTGTGGTCATTAAAGCAGATCTCATGCCCTCTGAGAAGCACTAATAAGATCTCTGGGACAAGTTGATCGAACCCCCCCATCCCTCATCCTCATTAGTGTGGTGGTCCCCAAAGCCTAGACTCCCAGAGGCCTGCTTCCCAGCCAAGGAAATGGATTTTTCTACAACTGCATCATTCTTGGTGGGGGGAAGGGGGAGGATATACTACTTTTCTCCAGTGGCCTTTAAAGAAACAGTCACTCTGAGTGTACACATTACCATGATTTAGATAAAGGGCTTTGACGCTTTTCATTCCTCAAATGCTTCCACACCTCTAACCATTTCAAAGATTCAGTTTCACTGCCGTAACTAAAGACATACAGCTAGTCCCAAATGAAGCAGCTCCAAATGGTAATTCTCAGAGGGGTGTTCAGCGCTGCTGTGGTCTGTTCAGACCCCGCTGGGGGCCCCCTAGTGAAACAGCATGCAAACTTGGGTGCTAACACCAGGCTGAGCCAAGGCTGGCACCAGGGCAGTTCTGGTACATAAGCCAACTGTAAGTGGCATTTTCACAACCAGATGTGGTCTCAAACTCATGCTATTTAGCTGGGTGAATGAACAGCAGCACCCAAGGATCTGCACACCCTATCTTAAGAGCATTAACAATTGTTCGGCAGGTGGTCTAAGAGGTTGATAGCCTAGAATACGCCAGCGAAGAGCTTTACAGACAGTTATGTCAACAACCACAGACAGTTGTGGAGGGGTTTTGGAGAGTAACTGAAAACTAGAGAAAAAAGATAACCATTTGCATTGACACGGATGAGCCTGGAGGATATTATGCCGAGTGAAATAAATCAGACACAGAATGAAAAATGCTGCATGATCTCATTTCTACGTGGAATCTAAAAAAGTCGAACCCATAGAAGCAGAGAGCAGGAGGGGGGTATCCAGGAGCTGCGGGGAAGGGGATTGTTGGTCAGGGGTACGAAGTGGAGGTTACAGGGGGAGACCAAGTCTAGAGATGGAATGAACAGCATGAGGACTGTGGTCAATAACACTGTCTGGAACCCGGAAATCTGCCAAGAGAGCAGCGGTGCTTTGGTGACACGTGAAAAATGACAACTATGTTCATTAGCTTGACTCCAGTAGTCACATCTATCTATCTTCCTACCTACCTACATCTTACTATGTTGTATACCTGAAATATTTACAATTTTTATTTTGCCAATACCTTAAAAAAAGAAAAAATAACGTGTGCACAGGGAAGGCCTTCTGAATGGCAAGGAAGCGGAGAGGTCAGATCAGGAGACAGGACAGAGCTGCCTGGGCAGAGGCGTCTCTTTTTGATGCTGTCCCTAGAAAGGCACGAGGTCAGTGCAAGCTGATGAAAAACCACCAAGGAAAGCGCCTGAGGGGTGGGGTGAAGGCCGGTGGAAGCTGGAAAACCCAGCCCCGCCATCAGGGAATGTTCAGGCCCAGTTTGGATGGTCTGGTTTATATTTAAATCCTGACACCCTTCTTCCTTTTTTTTTAAAAATAAAGTGCACTGTAGGTCTGTGCTGTCCATTACAGAAGCCCCTAGTCCCATGTACAATCCAAATTAAAAATAATTAAAATAAAGTACAATACAAAACTCAGTTCTGGAGTTCCCATCATGGTGCAGTGGTTAACGAATCTGACTAGGAACCATGAGGTTCCGGGTTTGATCCCTGGCCTTGCTCAGTGGGTTAAGGATCTGGCGTTGCTGTGAACTGTGGTGTAGGTCGCAGACGTGGCTCGGATCCCGCGTTGCTGTGGCTGTGGCATAGGCCGGTGGCTATAGCTCCGATACGCAACCCCTAGCCCGGGAACCTCCATATGCTGCGGGGTGCAGCCCTAAAAAGCAAAAAAAAAAAAAAGAAAGAAAGAAAGAAAAGAAAAAAACTCAGTTCCTCAGCCACACCAGCCACATTTCAAGTGAGGGCTACTGTACTGGGTCGCAGACACAAAACATTTCCACAGCCTCAAAAAGTTCTATGGCTGGTGGCGCTGCTACAGAATCTCAGCTGTCCTGCTAAAAACCGTTAACTTGGGCAAATAAAATCTATCGGCACTTTCACAATTGAGAAAGCTAATATACTGGCCCCCTGGACTACCCCAACCTTTCAAGTACGTTCTCTTACAAGTCACAAGGTGCAGTGGGCTAAGTGCACGCCAAGTCTATTCGACACTGCTGCTGTTTTAATTTACGTATCTTTAGAAATGGTATTAATTCTCTTAGTACCTCGTCAGTGCCCCGAGGCAGTCGTGTGTGGCTTTGAGCAATCTGATGCAGGGATGGATGGCTTCAGCTCCAAGGCGTGTCCTGGCACCATTATGGAACATTAATGAGGTTGGGCTCGATTTAAAAACCGTCCGAGGCGTTATGGATTGGTAGCGCTCAGTTTCAAGGGAACTGGGAATCTCTGAGCTGCAATCCGGCTCTTTTGCTAATGAGTGTTGTGATATGGGGACCATCATTTAACTTCTGAGTTTCAGCTTCCTGTCTTTAAAATGAGGCTATTACAGACCCCCCCCCCAGGTGTCCCCAGGATTAACGAGCTCATGTCTGCTGAGAACCCTGAGCTCCGGGTTGCAAGGTGTGCTTTGCATTCTTATTGCTGTTCCTTCTCACGCAGCAGCTGGGAAGCAGATTTGTTATGTTTACTCCTTCCAAAATGCATTTCCTTTCTCAGCATTTTCAGATCACCTGTGTTACCCAGCCCTTACATCTGAAAGTAAAACTAGCCCCACAGCAAGATGCTTGGATTTAGCGGGGGTGGGGGGCAGGTGGGGTTAGGCAGTTTTTCCTTTGCTTAACTCGAACATCAGACCAGCTTTTCCAGCAGGATGAAGGCAGTAATTGCACTGCATATTCTCGCTGAGTGAGGCTGGTGGTCAACCTTAGCTGATGCGAAAAGAAAGTTATATCACAGCACAATTACGCTGTCAACACTTACATGCAATAATATTCCCGTATCTGTTCTTCATTCTGTTCTCATCTTTCTTAGCAGAGTCCCACGGTGCAGACTGCCCTTCAAAGAAGCTCTGGAGGAAAGAGAAAAGTGACACTAGGAATTACAATTCGGTGCAGTAAACAAACACAGGGATCTTAATGACAGAGGGTGTTCTTAAAACCAAGGTTCAAGGAAGAAAGAGAAGGTTCACGGGAATGAGATAATGGCTTATTAAGCTCCTTTACATCCCAAATGTTCCATTTAGCTTTTTGTTTTCCTTTAGTTAAAATGCTACAAACACGGATGGGGCCTGAAGGGTAAGCCCGCAATTCATCTGTACAATCTAAAAATGCTTCAGTGTTTATCCCCATCTTACTTGAAAGAAATATTTCTTTCAATTTCTTTTTTTGAAATCTCGTTTTGCCATTCAGGATTTATTGATACACACACACACACACACACACACACACATATATTCTTTTTTAAGAATTTAATTTTATTGGAGTATAGTTGATATACACTGTTGTATTAGTTTCAGGTGACAGCAAAGTGAATAAGTCATACATATAAAAATATCCATTCTTTTGCTATATACATTCTTACTATAGGAAGAACTATAGTCATAGGGTACTAATTATAGTAATAGGTTATTTCTATATATATTCTTTTAAATATTCTTTTCCATAATAGTCTATCCCAGGAGACTGGATATAGTTTCCTGTACTGTATAGTAGGACCTTGTAGTTTACCCATTCTAAATGTAGTAGTCTGCATCTACTAACCCGGAACTCCCTTTCTATCATTCCTCCAGCCCCACTCCCTTGGGACAAGTCTGTTCTCTTATGTCTGTGAGTCTGTTTCTGTCTCCATGTCTTAATCATATCACCACCTTTCTTTATTATTACTATTATTATTATTTGTCTTTTTAGGCCACCCCTGAGGCATATGGAGGTTCCCAGGTTTGAGGTCCAATCGGAGCTGTAGTTGCCGGCCTACACCACAGCCACAGCAATGCAGGATCCGAGTCATGTCTGCAACCTACACCACAGCTCACGGCAACGCCAGATCCTTAACCCACTGAGCAAGGCCAGGGATCAAACCTGTGTCCTCATGGATGCCAGTTGGGTTCATTGACCGCTGAGCCACCATATCAAAATCAATATCTTTCAATATTCTCCTATGACATATAAAGAGATCATTTTTCTTCTCAACTGCAAACTGAGGTTACTTTTGGTTAAAACTATGAAAGGAGTTAAGGTAAGACTTCACAACTTCAAGCCTAAAACTCTCTAAGAACTTCTGCCAGAGTTTTCTCTTCATTTTTAGAGAGCTTAGATGTCCATTTATTTAAGGATTTGGCGTTATTATGCCCAGGGTCTTTAATCTTCATGTTATTAGCCAGATATACACGTTTTCTGTTTAAGTCATAATGAAAATGTCCTCTGCTATCAGTTGACAAGTGAAAAGAAAATCTGGGATTTTAATTTCCACTTTAGTCCACGTTCTGTTTCACCTTCACGTAGTAGCCCCATAGGAAGTGACAGCAAGAAACACTTGGCAATGCTGACTTATTTCTGCTGCAGCTATTCTTATATTTCCTGGCTCCAACTGGGAAAGGGGGAAAGAGCAGGACAAAGACACAGAGGCAGGGCAGGTGTGTGAAAACTTCGTTCTGAAATGCTCTGGGGCCAGGGAACGTGGGGCCAGGAGCTCACACACCCAAACACGCCCCAGGATGGCTTCCCAAGGTCCCCTCTTAAAAACGGAAAGCGCCTTTTCGCTCCCCTAATTCCATCCCTCCAGAATGTTTGGCCATCGTGGCCATGTCCACCCATGGCCAATACTGAGTGATCAGTCTGTGGTTCAACAGAACCAATTCATGATTCCTTTTTATGGGTCCAGTTGTGCCTTATTGGCTGACCTGCCCCTCAGTATGGCCAGAGTGGGGGGACACTTGCCCCCCAGACCCCACCTGGGGCCCTACCTACCAGACCTGACCGCATAGCAGACGGACGGCACTCTGCACATTCTCCTGTCTCTGCCCCAGGCTGTGGACACCCCCGGGCAGGGGCTGCGTGGCCCTCATTTTTGCTGGTGCAAAGCCCATGCCTCGTGGAAGGAGCCTGACAATTAGTCTTTGAATGAACAACTGTGGTGCTTGGGGACAGTGCCCAAAGTTGGGCTTTGATCCCAAATAAAGCTCGACTTCTGCATCGTAGGTGGGTGTGGAGTTGGATCACTTGTAGACCTGCATAGACGCTGTCTGCAGGGTTCATCCTGCCACAGTCTGTAAAGTTCACGTCCCTTCTGTGACGTGCTGTGTGTTGAGACTGCTGCTACCGCACAGCTCAGCCCTCATCAGAGACCTGCTGGAAAAGAGCCCTGTCCTGATTCTGGCCCCCTCGCGCTAATATTTCCACACAACAAAACAGGAAGACACACCACTTTATAATACCCAGGAGGGAATAATAACATTGCAAGTGTAGGTTAGAGTACTAAACTGCTCATTTTCTTTCCTTTTTTTTTTTTTTTTTTTTGTCTTTTCAGGGCCACACTGTTGGCATAAGGAAGTTCCCAGGCTACAAGTCAAATTGGAGCTATAGCTGCCAGCCTAGCCACAGCCACAGCCACAGCAACTCGGGATCCAAGCCTCGTCTGTGACCTATACCACAGATCATGGCAACACTGGATACTTAACCCACTGTGTGAAGCCAGGGATCGAACCCGCATCCTTGCTGAGATTATGCTGGGTTCTTAACCCACTGAGCCATGATGGGAACTCCAACTGTTTTTCTTTTCTTTTCTTTTTTTCCGTAGCATGTGGAAGTTTCCAGGCTTGGGACTGAACTAACACCACAGCAGTGACCCGAGCCTTAGCAGTGACACCACCAAGTCCTTAACCTCTAAGCCACCAGGAAACTCCTTTAGGTGGCTCTTTTTATTTTTATTTTTTTTTCCCTCTAAAGTCTTTGAAGTGCATGTTTATTAGTTTCTCAGACACAGCACATGCCAAGATGACAGGGCTCACCTCCCTTTTCTGTCTTCTGTAAGTCCCCTCAGAATTCTTATTTCCTGTCCCCACAATATTTCTGCAAAAAAATTTATTTTTTTATAATGACTTTTATTTTTCCTATTATAAGCTGCTCACTTTAAATTAAAGTACTTTAGTCATGATCATTGCTAACATCTTGTTATCATAATAATTTCCACACTGTATTTATCACTTTGAAAAAAAAACCTGGGGCAGAGCAGGATCAGATGTACCACACACTAGAGCTGCATTGACAGGGTCACAGTATACACTGCTAACGGGAGGGCACAGTCCTGTACAGTGCAGGGCAAATACAGGTAAAAACATTTTCAGAGTTATTAATAAATGAACCCAATAAAGACACAGTAAAAATCACTAGCTAATTCCATCTAGAAGAAAACCGTTACAGAATAAAGAATTTATTCTGACATGTAACTTCTATTCCTCCATAAAATATGTATTTAAAATAGCTTCAGGGATTTTTAAGTCATCCTCTTTTTCTGAATAGTGTCTTTGTTACTCTATGAATGACAATTATTTTACAGTTGAGTAATAACTATTATTTGACTTCCCTCATAACAATTTAATTCTACTTTGAGTTGGTCGTGATGTAATTACCAATTTCGTTCCCCTTCTGCCTTGGGAAAGTTTTCAGACTTTGTTTTTTTCATGGGAAGATGGGGAAGGAACTGACTGCAAGGAAGATCTGGGTGTCTTCCGGTAGATCCTGGCTGATTGCCGCAGGATGAGACAGAGACAGACAGACAGACAAGAGGGACCGGCAGTGGGTCAGGCGAAGAGGCACTTGCTCCACGAGCATGAAAGGCTGCGCCCAGGCCACCTGAGGCCAAGCCATCCTGAGCCACACTAGTTTGCTCGAGACACACACGATCTCCTGTGAGGGGATGGCGCTCACATCATGGCTTTCTTTCTTTCTTTTTTTTTTGTCTTTTTAGGGCTGAACCCCCGGCATACAGAGGTTCCCAGGCTAAGGACTGAACTGGAACTGCAGCTGATGGCCTGTACCACAGCCACAGCAACACGATTCGGGCCTTGTCTTCGACCTATACCACAGCTCACGGCAACGCTGGATCTTTAACCCACTGAGAGAGGCCCACGTGCTCACGGATACTAGTCAGATTCGTTTCTGCTGAGCCACGACGGGAATGCCACCGGCTGTGTTTCTTTGGCATCAGGAGTAATCACAGGAATTCTGATAGCCCTTGCTTTTAAAAACAGTCATTTAAATTGAATCGTTTCCATCTAACAGACAAACTCAATGATGACTTGAGAACCGATCTCTTTGCACTTGAGCTTTGCACCAAAGCTTTGCACCAAGTTCCGGCACGTTTTCCTGAGGGCGGGGTCCACGATTTCCACCTCTGAGCACAGACTGTGGGGGCATCAGCAGGGAGCAGGAGGAAGAGTCCATCGTCCTGACAACAGTCATGGGAGGAGCAACCACAGAGGACCTGCTCCACCGCCCAGGAGAGGAGATGCTGGTCCATAGCCAGCTCATCACAGACCAGCCTGGCTTTCTGACTCTGAATCCCTGCCCTTCCTGGCACACCCTCCCCTGATAAGGACTTTGGGGGACACAGTTAAATCTACACATGGTCACAGCTGCTTTCCAATCTAGATCACATCTCCGTGTCTCTCAATGAAGGTTGACAATAAGGGAATATAAAAGACATCCAGCAAACCTGGTTTAACTGTTGACTGACTGCTTTTCCAACCCAGGACTTTGCTTATCTCCTGGGATAACGTGATCATTGCAGAGAAGAAACAGTGGGAGTGGGGGTTCTTGCCAGAAGCCTCCCCGGCTCTCTACCCAGGAATTATGTGCATCGCTTGAAGTGGAAAAATGAGGTTTTTTCTTAAACAAAAGCAAAACAAAACAAAACAGAAAAGTGCTTCACGGAAAAGAGGAGATGACGGTGCCATCCAGTCTCCTGACTCCCTACAGACCTGGTGACTGGTCTGACATTTTCTCCACCGGCTCTGCTTCCGGTTATGCAGCCAATCTCCCTATGAATACATTTGCATTATGATGACCATGTGTTCTTTTCCTTGCCTGAGAAAAGAAGTAAGACACCTGTGGGGAACCCAGAGAGAGGAAGAAAGGGCTTTCTGGATTGATAACCTGGCTTTGTTTTCTTCTGTTATGGAGATTTTCATTTAAAAAAAAAATTGTAAGGAGGATCCAGTTTTAAATGTCATGACTTTTCATTAGCATACATTTTCAAAATAGCTGAGAAAATAATCACCTTAGACCTTAGACTCCCTCTTATGCCTGAAGGAGGACAAAAAGTCAACGGTTTAGATTTCTTTTTTCTCCTTTTTTTTTTCTTTGTCTTTCTGCCTTATCTAGGGCTGCACCCGCGGCATATGGAGGTTCCCAGGCTAGGGGTCTAACAGGAGCTGTAGCTGCCGGCCTTCGCCACAGCCACAGCAACGCGGGATCCGAGCCGCGTCTGCGACCTACACCACAGCTCACGGCAGCACCGGATCCTTAACCCACTGAGCAAGGCCGGGGATCGAACCCGCAACCTCGCGGTTTTTACTTGGATTCGTTAACCACTGAGCCACGACGGGAACTCCTCAACGGTTTAGATTTCTAGTTAGAAAATAAAACTGTAGCTCTAGAGCCATGGGACGCTCAGAGGAACTGTGACGTGACATACGGGCCTTCTGCATGCTGAGCCCTGGTTACCCTCCCGGTTTGGGGATTCTCAGGAAAATGAGGAATCGAGATAGAAATGGGGGTCATGAGTGCTGTAGAATTCTGCTTCCTGTCTGGCCCACAGCAAGGCCTGGCACAGATGTGAGCCTCTAGCCCGGGGTAGAGGTGGTTCGCCCCAGGGACCGAGCCTTCTCTGACTACCCCGTGACCTTCCACTTTTCCTTTCCTGCACACCATGAGATGGACAGACAGTCCCCAATAAATCCACGAGTGAAATACGCCCGAGGAAAATTAAGTAATTTTGCCACCCAATCATTCTACTGTGTCCTGTTTCCCAGCCATTTTTGGGCTTTTAAATATCTTTTAATAAATGAAGAAAATTCATACACGTTTTAGACGATTTTCTGCTGTGCTTTTTTCTTTGGGTGAGAACTAAAGGTTCCTGAACTATCTTCTTTCATCTTCATAAGGTCAAAAGTTGGATGTGTTCCAATACAGACTACAGAATTGGAATTATCGAATGCTTTGGAAGAAGCCTGCTCTGCACCCGCATTCTTGCTACATCATCACCACTTAGGCTGTGCGGTTCCAGATAGGGGGTGTTCCCTTCACATGTACTGGAAGCAAAGCCAACCCCATTCTGTATCCTGCTCTTGCTGAGAAAGACCTCAGTTCCTTGCAGGAGTCAGAGGATTCCTGAGCCTGTGGCATCTGGTCCCGGGGGGGTACTCTGCTTATCTGCTTCTCACACTTCCCCCTACCCTGAAGTTCACGGGTATGGCTATACCCTCTGACGTCTCCTTTATTCTCTCCAGGTTTTGCTCGACAAGTTATAAGCAGGTTATGGTTAAAATCAAATTCCACCAAAGTACAGGTGTGACTGGAAAAGAGGCCCAAGGAGAGAGGGCAGAGGTGACAGCTGGGAGCATCGCACGGTAGCTGCTGATGGCTCCCCATTCGCGGAGCAGTCACATAAACACCAGCTTGGGAGACTTGGCAACGGTCCCGCTCCCAGGATGCTTCCCGTAGGAGGGATTTTCAATACAATATGCATATTTAGGTGATATTTAGCGTTCAGGATGGGTTTTTAATATGCAGATGCAATTTAATGCACCAACTATGGACTTTTTATTATGAAAAAAAAAAAAAACGCTATCCATATTTTGGGGATTTAAGCTAACGGTCTCTTCGTACCGTCTGTTAGAATTTTTCATAAATAGACTTCTGCTTGGATTCTACTTAAAATGTAATTAAAGTGTTTCCTCTGACTACCTTAGCTCATATATACTGAGAAGAGGCAGCAAACCGAGGAACCACTCTGAAGGAGTAATAAGCCTCTGAAACAATAAAGGTGAAAGCAGGCAAGCTCCAGTGAATACCAACGACTCCACTGGAAGACGCCGCATCCTCCACGGATACAGGGCAGAAGGAAGTGGAACATCCCACACACGGCCGCTTTTTTCTCAATAGGAAACATGTTTTTGTGATTCAATAACCCCCTCCCTACCCCTCCTACCACCACGTTCCGCAGGATATAATTACACATCTCGGTTGCCCAGCTCAAGAGAACGTTACTCCAAAAGGCTAAAGTCTGTTTAAAATGCCAGAGCTCCCAGATATTAAAAAAAGGAGAGAGGAAAAAAAAAACCTATTCAACAGAAAAGCTGCCAGGAAAAAGGAGATGCAGGTCAAGGCTGTACATAATGCAGTGTGTGTTCTCAGGCAGTGCTGGGTCAAGTTTTTTAGAAGCTTCTGAAACGGAATTTTCCCTCCCTTTTTCATAGGAATAAAACCGGGCACATGAAATGACTAAAATCATCGTGCTGAAAGAAGGGAGATGAACTCACTGGGGCATGCAGAGTCTCTGGACTTTCTTTGTTTTCTGGCCATACCCATGGTTCTTCCAAGCACTGCATTTTTATTTGGTCCATATAAACTATTTATTGCTATCATACTAAAGCAACTGAAGACACCTGTGGTTGCCTGACAGGCCACAGGTAGAGTGCTGATGGGAAGGTGGCCCTGGAAGCTTGGGGCCAGAGATGGTGGTGGCCACCAGTCGCTGCCATCATCAACGTCCTGCACGGAGGCAGCCAACAGTACCATGTGATGCTTCAAGGGCAAGAGAAGGGGGGACTGGGTGAAAACAAGAATCCTGACACATGAACTATTATTTCTGAACAAAGTGAAATCTAAATGTCAACCCTCTGATAATTTGAAAGAAGTTGTTAATTAATCTCAGGACTTCAAATGGCTATGTTTTAGTGCAATTTAATTCAAATCCAATTTTTTTAGAATTTTATTTATTCTGCAGGATTCAGTGGATGACGACCTTGGCAATGGCTGCCATACTGCCTTCCTTTACCTAATGTCTCTTTCTTTGATAATGGAATTGGGGCTCGCAACCTAAAAAATTATGTGATGTTTTAGTGCCCAGAAACAGTACCCCTGACATTCGGCTGAGCTTAAAAATGTTTTTTATTCTGTTGAATATTAGTCTGAATAAGTGACTTTTCACAGCAATGTCATATATGAATAATATATGTTTATGGGATCTTTGAAACTCTACCAGGTAATTCTTTTTATTTCTACTGTATAGAGAAGGGAATTTAGGATCAAAAAGCATGAAGTGGCTTGCCTGAGATCGCGCAGCTGGAAGAAAAAGAGCTAGGGCCTGGAGCCCGGGCTGCCTGCCCCTGACCTCTGTGTTCCTTGCACTTGACCACAAAGCTGGGTGAGGACAGGTGCCTTTGTGCTCACTGCACTGCACTGTGCACGCAGCTTTCTGAAGTCACCCTGGCCGAGGGTCACAGGGCAGCAAGCATTTCTGGTTTCCATTTTTCATGGAATCAGCTTGCTGGATAACACAGTCTTGTTACCATCTGCACAGTGACTTTCCTCTGAAGTGCATTCAGGTGCACCCTGGAGGGACCCTCAGTCTACCTGCTTTTCACTAAATTCGTCCCATTTCAAAGCCCCCTTTCCTCCCACCGGCAGAATTACTGCAGTAATAAGCTCTCGCTACTGATACAACCCATCTCTCAAGTGACTCAAATCAGGAAGAAATCTGAAAACCACTAATCGAGTGGCCAGAGAGTAAAAAAAAAAAAAGCTCTTCAGTTGAGTGACAGAAGAAAAAGTGCTGAAAGAAATAACTGTAGAGCCTGGGCTGTTGCTGAACATTCCATGGACAAGGCCAATATCCTGTGGAATTATAGAGTCTGAGGCATAGAAAGGTGGCTTTAAAAAGGAACTTTTTGTTAAAATGGATTAAAGACCTAAAGGTAAGGGTGTATACCATGAAATTCCTAGAAGAAAACATGGGCAGAACATCCTGTAACATAAATTGTAGCAATATTTGTTTGGCTCTATCTTTTAAAGTAGAAGAAATAAAAACAAAAACAAACACTGGGGCCTAATTAAACTTAAACACTTCTGGTCAGCGAACCATGGACAAAACAAAAAGACATTCCACTGAATGGACGAAAATACTTGCAAATGACTGATAAAGGTTAATGTCCAAAATATATAAACAGCTTATATAACTCCACATTAAAAAAAAGAAAAGATTAAAAAATGGGCAGAAAACCCGAATAGCCGTTTTTCCAAAGAAGAAATACAGATGGCCAACAGGCACGTGAAAAGATGCTCAACAGCGCTAATCATCAGGGAAATGCAAATGAAAACCACAGTGAGATATCACTTCACACCATCATCAAAAAGGCCAAAAATAACAAATATTGGTGAGAATGTAGAGAAAAGGGACCCTCCTACACTGCTGGTAGGAATACAAATTGGGGCAGCCACTGCGGAAAAAGGTAGGAGGCTTCTTGAAAAAACAAAAGTAGAACTGTCATACGACCTAGCAATTCCACCCCCGGGCGTATATCTGAAAAAATGAAAACACTGATTTGAAACAATACACGTACTCCGATGTTCATGGCAGCATTATTTACAGTAGGCAAGATATGGAAGTAACGTAAGTGTCCATCAACAGATAAACGGATAAAGAAGAAGGGCATATATACCATTGAATACTACTCAGACATAATAAAGAGTGAAAATTTGCCGTTTACCACAATATAGATGGACTCAAAGGGCACTGTGCAAAGTAAAATAAGTCAGAGAAAGACAAATACTGCATGATATCCCTTATACGTGGAATCTAAAAAAACCGGAAGTAGTGAATACAACAAAAAAGAGACAGACTCACAGATACAGAGAAGAAATAGCGGTTACCAGTGGGAAGAGGGGTGGGAGGGGAGGGGCAAGATAAATAAGCTACAGGGATACACTGCATAACACAGGGAATATAGCCAATATTTTACAATTACAAATAGAACCTAACCTTTGAAAATTGTGAATTACTATATTTTACACCTGAAGCCTACATAATATTGTACGTCAACTACACCTCAATTAAAAAATAAAATATCTATTCAAGGAAGGGGGTTACTTCAATATATTTGGGATGTTTTGGTTAAGCACTCATTTTGAGAGGCCAAGGGCAGCTGTTCAGGGATCTCAAACCCTTTCCTGGCATTCATTCCTCCTCCCTTTGTTCCCTGGAAGGAAGCACAGTGACAAGACACCCTGTCCTCAGCAGGGCAGAGACCTGGGCTGCCTTCTCAGGGTTGGATGCCTCTGTCACACGTACGTGAGGACGTTCTCACCCAGTAAGGCCGCAGAGGCAGATCAGTTTCCGGGAGTCTGTTCCCCCGACACTTCCCCCTAAAGGGGACTTTTGAGAACCCTTTACAAGGTGAATATCCCTTGGTTTGAAGGTCAAAAGCTGCAACAGCAGACTCATTCTTCTAGATGGTCCAGACAGGGTGTCTGCTGCTTCCTGTGCACTGGGGACTGGAGGAGGGGCTGCCCTGACAAGGATTAATAGCCATGCTTACACTCACTACGTAAAACCTGGTCAAAGTCTACTTGTCTGATTTGGGCATTGCCTCTCTCTGATCCTGGCTGCCATCAGGAGATCAGGGATTTTGCAAAGATCCTGGATCTGGGGCCTGGCCTGACATTGCTGTACTACCCTGGCCCATAAAACAGTAATCAGATGTCACTGAGCAGCTTGTCACAGGTGGCCCCAAAAGGGGACCGCTCTGCTTTAAGGGCAGGTGATGGTGCCTGCTTCAACTGATTGGTAGACACTTTAAGTCCCTCTGGGCTTGAGTCCTTCCTCCAAGATTGTCACTGCCTCTTGGAGAGACAGCAATGCTCATTTCCCCTCTGATGCAGACACTTCCAGGGTCTGAGACAGCAACACAGCTGGAGAGCTGTAATTTCCTCTATCCCGCTACCTGCCCTGGATGAGCGATTTGTCAGTGAGCCTGTGCTAACGGTGCCCAGATCTTCAGGGATGAGCAAGAGTCCCTATTTGGAACAGAGAGCAAACGGATGCCTCTGCAGAGAGCGAGCCCCTCCTTTCCTTCGGGGACCCCCCGGAAAAGCAGAGTTCTACTTAGCTGTTGCTGCATGACCGCAATAGCTTCCTGTCTGGTCTCATCACTGCCCTCTCGTTTATGTGAGCTTTTAAAACGCACGTGGGCACCTGCTAGGTTCCTTTGTGAAAACCTAGCAAGTCTCACTCTGGACAACTGGGTGGCCATTTGGACCGGGAGACTCATCCTGCTCAGAGTACCAGGTACACAGGAAGCGCTCAGTCACTGCAGGCTGTTACTGTTCTTTTTCTTTTTTGGCCACTCCCGAGGCACGCGGAAGTCTTATACCAGAGATCATACCCACACCACAGCAGTGACAATGTCTGATCCTCAGCCCCTAGGACACCAGGGAGCTCCCTGACCATTCTTGCTCTAACATTAGAGCTTCAGACTTTGACAAGAGTGAAATCCTACTGACTTTGCTGCCTTTTTTGTTACTGTCCCTCTGACGATATCCTTTCTGTTGTTTTCCTCTACATCTTCCCTCCACTGATTCTGCACAGAAGTGGGGCGATTGTTGTTTTGTTTTTCTTCCCTTCCATTAAAAAACAAACATCTTTAGAGTTGTCACTGTGGCTCAGCGGGTTAAATCCAACTAGTATCCATGAGGATGAGGGTTCAATCCCTGGCTTTGTCCAGTGGGTTATAAGGATCTGGTGTTGTGGTGGTGTAGGCTGGCAGTTGCAGCTCTGATTTGACCCCTAACCTGGGAATTTCCAGGTGCCGCTAGTGTGGCCCTAAAAAGCAGTGCCCGCCAAAACAACCCCAACATCTTTTCCATGATATTTCTTGGAGAGCTGTAAGTTTTAAAATGTCCTTACCTCACAAATCACAGCACACAAGTTCCGTCAAATGTGACTGAAAAACCTGAGGATGCTTTTTTAGACATGACAGGCTTGCAAATGAACAAGTATTGCAGAAAAAGGAATTTTAGTGGGAGGTTTATGACTCTCTTTTTGACATCTATTAATTAATGAAACCTGTCAGCACCATTCCCAGGCTCTTCCTGTAGTCCCCAAGACATGGAGATTAACGATAAAAACTGAGAAGACAGAATTATTTTAGAAATTTGGAAATGAAGGTCAGAAATACTTTTTCTAATAGTTTAGCAACGAACAATTCCATCTCAAGGTACTGTCATAAAGTTCAACTTCTACTCTTAAAATGAGTTATGAATCACTTTGCTATACACCAAAAACTAAAAACATTGTAAACCAATTATATTTTAATTATAAAAAAAAGAGTTGTACTGAAAAGGCACAGTTTACATGCAAGGCTTTGTACTCAGAACTTCAAAAATTCCACTAATGTTCTGGAGTCTATTTTTTTTTTTTTAAAGAATCACAATCTGCTGAAAGGATAACAATTAGTTTAAGCGAAACAAGGTCAGATGCTAAAAGGAAGTACCCAAAGTGTATTTAGAATCTGCTGATGCTTTAAAAAATGAATGATTGGCCCGAATTCAAGGAACCAGATAATAGATTAAAATCTTGAGGGCACATGGTTCAATTTTTTAGTTAGAACTACAAGGTCTGGGATTAAGCTTTAAAACAAGATGCTTCGTGCTATTAGAAGATGGCCCTGAAACATTTTAGAGAAGTCATGAGAGTTGAAAGTAAAGTAAACTCAGGGGTCAATTTTGAAATGCAAACAACAAAGATCTAGCGCCCTCAGAGAACCTATATTACAATCCCCATCATAAAACAGGACGACCTTTCACACCAGAGCCAGAGACTGTCGTTTCAGCAAAGAAGACTTCTGAAAGGGAACTTGAATTTCTGCCAAGAAGAAGTGGAGTAAGGAAGAAAATCTGGCTCAAAATATCTTGATTACGTAACAGTTATTTTAGCGAAATCACAGTAAGTATGCTGCACTTATCTGGTATTATGACTAATATTCAGTCGTATTAATATGAGTGGCAGATAATATTAATTGATGACATTGATGACAATACAAGTGCGGCATACTTAAGTTCTAAAGAATATTCTAGCTGCTTTACCCATAACATCTCATAAATACTATTATCCATAACAACAATGCCTTATTATTATTATTTGTAATAACATATAAATTATTTATCTAAAACTTCTCACAGATGTCTGTTCTTTACCCACATACATCCTTCACTCCTTTTCTTGTTGCAGTTTAACTTACGCTCATGAAAAGAGACTTCAGTATATTTATAAAAGTCAACCTTGTTACTATCATCAGCATCGAGCTAAGGAATAATTACGTTAGTAACCAATAACTTTGCAGTGAATTTTAAATGATACCAAAAAATAATTTCCTGAAACCTTCTTATCTTGAAGAAGGTTTACAGGAAGCTGCAAAAATAGTTCAGAGAGGTCCAGTGTACTCAAGTTTTCCCCGTGGTTACCAATGGTCACTACTTGGCCACAGTATAATATTAAAGCCAAGAAAGGGAAGTAGGAACAACGCAGGTGCCATTTCATGGGGGAGGGGGGTTAAGTTATCATTTTGATGAAATAAATAAATGCCCAGGGGGGTGACTGCTGGGTTGAATGGTAAGTGTTTCATTTTTAAAGAAACGGCCAAACTATTTTCTGGTGTGGCTGTCCCATGTTACATTCTCCAACGATTTATGAGAGTTCTGATGCCTCCACCTACTAGGCAGCGTTCGGTGCTGTCCCCTTTTTCATTTCAGCTGACCTGATCTGTGTATAGTGATACCTTGCTCTGCACGTTATCGATGCCTAACCATGGTACCTCTCCCTGCGTTTATCTGCCCTCCGTATACCTTCTTTGATGAAGTGTTTTCCACGTCTTTACCCATTTTCTAATTGGACTGTTTTACTTTTTTACTCTTGGGTTTTGAGACTCCTTTATATTTTCCAGATACAAGTCCTTTGTCAGCTGTGTGGGTTGCAAATATTTTTTCCCAGGCTAGAGCATCACTTTTCATCCTCTTAACTACCTTCAACAGAGCAAACGATTTTAATTTTAACGAAGCCCAGTTTCCTGACTTTTTTTCTTTTTGTGATCATGCTCTTGGTGTGACATCTGAAAAACTCATCGCCAAACCTTAGGTCCCCAAAGAGTAACTCTTAATGGATTTCAAACACTGCAGAGATCCGTAATGTCTAAAGGGAACAGTAATGAGAGTTTAAAAGCCAAAGCCACATCAGTGACGGCAGAGTTAGTGTCAGTGCTTAGGCTGGGAGATGACTTTGCCAACGTACCTGTGGGCCCCCACCGGCTCTCCAAGGTGACGTTAAGTATCCTCTCCCTGCTTCCTCCTCTGAATGAACTGGGAGGTGGGCCCTGCTTCCCAGGGTTACTGTCTGCATCTTTTCTAGAGAAAGGGCAATGATGTTGCAGACCCGGCTGAGGCAAAAGAACCTGCCGGTCAGCTGAATGCTCAGCTGACTGAAAAGAAGGTCAGTCCACGGCTCAGTGGAGCTCCCTACGCAACGCAACGTGGCTCCGCCCCTTGGGGCGCTGGCCGCATGGGAAATGCTGAGGCCACTGCACTGGATGGGACAGATCCTGTCCTCCTAGGAGGGGCCGCACTCAGTCAGGACCCCTGCAAGATTCGTCCTACTGTAGGCTGGGGAGGAGGGAGCAGGAAGTCCGGCTCTAGACGCAGACAGTGGAGGGAAGGAAAACTCTGTGGATCTGCGCCGAGTCTCGAGAGCCCAGGTTGCACTGGGAAAGAGCGGGGAGGGCCGAGCAAGGAACCGGGAAGCTGAGAAGTAAGAAGGAGAAAGAAGTTGCTGTTGTGGCTCGGTGGTTAACGAATCCAACTAGGAACCATGAGGTTGTGGGTTCAATCCCTTGCCTCACTCAGCGAGTTAAGGATCCGGCGTTGCCCTGAGCTGTGGTGTAGGTCGCAGACGCGGCTCGGATCCCATGTTGCTGTGGCTGTGGCCTAGGCTAGTAGCTACAGCTCCGATTAGACCCCTAGCCTGGGAACCTCCATATGCCATGGGTGTGGCCCTAGAAAAGGCAAAAAGACAAAAAAAAGGAGAGAAAGAAAGCATCACTGATGTCCATCTAAGACAAGGACACAGGGACCTAGTCTGCTGTGCCTTCTGTGACTAGCTCTGTGGGGTCTGCTCCAAAGCTCGGGCCCTTCCTCCTTGCCCTGACAAGGGGATCCACTGCAGCTATTAGTACATGCCGCTAAGGTTTTCTCCACAAATCTGATGTGTATCATTTGGTTATTTTTGTCACCATGGTTAGATTATACGTTGCCCCAAGACAGGGTCCATATCCCCACTTTTTTTTTTTTTTTTTGACTTTTGTCCTTTTATGGCCACACTCGCGGCATATGGAGGTTCCCAGGCTAGGGGTCTAATCGGAGCTGTAGCCACTGGCCTATGCCAGAGCCACAGCAATGCCAGATCCAAGCCGCGTCTGCGACCTACACCACAGCTCACGGCGGCAACACTGGATCCTTAGCCCACCGAGCGAGGCCAGGATGGAACCCGGAACCTCTTGGTTCCTAGTTGGATTCGTTTCTTCTGCACCACAACGGGAACTCCCATATCCCCACTTTTAACTTGGGTATAAAACAAGTAGCTGTAGGATGCTCATTGCACAGGTTACTTTAACGACTCTCAGTGCCTCTGAGCTCAGCCCTTCCAGACGTAAAAGGTTTTTGTTGTTTTTTTGGCCACACCCTTGGCATGTGAAAGTTCCTGGGCCAGGGATCGAACCTAAGTGACCCTGTAGTGACCCAAGCCTCTGCAGTGATAATGCTGGATCCTTAACCTGTTGTGCCATAGGAAAACTACCAGACATAAAAGTTGAGGGCATTTCCTTGATGACAGAAAAGTTCTATGTCCCTGCTGTCCACTCACGGCCATTCTGGATCTTTAACCCACTGAGTGAGGCCAGGGGTTGAACCCACATCCTCACCGACACCTTCAGGTTCTTAACCTGCTGAGGCACAATGGCAACTCCAGCCCTGGCATTCTAACTTAGCGCACTTGGACATGAATCATTTCCAGTTATGGATACACATATATTAAATTGAAGTGACTCTGATGTGTCACCCAGAATGCTAATGTCCTGATGGAAAACGGGGTTGTTTTCTTTCCAAGCGTCAGGGATGCTGATGGCACCAGACGCAGTGATACTCCCCGGAAGCCAAGTTGTTGCTCCAAGGCTCGTTGGGGAAGCTTGTTGGTGAACACTGGGTGGAGCAGGCAGAGTGGACTGCTTGCGGGGTGGGGCTACATCACTAAGCGCAGGTGCCCTGGAACACCTGGCTCAGGCAGACGCCGCTCGCCCTCTGCAGGTGGAATGAGGAAACACACCTGCGGTTTCTCCAAACATCTCTGCCACAGTGAACATTCATGGGCTTAATTCTGGGGGAGGTTCATGATGACTGATTCCTTTGCTAATCTGTAGTTCATGCAAACAGGGAGGCGTTTGGTCTCAAAACCACAGTCCTATAATGTGCTGATTAAAACAGACCCACTCAACGGAGGCAGACACACCCCACCGCCATAAATACATACCATCAAATGAGAGCAAGTGTGGTCCACAGCCTTGCTACAGCCGTTAACCCACTCTGCAGGTGGGCTTATTTTGTAATGGTATGGGGGGGGTGATTCTGGCAGCTAGGATTAATGAACAACCTTACTGGGGATGCTGAAGGGCCAGCAGTCATCTGCAGAGTCCTGGCAGTTAATGAAGGGTTAGTTAAGGGTCCTGCTTTCTCCAGCTCTGTGAAGCTACATGGGGCCTTCAAGCTATGAAGTTCTTGCATGTAGGCTGACCTTTCTATTGCACATTCCCGGCAGTGGAGAATAACCTCAAGAGGTCATTACTGCCTGTCACCCTTTCAAAATGCTCACATTTAGATCATCCTTGACAGATGAGAACACATTTTAGAATATACGGTCTTGGAAAAGGGGATTTCATAACCTTCCTAAAGAGTCTATCATTTTAGACTTGCTTTCCCTGGAGGCAGATACAAAACCATTTTTGGAAAAGAAGTAAATGGACATGGATGGACCTAGAGATGGTTATACTAAGTGAAGAAAGCCAGAGAAAGGCAAACATCATGTGAGATCACTTATATGTGGAATCTTAAAAAAAGACACAAATAAACTTATTTATAAAACCGAAATAGAATCACAGACATAGAAAACAAACTTACGGTTATCAAGGGGGAAAGGATAAATTAGGAGTTTGGAATTAAAGATACACATTACTATATATAAAATAAACAATGAGGACCTAGTATATAGCACAGGGAACTATACTCAATATTTTTTAATAACCTATAATGGAAAAAAATCTGAAAAAGTACATATATGAGAATCACTTTGGTGTACATCTGAAATGAACAAAACATTGTAAATCAACTAGACATCAATTTTGAAAGAAGTAAATGGTGCATGCTATCTACAGAAAAACATCTCTGTGTGGAAAACCAGGGTGATTAAAAGAGTGAACAGAATACTACTCGGCCATAAAAAAGAATGAAATAATGCCATTTGCAGCAACATGGGTGCAACTAGAGATTCTCATACTAATGAAGTAAGTCAGAAAGAGAAAGACCAATATCATATGCTATCACTTTTGTGTAGACTCTAAAATGTGGCTCAATGAATCTAACTACAAAACAGAAACAGACTCCACAGACATAGACAACAGATTTGTAGTTGCCAAGAGGGAGGGGGGAGGGAGTGGGATGGACCGGGAATGTGGGGTTAGTTGATGTAAACTATTACATTTAGAATGGATAGGCAATGTGGTCCTATTGTACAGCACAGGGAACTATATCCAGCTTCTTGGGACAAAGAGGAGAGTATGAGAAAAAAATATATGTGTGACTGGGTCACTTTGCTGTACAGCAGGAATTGGCACAACACTGTAAATCAACTATACTTTAATAAAACATAAAATGCAAATAAAAAAAGAGTGAAAGTTTCAATAGGTAGGAGAGCTCTGGACCTGAAGACCCAGCATCCCTGCTGAGCTCATTCCTACTTCTGCATCCATCACATCTGGGGCCTCCATTCAGAGTTCACCAGGATGCTATGTGTCATGGCTCCTTTCTCATTTTCAGCAGCTACACACAATTTTGCACATACCCAAAACTTCAGATGAACTCATAGGCAATTACATTTCCACTGAAATGCATAATATGATCAGGTCTTTCATTTATTTATTTTTTCATTTTGCCTCTGCTCTCACTGACTCCTGCAGCAATCCTTCAATCAGAAGTGAAGGTGGAGGCTTAATGACTTTATGTATAATTTAGTTTTCTGCATAGAGCTCCTCGCTTTCTCTTTACGCGCTCAGGAGAGCATGGCAGTTTATCAGATCCATAAGGACAGCGAAGACATACATTCCAGCTCTACCTTTTGTCCTAGAATTTCTTTCCTTAGAACCATGCACTCAAGTTAAATTAGCTGCTGTAAAATATCACAGAAGTTCAGCCTGGGAAACAGCAGCTGTTTCTGTTTTTTTGCATCGCTCCGCAAATGAGAACTTTTAAGGAACTCCGACTGCGATATAAATACTACTTTTACAAAGATTCTTGACCTTTCTTTCTCCTTAGGTCCCTTAGAGCCTGATCTAGGTAGTTTCCTGGATTATACAGGAGGAATGTCCTGAGAACCAGGTAGAGGAGCTTGGCTAAAAAAACAGCTAAAAAACTAGTATGTGCCACCCATTCAGAATTCCACAACGAAACATCACATATAGAGAAAGCAGAATCCTACTGTGCAGACATGCTCATGGGCTTCCATAGTTTCTTCCTACTCATGTGAACTTATAGGCACGCAGATTATGCTGCCTTTTCCATTTAAATCATTGTTACTTGAATACTCTAGCACTTACTGTGCTAGAGGCAGAGACTATTTTAAAAAACTGTAGGTCTTCCAGAAGCATACGTACCATATTCAGGGGGATGCTTCCCAACTCACGATGCTACAAGAGCTTTAAACAAAGTGCACACCACTACACACCCCCACAAAGCCACGTGCTTTTAAAAATCCAGATCACTTTAAGCTTAGCCTTTATGTTCAAGGATTTTACTTAGATTCTGAAAGTTGTGAATTGGAAGACTGACTTTTAAAATATGCTTATTTCTGCATATTGAACACTGACGAATGATCTCAATGCCTCTTTCCCACTGTTCCTTTACTTGATCATACCTACTGCAGTTAATGGGAAAAGTATTCCAGTGTTAAGGGCAATATGGCATGTTAGTGGCTGGGCCAAACCCACCTGGCTCCCTTCAGCCTCCTTCTGTCGGCCCCTTCTGTGTTTTTGTTTTTGCTTTTCAATTTTATTGGAGTATAGCTGACTTACAATGCTGTAAATAGTTTCGGGTGTACAGCAGAATGAATCAGTTATACATATAAATACTTCCATTCTTTTTTTCCCATATAGGTTATTGCAGAATATTGAGCAGATTTCCCCGTGTTCTACAGTAGGTCCTTGTAATGATTTATTTTACACACAGTAGTATGTATATGTTATTCCCACTTTCTTAATTCATCCCTCCCCACTTTGGTTTCCCCTATGGTAACCTAAGTTTGGCTTCAAAATCCCATCTGTGTTAACTGGAGCAAACTTATATTCACGCGTGACTCTCAACACTTTCAAATAAAGTGAAAACTGTACACACAGAATGAACAAAACCAAGTCAGTTTACAAGGTGAATGTTCTTAGATCAACACCATGTAGTCAGACAGTCAATAAATTTAACTCCCAACATTTCTACATTTGTGGATATTTTAGGAAACGTGACCTGCCATTCATCCCAACTTGTAGAAAGTTTCTGACCTTCATAGGATTCCCTGTTCTAACTGTCTGATCTTTTCTACTCCAGATTTTAAGGTTAAAGGATGGGGGAAGCAGGGAGGGGGATCCGGCTCCATGTTGACCCAGAAGGTGTGGCTGCGCTGGGTTAAAATCCAGCGCCCCTTAGGAGCTTAGTGACTGGTAAGAGCTGAACCTCTCTGAGCCTATTTCCTCATGTCCAGAGTGGGCGGGTGTGGGTGAGATGAGCTTTCAATGAGATAACAGGTGGACGGGCTGAGCCCAATGTGGCCCATGGCTGATGCCCAACCAATGGTAGTTGCTATTACGCTAAAAATGCTGATTACTCAAACCACCAACACCAAGACGCCCACCACCTGGTTCTAATAATTTTCAAAACCATGAAGTTATCATGATTGGCTGTCAAACTTTGGCATCACTGGTCTGTGTTGACATCTCATAAGACAGTCCGGTAAAGAGTTCCCTGTCCCAGTCACCCACCCTGCTCTCTAGGGGCTACATGTGGTATGGAGACCACCCCAAAGAACAGAAAGACGGCCTCATCCTGGAGCAGAAACAATCCTGGGTCGCAGTCACATGACAGACAGCAAAGGGCTCAGAGCAGTATATCTAGAGAGGCTAAACTACACAGCATGGACTCTCAGGTTGTAAAGGTTTGGAGAAAGGACAGACCAAGGGTGGCTTGGGGAGACTTGAGCTGGTCCTCTTAGAACTGACCAGAAGGAGCTGGGCGGTAGAGGGAGAGAGGAGCGGGCTCCATGCACAAGCAAGTGATGCCTGCAACCAGGACGGAGGTGTGCAAAGGAGGGCAAAGAGGAGACCATCTGACCTGAGTGATAGATTTGGATCACACAGCAAAAGGCGACAAGGAGAGGTGGGTGGAGGATCACTGATAAGGGATCAAAAGCTCCCGGTGCTTTAGACACTGGGTGTTTCTAAGCACAGGGGAGCCAAGTCTGGTGGTGGTCGAAGAACTGATTTGACCAGAGATGGTGGCTCGAAGCTCTAGCAGGGACCCAAGAAGGGAGGGCACCAATCCAGAGCAGAGTGATAAGGCCTCCTTCTGCATCTGCGCACATTCGTGGATGTGGACACAGACTGTCTCCCCCTAACAGTCCTGTGAGGGAGACATCACTCCTTCTCGTAAGTGAGGAGCTGGAGGTATTGAGGGGCAGGTCAAAAGTGCACCCGTAGCACAATGTGCCCTTGTGTCAGATGTGCAAGGAACATTCCAGAACTCTTGGGATTTTTTGGGGTCATCCTTGTGGCATGTAGAAGTTCCTGGGATGGAACCCGTGTCACAGCAGTGACAACACCAGTTCCTAAACCACCAGGTCACTAGGGAACTCCCAGGAGAACTTTTTAAAATAGGTGTGTCTTGTATTTAGTAGCCAGCATGGCAAAGTTGACTGAGAGAGAGCTGGATGAGACATTAGGGTCTGCACAGAAGCAACGGGCCTTGTTTGAAACGTCTTGCCATGTTAAGTCTTTCTGCCCTGATTCATGCCTCACCTGAACAGGCAACACCTCCTTTACTGACCTGCCCTTGGATTTGCTTTCCTGCAAAGGTCTGAACACCAGAGAATCTCTAGGAAGCATTAAAGTCTTTGCTTTTCATGATTAGCCTCCTCATAGATCAAATGGACACATCAAGAGAGGATGCTGTGATTTTTCCTATACATTTAATCACAATTAAAAAATCTAGCACTAATTTTTTAGGCAGTCGCCTTCTCACAGAACATACCAGTTGCAGGCTGCAGAAGAAACATGTTTTCCACGTTGACTTTGGGTTAAAGGACAATCACATAGGTCTCATAAATTCAGGGGAGACCCCGCTAGTGGTACTTCGACACGGGAAGCCGGAATGGGGTCTGATGCCGATCAAAATCCCAAGGGGCTCCGCCTTGATTAATTACACATGCAAGATCTTGACAGTGACGCTTCAGGAATGTCTGCTAATGACAAAAAACTCTGACTCCCAGCTACCCTTGCTCAAAGTTGGCAACTTTGCCCAGCGGGGTGTTGGAGCACTTCCAGTGGTGCCCAGGCCCTCTCTCCAGGGCTCCAAGTGTCTAACAGTACTTCTGAGGGTCCGTGTGGGGGAAGCATTTATAGGTCTAACTATTTAACAAATGCTCGGAGAGATGTCATTATGAAAAATGGTCTTCCAAGAACAATGGCAGCATAGCTCCAAGCACTGATTACATTATTGGACACAATTGCCAGTTCACAGGAATCACGGCGGCCACTACTCAAAACAATTTTGGGGGAAAACTATAGGGAAGAGTTACCTGAGAAAAGTATTAGAAAAACAATGATAAAGAATCCTTTCTTTATTTTATGGGAACACTGATGTCAAATATTGGCACTCTTTGAAATAAAAAAGCATCAGAATTACCTGACCAATGAAGTCATTATGACTAGAACTCAAATGCAGAAGTTAATACATTCTATTTAGTGAAAAGAGACGAAACGCCATGTTCTGCAACCCACCCTCCACTCTTTAAAATAGTTACAAGGTCAATGGCATTAATAAGCTCTGTGCCACGCGATAAACAAAGTTGGACAAGAAAAACCGGACACCAAGGTTCTAAACAAAGCATAAACCACCAAAGACTTCGTGAAAGAATTACTCCTGGCCAAGAAGGCACGCAGCAGCATGACAATGAGGGCTGCCAGCCAGCTCCATCCACAGTGCCATGCAATGCTCTGAGCACGGTGATGCTGGCTGGAGCCCGTGGGGGGCGGTCAGCTGGCACCCCCCCACACACACTCAGAACTAAGACAGAGAGGAGTTTCCAGAGGGCCGAGGAAAAGAGGCAGACTACCAAGAACATTTCAGCAGAGCACTTTCGCATCAGTTGTAAATTATTTACCCAGGTCCATTTTCTCCTCCTTCCTGCTCAGCAGATTTACAGGACAGGCTGTACTGTTCCTAAACAAAGGCAAGCCCTGAACTGAACTGCACATGCACCTTATGAAAGACTCATCTAGACCAGCTACCACTCTTGTGTCTGCTGATTCCTCCCAACCTCTGACAACTGATAAGATGCTTTCACGGGGACGATCCCATTTGAAAACTAGAGCTTTTATAGCCTAGGTGTCCACGGACAGATGAATGGAGAAAGATGCGATACGTATATACAATGGAATACTACTCAGCCATAAAAAGAATGAAATAATGTCATTTGCACTGTGGATGGACCCAGAGATTATCATACTAAGGGAAGTAAGTCAGACAAAGACTAATATCATAAGATATCGCTTACATGTGGAATCAAAAATATGACATAAATGAACTTATCCACGAAATGGAAAGACTCACAGACGTAGAGAACAGACTTGCGGTTGCCAAGGAGAACAGGGACTGGGGGAGGGAAGGACTAGGAGTTTGGGATGAGCAGATGCAAACTATTACAAATGGGATGGATAGACAACAAGGTCTTTCTGTACAGCCCAGGTAACTCTATTCAGTATCCTGTGATGAACCATAATGGAAAAGAATATGAAGAAGAATACATACATGTATAACTGAATCACTGTGCCGTACAGCAGAAACTAACACAACATTGTCAATCAACTATACTTCAATAAAATAAACTAAAAAAAGAAGAAAACACCAAAAAAAATTTAGAGCCTTTAGAGACAGCTCCAAAGGCTCAGCGGTGGAAGGAAGAGAGGCAGGAAGACCAGCTGTGATGGGAGGTGTGTGGGCTTGGCCGAAGTCCAGGCTGCGGGCGGTGATGATGGAGAGAGGAAGATGGATGACGAGCCCAGGGAAGCATGAAAGAAGAGGTAACAGCAGAGGGAGTTGGCATATAATTCCATTTTTTCAAAACCACCGTGATTCAGAGGAACATCAAGCAGGCAAGAGGCTCACGTGAGTGACAAAGACTAGAGATACACGTAACATAGGGAAGTCAGGTAAGGATGCTTGGAACACCCACGTGTACATCCCACATGGAAAAGCGAAGAGCAAAACTGGGGGCCAGGGCAGAAGTAAGGGGTCTACAACCAGAGGACAGAAGTACGAATGGCTATAGGAGAAAGCATCTCTGGTGACAGGAGGATGATGGTGTGACAACCCTCCTTAGTAAGCAAGCTAAGGGGAGCAGAGGCCCCATGGCAAGGGAAGCCTAGCTGCTGTGGTTACAAGCCTGCAAGCCTGCTGGAATTAGGTGATGAGCAGGTTGAAAACCTGGTTTTAGGATGTAAGAAACATACATGGTCTTCGGCAGGTGCCTAATTACTCCCAAAGGAGGAAACAAAAAGGGATGGTTTTAAGGATAGCAGCCAAGATGTATTCATCTTTTTAATCCGAGGGTCTACCTTTGAGGGCCTCAGTAAACATCTGCTGAATGCACGAATGAGCAAATTAAAGAAATAGTACCTTGCAGCTGCTACAAATTCCAGGGAACCTTTATTCTCAGTTAATCTCCTTATCATGAGATATTTACAGGGGAAGAGAGACCTCCAAGAGGAGAAAGTTAAGCAAAAAAATTTCATTCTAGATTTAGAAATATGCACACTAACATTTCTATAATGACTAGTAAAAGAAATAAATGTATAGGTTCCAAATTAATAGAGGGAAAAATACAAGACAAAAATCCAACTAATTAAAAATAGGAAAGAAAAGTGGGGTGGAGGGAAGAAGCATAAAAAAA
>PVHT021183608.1:18692993-18725234 GCA_004024745.2 Catagonus wagneri | reverse complement strand
AGAGACCTCCAAGAGGAGAAAGTTAAGCAAAAAAATTTCATTCTAGATTTAGAAATATGCACACTAACATTTCTATAATGACTAGTAAAAGAAATAAATGTATAGGTTCCAAATTAATAGAGGGAAAAATACAAGACAAAAATCCAACTAATTAAAAATAGGAAAGAAAAGTGGGGTGGAGGGAAGAAGCATAAAAAAAGTGGAACCAACATAATTCACACAAGGTGACAGAAATTTTAAAATATCAGTAATGACAATAAATTAAAAATGTACTAAGTGGTAATTTTAAGTAGACTTTAAAGGTAAAAGCTGAAATAATAAAATCCAGCCATACGCTATTTACAAGAGACACAATTAAAATAGGGAAATTGAAAATATATCTAGGAAAATAGTAATTAGAAGGAAACTTGCATAGTTATATTGAAATTAGACCAAATAAACTAATGACAATATATTATTGTCTAATGAAGAAATGTTCAATTCACTTGGAAGACACAATTCTAAACTTATAACGTAGCTTCAAAATATATGACTTCTTTTAACCTATCTCTTTCAGTAACAGATTTAACAGGCAAAAAGCTAGTAAGTTTACATAATTTTAATGGCAAATTTTTTAAAAACCTTGATCTAAAAATATATAGAACATGGCCTTCAGCACTGTTATTAAGACTGCATAAAATAGTTAAGAAAACTGACCATGCGTAAGGTTCTACATAACGTCCACAAATGCCAGTGAATTTTCTCTGATCATAATACATTTAAGTTAGAAATTACTAATAAAAAGATAATCAAAAAATTTCTCATGCACCAAGAAATAAAACACACACATGCACTCACATGGCTCTAAATAATGCATGGGTCAAAAAAGTAATTGTAAGGAAATTAAAAAAAACGCTCAACGATAACTACTCAACTGTTACTTAGAGGGAAAATTATTATTATTATTATTTTTTTTTTTTTATGGTTGCACCCATGGCATATGGAACTTCCATGACATATGGAGGTTCCCAGGCCAGGGATCAAATCCAAGCCACAGCTGTGACCTACACCACAGCTTCGGCAATGCTAGATCCTTTAACCCACTGTGCTGGGCTGGGGATTGAACCCATGCCTCTGCAGTGACCAGAGCCATCACAGCTGGATTTTTAACCCACTGCATCAGAGTGAGAACTCCCAAAATTAATAGCTTTAAATAAATGCTTATATCAGAAAAAGGTCACTTTACTGTACAAGAGAGACTGAAGAAACATTGTAAATCAACTATACTTTAATAAAAAGAATTAAAAAGGAATGACTGAAAATTAATGCACTTATAGCACATCACTTAAGAAAAAGAACAGAATAAACTCAAAGAAAGTACAAGGAAATTAGTAAAGGTCAGGAAGAGTAGAAATTAAAAAAAAAATGCCATACAAATTATCAGCAAGGCCAAACGTTATCTCTTTGATTTTTTTTTTTTTGTCTTTTGCCTTATCTAGGGCTGCACCCACGGCATGTGGAGGTTCCCAGGCTACGGGTCTAACAGGAGCTGTAGCTGCTGGCCTACGCCACAGCCACAGCAACGCGGGATCCGAGCCACATCTGCAACCTACACCACAGCTCACGGCAACGCCGGATCCTTAACCCACTGAGCAAGGCCAGGGATCGAACCCGCAACCTCATGGTTCCTAGTGGGATTTGTTAACCATTGAGCCACGACGGGAACTCCTCAAATGTTATCTGTTTGAAACAACTAATAAAACCAAGAAAATGTTGATAAGAATTGTCAAGGAAGAAGAAAGTGAAGAGGTACAAATAAACACTATTAACGATGATAAAAGAAAAAGGGAACACGAATGTAGACAAGATAACTAGATAAGAAGAAAATAGGAACAAATGTATATACCCCTGGGTAAAAAAATTAGACAAAATGCACAATTCCCTTGAAAATATTCACTATAAAACTAACTCGAGAAAAACTAGAAATCCAGAATAGTCTTATAACTAGTGAAAGAAATCAGTAATTAACAATTTTACCATGAGGACAATGCCAGACCTAGCCAGTTCTGTAGGCGAGTTCTGAAGGTAATTTGAATCTACAATGAACTCTTTTAAGAGAATGGAAAGAATACAAAATGCTGTCTAATTCATTTTAAAAAGCAGATATAGTTTTCATTCTAAAATGAGAAGACAGAAATATAAGAAGGATCATGGAGAGACTAGCCACTCATGGACACAGATACCAAAATCACTATTAAAAGTCTTAAGCAATATTTAGTACATGGCAGTATTTAGTACTTCAGTACCAAGTCAGGTTTATTCCAGGAATGAAGGGCTGGTTCAATATTAGAATATTTAACTATATTAATGAATCTACCATACTTGGATGTTAAAAGAGAGAAATAAAATAATTATTTCATAAAACAATAAAGGCTGAAAAAGCCTTCTACCAAGTTCAGTATTTATCCGTGGCAAATAATATTAATAAACCAGAAATGGAAGGGCATTAAGCTCATTATAACTCATCGTTAATCATTAAAAGCTTTTTCTCTGAAAATCAGGACAAAGGCAATGATGCTTGCCAACCTAAGTTTTATTCAGTGTTGTGCTTTATAAGCAAGGACAAATAAATAAAATATATAAGGATTAGGAGGAAACAAAACTATCAGTAACGAGAGTTGACATGAGTTCTCCACGGAAAACTCTAAAATAATCTACAGTGAAATAACTGAGATAAAGACAGCTAAGAAATGTTTCTGGACAAAGGAGCAATATTCAAAGGCAATAGCATATGTGTGTGTCTCTGTGTGTGTGTGGTGTGTGTATGTGTATATACATATACACATATACTTAAATATCCATACCTCCATATATTTATACACATACTCTATTTACTTGCAGTAAAAAGAAAATGTATCTTTAAAAAATGCTATTATCATAACAAAAAGCGTACGTAACTAAAAGATGTACAAGATTTCGTGGAGAACATTTTGAAACTCTGCTGAAAAAGATAAAAGAAGATCCAAATAAACAGAAGCATAAACCATATTAAGATATAAAGATCCAGTATTGCCAAGAATTCAGTTTTCTCAAGTTTTATAAATGGACCCATGGAATTCCTCACAAACTACACAGAGCTCTTCATAAAGCTGACCGCATAAAATGTCCACATTTTTCATGCACCAGGTAATTAAAGCTTAAGGACAGCCAAGCACAGAAGAGGCCATGTAAGTCAGTGGTGTGGTTAACACCCTAGCGAAGCAAAGAGGCAAAGCATATGACCTGTTCACAAAGGAAAATTTTCACCTGGCCAGTGAACGTATAAAGACATAGAGTCTAGTTTCAAATGGAGCAATAACGAGATACTCCTTTTTCTTTTTTAACCTATCAAACTGGCCAAGATTCTATATATATTATATACATATATAAATATATAATATATAAATAAACTAATGCTTATTTTCATGCTGGTGTGTTGAGGTAAGCATTTTTGGGAGTGCTAATGGCAAGTGCGAATTGGTCCAGTTTTTCTGGAAAGCGAGTTGTCAGTATGCATAAAGAACCTTAAGCATTTTATAGACTTTGAACCGGTAATTCCACCTCTTGAAATCTATATGTAGAAAATAACGGAGGCAAATCCAAAGAATTATTCATGCACCATCAGGGCCAAGACACAGGCACATTTGTGACATGATGTGAAGTGGGAAAACAAGACATGAAACTACTTATACAAAGATTCTGAGGCAGTAAGATATTGGATGGAAACTTACTGACCATTGAGAGGAGGTTTATGGGTAGTTTTTATTGTCTTATTTTTTTTTCACTTTTCTTAAAATTTCCAAATTTCTTTCAAAAATTATGTGTTGTTTTTAAAAGAAAAATAATAAAATAGGGACCTGGAAATCTTTAAAAATGTATTTTGTTACTCTGCATCCTTAAAACTGTTTTTCATCATTAAAATAGAGAAAAAATAAAAGCGAGCATTCTCTTTAGGCAGATAAATTACGTTAATTGGATTTACAGTATATTCTCTTCTTAAAATACACTTAGTAATCAGCCAAGTAAAATATTTTGGCCATAAAATTGTCAAGGAACTCAAATGCATAATTACCTAAAGCACATAAATACAATACATATAAAAACATATGCTGTGTATTTATAATTAACACTGAATGCATTACAATTATTCAGTATCTTTTGTATAATCTCCCTGAAGTAATCAGATAAAAGATTTTCCATGTGTCCCTAAAGGGCAACAATAGAAGATAATGGGAGTGAAGAGGTTTTTTTAAATTTCTAAGACACTGAATAATAGGTGAAATCCATCACGGACATAAAACTACTTTTGTTTTTCGAAGATGCAATAAAAGAAGTTGGAAGAGTCAGCATGCTCTCTGTCTTTCAGAGACAGGACGGGTCAAAAAGATTATGGGCTCTGATTCAATATTATTTCGGTCTGAAGAATACATGTAACAGTAATGTGAATTTATACAATCTAAAATGTGAAATAAAATAATTGAAAACATTTAATCCATATATTTCCTTATTACTCATGGTGCTTACAAAGGGGACGGTGGGGATTAGGGATGTACTAGAATATTGATCATGAACACCTGCCAGACATGGTGAGGACTTGATTCAAAAATGTACTAGTAGCTTCACTGAATCCTCTCAACTTGGCCTTGCCGGTGTCTCAGAGATGGGGTGGGGGTTAGAGGTGAGAGTAGATGGAAGCTGAAATGGGGAAGAGAGAGGGGGAAAGAGAGGAGGGGATAGAAACACTGGGAGAGAAACCCCCTCATTTAGAAATGCTGAATACATTCAAAACTGGCAAGAGAGGGCCCGAGAACTGCTCGCGGATCCCAAATGATGGCCAGGCTGCCGTTTTTAGGCAGCTGGTTGGGGTTGCCCACTGGAGAACACCCCACCCACGGAGCTTCGTCAACAAAGCAGGGGTCTAGTATCACCGAGGTGATGGCTTGAATAATAACGGACAGATATCTATTGAGTGCTTGGTCATCACAACTGATCCAGCTGCTTCTGGGAAGTGGTTCACTCAAGGGTCCGGGGTTAGGGTCTCAGCGAGACTCCTCGGTAACGTGACAGGTCAAAGACTTGGGACTCAGGCTTCTAATTGCTCGTCCACTGTCCTTTCTTATTCCCAGTGCTGTTCTTTGAAAAAAAAAAAAAATTGCCTTTTCAACTGGTTATTTTGTGCATCATCTAGTCAAAGCTTAGAGGTGTTATCTTGGTATTGCCCGGAGGTCCGATCCAGTTCACAAGCTTGTCCCCTATATGTTGTACCATCTCACTGCAAAAAAGACTCAGCCTCTTCCAGAGAGAATCTCTGAGACAACCCTGCGCTTTTGCATACAACTTGTGTCGCGTCCGCACCTCGTCTTCTCCCTCCTTCTAAGGGGCTGGTTGGCAGTAACGCAACAATCCAAGGAGGCGGCCAGTGGGGTCTCTGACCGCATTTTAGCTTATCCCTGGTCCTGGTGGGTTTCGGATGAGCCAGGCTGTCTGCTACCTGCCGAGTAGTTTTCCTGCATTCCTTGACCAGGAGAAGCTAGAGCAGGAGAGGAGCCGTGTCGGAGTGACCTCGATCTTGGAGCTGGGCTGCTGGCCGGGGTTAGCAGGCAGCATCTGCTACCACTGAGAGGTTGAAATGAACCAGAGTTGGCGTTGTCAGCAGGGTCCCCAGGGCTGGCTGGGTCCTCTGCCAAAGGACAGAACACTTCAAAGCAAATAAAACTGCACGGAGGAAAACAATGCCCCTGCCATGAAATCACAAGTCACATCAACAAAACACAAGGCTGACTTCTGTGGGTCTGTGCTTCTGCGGTGTTACCCGAGGAAGTTACACGGGGCAGCGGAAGGAACATGGCCTTTGGAGTCAACAGACTATGGCGTAAATTCCACCACTCCCAAGCGGTAACTGGGTATGATAATAACATAAAGCACTGCGCTTAGCAAGAGCTATATATGTCTTTCTATTCATCTGCGTGGGCATCTCTGTAAGCTGCTGGCCCATTAGATGTCACACCAAGGCAGGCACCATCAACATCAGCCAAATTCTAGGAATCAAGCAAGATTCCACAAAAAGCCCTGCTCCCCCCCGAAATACATCCATGATAATACAAATCATCCTGATGAGCTTTGAATCTGTGCAGGATGATATACAATTTCTCTCTGAACATTGTCATGATATGAAACGCTCAGGAGTCTCTAGATAATTCCACATTATTCACATTAGGGGTTAAAAAAGAAATCAGCAAAAACATAGAATAAAGACATTGATCTTCAATTTTTAAAACACATGGTTGGCATTCAGCAAGGAAAATGATCCCGTGGAAGCATGCCATTCTTCCTGATTTTAAGTGGTGGGTATTGGGGAGGCTAAGGTTGGTCAGCACAGTTTTTTCCTGGTTGGGTGCTGCTCACCCACTTGGTCCTACATGATGGTCTGTACAATTTTGAGGGTGTATTTTTCATATTGCTATCCCTCTTTAATTTCATCCTCCCTTCTAGGCATGTATGTGTTGAAATTCACAGAAATTAGTGCAACAAATGGAAAGTAACTTATATTTAAGAATGTTTCTCAAATTTCTATTGAATAATCAATTACTGTGTAGCTTACCATATTATCAGTTAATATACTATCCACTCTCTTATCAATTATTACACTGGCCCCTGCATTACCATTACATTGCCCACTGCATTATCAATTATTACAGAGCCCACTGAATTATCATGTAGCACATTGCCCACTCTCCTGTTAATTATCACACTGCCCACTGTATTATCAATTATTACACTGCCCATTGAACTGTCAATTATCACAGTGCCTACTACATTATCAATTATTACACTGCCCACTGTATTATCATTGCCTACGATGTTATGAGACTGTGAACAGACTGGTGTCTCTGACTGGGAGATCAGAGGTGGGGGCACCTCAGGAGGAGGTAACACCTGCATTGGGTCTGAAGGGAACTGGCAGGTGAGGGAGGAGCTGGGAGTCACTCCAGGCAGAACCCATGATGTGAAGGGGCCTAGTGATAACAAGGTGCTTAGGTGCAAGGTGCTTAGGTGCAAGGTGCAAGGTGCTTAGGTGCAAGGTGCTTGGGTGCTTAGGTGTGAGGTGGTAAGTAACCCAGAGGAGCCGGGCCCTGAAGCTCAGGGCAGGTGGCAGCTGCAGCCACAACTGAAGCCTGGAGTGAAGCTGGGGCCGTGTCCTGGATAACAAGTGGCTCTGCTCAGGGGGTTCTTATCTTTGCAAAGACTCCAGAGCAGGTTTCTTTTAGCATAAAATGGGCTAACATCTAGGTTTCACAAAGAAAGCTGGGTGCAGAGTGGAGGACAGATTTGAAGGGGGAGATTAAATGATGAGCTGGGGGCTGTTTCGAGGGTGTGGGCAGGAGATGAGGGTGGCTGGTGGGCTTGGGGAGGGAGGGACAGAATTGGAAAGGTGGGTGGGGAGGTTGGCAGGGCTCACTCTGCTGACTGGAGGTGAGGGCGAGGGTGGGCAAGGTGATTCTGTCAAAGCCAGCTGCAGAGATGGTGGTGGGGGGGTGACAGCATCCAGCCGACGCCAGACACGCCCGAGGCCAGCAGGTGCTGGGGCACAGGCACCCTGGCGGTCCCTTCTGGACCCCATCTTGAGACTAATGCCATCTGACACTAAAAGCATGTCAACAAGTGGGGATGGTGCCTAACTCCTCCAGGGGACATAAGAAAAATTCTAATGACCCCTTCAACATGGAAACCAGAGACGAACCTACTTCACAGAAACTAGAAAACATCTTCCAGCATGAATTTTAGAGGGAGGATGCAAAAGTGTGGGAAATAGTCTTTCACCAAATTTTCTGAAGTTTTCTGAGTCCATGATCTTATCAGGGGTGGGGCAAAAGGAGACTGGATTAAAAAAAAAAATCAGCTACACTTAAGAGGCTCTGAAAGCAAGCACGACAATATGGAACATTCAACAAATAAAACAGGTATTTTTATATCTGCAGGCTAGAAAAAAAAATCTACCAAGTATTCACAGTAAAATCAACCGCCTCTGTTGCATTATTTAAAAATCTGCAGAAATTTTCATCTACTGAGAAAGTAGTCATAAACAGGTTCTCTTGACTTGCCCCAAACAGCGAGAAGCAGCCTCAAAATTCCAGTTAGAATTTTTATCATTTTCTTATGGACCTGGCTCAGCATCACCACAATAATTAAAGGAAAAAAAAAAAAACTTGTCAAAACTCACTTGGCTGCTGCAGCCACTGCAGGCGCAGCTGTTGCGATTCTTAATGTATTTGCGGTGCTCGCCAAGGCTCCCCAAACTCCCCATCCTTGGCTTTCAATGGTTTTGTTTTGTTTGTTTTGTATCCTGTGGGACAGAAAATAACCTGCACTGATTGTGGCGATTGATGGACTCAGCTGGTGCCTCAGAATATGAAACGGGAACTGAAAAGCACATCTGAAAAGTGCGTGGGCCGGAGGTGAGTCGGAGGGGGCGCCTCCGCTGCGGACCATGCGCAAGCACAGCCCAGCTGTGTCGCGACGGTTCCAGCAGGTACAGAACACAAAGCACCTCTTGTTCCACCTGCCCCTGGTCTCTGTTCTCAAAACCCAGCGTGGGGGCCGCTGGGCCCAGTCCTTAGAACTTTCGTAGACATACCTGTACCTGCAGTTCTCGCTCTGCCCACTAGGCCCCACGGGGCGGAGGCCAGGCCCGGACGCTCTGCTTCCCACGCCGCTGCCGGCTCACCCAGGGATGCTGGTCTGTCTTCCCAGCTGATGGCCTTTCTGTCTAAGGGCCTCTCAAACAGGAATTAGAGCCGCAGCCTCCGTGGGGAGCAGGTGGTTTTCAGGGAGTGGTTTTCTTTTTCAAGTTTTCATTGATTTTGGAGGTCAAGTGAGACATTTTAATGACAATTCCGTCCTAGCTTGCCACACATTTTCAAATACAGACAAAGGTATCAAATAGAACACTGTGCTTACGTTTACCAAAATTGGCTGTTTTACTTGGAGGGAAAGATGAGAGGCGAAAATATACAATCCACATATTTTAAAAAGATCTCCAAGGAGCTACAAGGAGTTAGACATGTTTTTTTTTTGTTTGTTTTTTTTAAATCTAGGTTCCTTGGAAAAATGCCCAAGTTGTACTTAAGCCTGAAGATTCTGGCATAAAGTCTCCAATCCTCAAGTTTCAATTGAGCAAAAAAAACAATCTCCACATTCAATTATAAAATTAATCATGTGTGTTCGTGTCCTAGAGAAACACACAGGAGAAAAGTAGGTGCGGTCAGGATAACACTTTTCTAAATATATTTAGATATGTATGTACACACACACATGTATTTTTTGAAGAGGAATGGCTAAGAATTATTTAGCTTTATACATATCAGCTCTCGTAACTGGAAGATAAATGTTTGTGCCCCAGAGTGATATTGATTATTGGCTAATGAAATAGTACCACCTGTGTTTTCCAGAAGGCACTCGGTGGACGTGGCTTTAAATTGCTGTCCTTCCTTGATCTTAATTTTACAATGAGGGCAAGGCGCTTCTCTCAAAAGGACGCCACCATTTTCCTGCATCAGGTTTCTCTGCTTGGATCCCAAAGACACTTGGGATCAGTTCAAAAACTGAAGACCTCTGGGGATAGCAGAGGGGCAGGAACTGGCTCTCCAAACCTGCAGGGCCACCCGAGAGGCTGGGACCCCCCTCCGTCCCACTCAGCAGCTGGGAGCAGTTTGCAGCTCTAATGCTGCTATGTCCAGGGTGGGGCCTCCTGGCTCACGGCTGAGCTGGAGAACTTTCCTTTTCATTCCAGGTGATAAAGGCAGGGGTAGCCAGCTCAGGCCTCGCCTCCCTGAGTACAACTGTGTCCTTTCTCAGTTCTGGCAAATGCACTGATCTTCCCTACGGGGTTGGCTCTCCACGTGGGAGAAGAACCGGCTCCCTCTCCATAGCAACGTGAGCAAACCTGCCCTTCCACTGGGTCGGTTGTTCCCCCCGAAATCCTCCATCCGTTCTTTGCTGACAACTTGCCATTTTCTGTTCAGTTCAGCCTGTTTACTTTTTTATTGTGAGTCATGTCTGAGTTCCTTTCGAATGAAATGACTGCATTTCCCCGATGAGAGGTGCCATATGACTATCTCGTTAGATAAAATCAAATAAGAAATCTGCACCCAGCGCTGCTCTCTTATCCCCACCCAGCGCTGCTCTCTTATCCCCACCCTGTCTCCCCTCTGGTTTGGATGCACTTCAGTCAGCTCCTTGAGTGGTAATGAACCTTTCCGGGGCTTAGGCCAGTTTTCAGACATCTCTGTCTTGGAAAAGATAAAGATGCCTTGGTTGAAACAGTGCCAACAGAGAGAAACTCACTATTTCAAAACTACTTTACAATCTAAATGGCTGATGTTTCCTGATGTCCATGGATTAAAAAAAAAGCCGGAAAGGCCGACTGGGCAGTTATGCTGAGTCTCCATGGCAACCTGAGGCTTTCTTGACATTTCACCCCTAGGGATGCGTCACTGTCAAAGCAGCTCATTGCTTCGCCAAGTCTCGGAGCCAAGCCTTGCGCTGCACTTTTTGAACAAGGCTAGAGGGATGTAGTTCCTATCACACTTTTTCAGTAAGTACATTTTCCTCTTCCTTTTATTTTTTTGGGGAGGTGGGTATTGACTATTATCTTTAAAGCAGTTTCTTTGTGCCTTGTACAACAGTGTTTAAAAATTAAGTTGTTTGGAGTTCCCGTTGCAGCTCAGTGGGTTAAGGACCTGACATAGTATCTGTGAGGATATGGGTTTGATCCCTGGTCTCGCTCAGTGGGTTAAGGATCCGGTGTTGCTGTAAGCTGTGGTGAAGGTTGTAGATGTGGCTTGGATCCGAACTGCTGTGGCTGTGGTGTAGGCAGGCAGCTGCAGCTTCGATTCGACCCCTAGTGTGGGAACTTCCATATGCCGTAGGTGAGGCCGTAAAAAGGAAAAAATATAGAATAAAAATTCAGTGGCTTGTACAAAGAGATCCCCCCAAGTATGGAATCAGACGCATGTTACCCACACCCTTCTGCTCTTCCCATGGCAGCTGGAATGATGTCCCAGCTTCTCCGTGGGACACCGTGCCCTTCACGACAGAGCCTTGACTGCCACACACTCTTGCTTTCACGTCTACCCAGAATCCCACTCCTTTGCCATCTCCTGGCCAATTCCCACTCATCCTTCGAGGAAAAAGTCATCTTGCCCAGACTTGCACTCTGGGACTTCAAAGCACTAATGCAAATCTCCCCTGTAGGGTTTTCTGGATGTGCTGCAACCATCCCATGACTGTGTCCCTGCCGAGTGAGCCTCCTGTGGGCACACGGTCTCCTGTGTCCCCCAGCCCTCCGCCCCAAGCAGCGTCAGATTCATTCCAAGTGCTAGGTACTCTCCAGCGAACTAACAGTACAACTTAAGTTAAACCTTCCTCTAAATCTGACCTTGCAAAGACACTAGTGGAACAACTGTTTTTAAAAAAGTATTTTGTGGTCTGTCGTTATATTATCTCTTAAGACTTTTCATAGATATGAAAATACTAGTTCAACAATAAAAGGTGACAGCATATATTTTAAAATTTAACTGATATTCATTCACACAGTTAGTAGAATTTGGTATAAGTATTTTCCACGCACCACTGGGGACATATTTATACTAACAAATTATTCACTGTTTATTCTGAGGTTTAGGTTGAACTGAGCAAACTATATTTTATCTGGTAAACTATAAGAAAAAACGAATAAGTTACAGGATGTAATAATGTTCAGCACAGGCAATACAGTCAATAATAGTACAATAATTTTTGTTCATAACCTATAAACATATCAAATCACCATGTTATACACCTGAAACTAATAATAAGTCAACTACATGCCAATTTTTAAAAAGAAAAAAAATTAACCTTTTTTCTCAATTCTTAAACTCCTTATCCACTGAATTAAACCTACCCACTTATTTAAGTTACTTTTTTTTTTTTTTTTTTTGCTTTTTAGGGCGCACCTGTGGCATATGGAAATTCCCAGGCTAGGGGTCGAATGGGAGCTGCAACTGCTGGCTTACGCTACAGCCACAGCACCGAGGGATCCAAGCCATGTCTGTGACCTACACCACAAGCTCTTGGCAATGCGAGATTCTTAACCCTCTGAGGGAGGCAAGGGATTAAACCCGCATCCTCGTGGATACTAGTTAGGTTGCTTACTACTAAGCCACGACAGAAACTCTGCTTAAGTTACTTTTTAATGGGAATTTCTGATGATTTATGATATCTGGCAAGGGAGTTATCTAGTTCTACAGACGAAGCAAAAATGTACTGAGTCTTTTCTATATAATGATGGGCTCAGTCTATGCAGAGCACTGAATTCAAGAGAGGCACTACAATTGTCATTGACACAGTTTCCTTGTAAAGAACACTGTGTGAACGCCCTCCTGTGGAGCCTATTATAAACTGGTACTTTGTTCCTTTGCTAGCTCATGCTTCCATGAAAGGTCAGATTCGGTTCTAGCACATATGACTCATTAAATGAGCACATCCTCACAATACACTTATGAGGTCGATACTACAGTCATCCCATTTTACAGATGCAGACACTGAGGCCCAGGACATTAGACGGTCTGACCCAGGCTGAGCTGGAATGTCTGGCACCAGAACCCCTTCTCAAACCTCGGCCTCTCAGTATACTGGTTCATGAAATTCAAACCACACTGGGCAGCCACACACACCTGACGTTCTGTGTGGGTTTAAGAGAAGGGTGCATATTTACAGCAAGATTCGAAGAGGTGTGTTCGGTTAGAGTTCTAAAGCACGTGACTGTAGGCACGGAAGTGAGGCGAGGATTTGGGCGGGAGGAGACCCAGCCGGCGTCCCCGTCCCTCTGAGGCCACTTTGCAGGTTTAGCTTCTGCCACCATTGCTCCTCTGGTCCCACTGACTGTGTCCCACCGACTGTGTCCCACCATGGCCCTCCCGCTCCCATGGCCCACATCCCCACCCCACCCTCCAGGGAATCGATGACCCGAAAATTACTGCATGCTAGGATTATTCCTATCAGAACTTTCCATCTCATGTCTCTCCCAATAGCATCTTCCTATTTGTTTTGTCTTTCTTCTCTCATATGTGTTCTTTTTTCATTTTTCCCCTTCCTCCCTCCTTTTTTTTTTTTTTTAAAGCTGATAATGGCTTTGGCCTTGCAAAGTTTTTACTCCCCTATCCCAGCTTCATTGAGATACAACTGACATATAACACTGTGTAACTTTAAAGTATAACATGATGACAGAATACCCCTATAACTTTTAAACAGTCCCCATGACCCGCTGAATAGCGAGCATGAGCAAAAGAGTTCTTTAAAATGTAATTAATATGACATTTTATTTCAGAGTGTAACAACTCAATGAATCACCAATTATAACATGCTTAAATTGAGTATAAAGTGTTTCAGTTTGTACTTATAAATCATATTTCTTCAGGAGATCTGAATAGGAACTAATTTTCTGCATATTTTCAAATTTGAGCTATCTATGGTGTGTTATTGCAAGTCCTAAGGTTGGTATTTTAAAATAGTCCATGAAAAACCGGACTCAGGTTATTTTATGAATTGCTATTTGAGCATAAAACTAAGCTCTTTGACATTAACATCTTTAATCAACATTAGAGCCAGAGCTGCATTCAGGAGACTGGAGAGAACTAAAGACATCAGCTCTATTCATTAGGCTTATATTTTCTCAATAACCTAATTTTGTCTTTCATAAGATATTAATGCTTGTGGAAGTCTTGCTCTTAATCCTATTAATTCTTAAGCTAGCCTTTAAAAGTTCGGGAGGAAATATGCAAAGACAGTCAATTTCACTGAAGTATACATTAAATCATTAAAGGTAAACCTAAGAATTTCAGGATGGCTAAAATGCAGAACTTCATCCGGAAATATTTTCTGGACTTAAACCCTCGGGGCCCAGTTTGGGTGATTTTCTATGGCTTTGTAGTCTTCTGAACTGAGGTCACTGACAACACAGGGGGACACATATGTCAGCAAAGTGTGTCTGTGTACTTGCCTGCAGTGGACAAAGGCCCGGTCTTAAGAGAAGCAGAGCAGTGGCCTGACTGCTGTAATGAGGCTTTGGTGATTAAGCTAAACCCAAGAAAATGCAGTATGCGGGGCACAAAATGAAGTGTCATGCGGGTCTCCCAAGAGGAGAAAGAAGCAGAGTTTGGATTCAGTAGGACATGGAGGTGGTAAGAATTGATTTTAAAGATACTCAAATTCCCAAACGAGAGCTAGTCAGGTAGATGCAGTCCCAGGGACACATCCTTAGATTTAAAAAGCCACACAGCTATACCATCCCTCCCCTGCTCCAGCCCCTTTTTCAGCCTCACCCATGACATATGATTCCTGGGCCAGGGATCAAATCTGAGCTGCAGCTGTGACCAACACCACAGCTGAGGCAATGCTGGATCCTTAACCTACTGTGTCAGGCTGGGGATCAAACCAGCACCACTACAGAGACAAGGGCAGATCCTTAACCCACTGCGCCACAGCAGGAACTCCTACAGTCCTATTTTTATGGTAAGCATACTGATACTAAATTTTCATCAATGACTGTAAACTAATTTTATTTAATAAGAGAGAAATCTAAGGCCCCTCCTTCTCACCCCTCACCTCTGCTCACACACACACACACACACACACACACACACACACACTCAGTGACGGTGTGCTCTTTTGAACCAGCCTTCTTCAAATCAATTAATTAGCTTTAGTTCATGAACAGCTTTCCAACAGAATTAGCTCAGGACAGAGGCTGTGAAAGGGGTGAGGCCTACATTTTACATCCAGTGTGTATCACTGTTTCTGGAAATGTCCCCAGGGCTGCCTGCACCAGATCCGGAGACAGCGGCCTGCTCCCTGGGCTGGTAGGACAATGACAGCTGTCAAGGCCCTGACACCAGCCAGTCCCCTTCCTGCCATCTAACCTCCACAGGACGTCACTGGTTGGCCTACAGGGGTTTTAGGTGGACGGCTTCTTTCTGAGGTAACGCTCAGAACTATTGGGTCTTCATTACAGGAAAAGCCTAGAAAGGTGATCCGGAATGGGGCAGAGAGCGCCTCTGTTCTCATGACATATTTATGCGGAATAAAGAAACAGATGAAGAATTTTTCCTCTTTCCATTTAACGTATGACGGCTACCCGGTGGCCGGATGGTAATGGATTGGGGATGAAACACCCGGCCCTTCCAGCGCCGCGCCCCCTCGCCTACAGCTGGCCGGTGGATGGGCGCGGACCTGGCGCCCCGCCCAGGCCCAGGTAGCGGCGTGCGCGCTCACCTCGTACTCCTCCTTGAAGCCGTAGCCCTCGGCACACTTCATCTGCGTGATGTGCTGGAGCAGGTCGGCCACCCGGATGGCGGGGTGGAGCTGCCCGGTCTGGTAGGGCACGTCGGCCGCCTCGCGCTTCTTGTAGGTGTGGGACTGCACCAAGCTGCTGGTATCGCTAGCCATCGTGTGAGTCTCATCTGGGAAAAAGAAGGCCGTGGAGAAAGTGAGGGACCGCCGGGCCTACGCGGGGTCGCCGAGGATCTAAGAAGCTGCTGCTGGTATCCCCTCAACCTAAGGCTGCAACCATCCCCATGACGGCTCGGCAAGAAAGAGAAGTTCAAGGTTTAGAAATTTAAATGGGGTTGGCGAAACCGGGAGGGATGCGGCAGGAATCTTTGTTTTTACAAAGCAGTCCAAACGATCTATTGCTTTGACAAAGCTGATTGGTAAGAATCCTTTAGCCTTCGGGTGCTAAAGTATATTGAAGTTTCGGCCTGAAACTTCACCAAGGCCTGGTGCCAAACCAGTCTTGCATTCTTCCCAAGATTCATGACCTAGTTGGTAGGATGACGGAAATCGACTCTGTACAAATGTTCTGTGAGCAAAGTAAAAGTGCACAAAATGGGTTGGCTTACAAAGCTAGCAATGAAAATGTGGACTTGACACATGAGATCCAGGGTAAGCAGGGGGGAAAAGACACGGGGACTGGTTGGATGAGTCACTTTGCATGCTCCAGGATCAGAAAGCTGGACAGGACACGGTGGACCAACAAGGCACTCGTGGGATGCGTTACAAGAATTAACATGCAGGCCAACACACAGCAGAGCCAGCTGGCTTTGTCCGAATCTACAGATAAGACATACACCCCCATTCCCTCCACACCTTCTCCATGGGGCGGGCGCATGGGGGGACTTACCATTTATAGGCACTTTTAAGAAGATACATATCAGGAGAAAAGAGGAGGAGAAAAAGGAAACAGGGCATAAGCAAGAGTACTGTGTGAATAATTACAGGTAGTTTTTATTTTGTGCTTTAATTTTACAGTTACGTTTTCTAGTCACAGGTGGTCAGAGGGCAGAGCCTCAGTTTTCCCATCACGTTAGGATGGAGGTGTTTAATTTAAGCACTCAATTACAAAAAGGAGGTTAAAATGGTATCCTAATTGCTTTTCATCCCCCATGAACCAAGTAATGACTACATAAGTCTTATTTGTACTTGACACATTTTCTCACTTAAAATGTCTTAAACAAGTCAACCAAATTGTACTGCAAAATTAATGTCAAAATTTGGTCAAATAAGCCTAAAGAGGCCATATTTTAATGGAAGACTCCAAGTAAATTAGATTAATGAACTGCAGAAATGGTAGCTATTAAAAAAATGTCTTAGGCAGGAAAGTGTTATTAGGTTAAGGGTTCTATATTCTACAGGTTAACTCATTAAAAATGCTGAATCCCTTTAGCCATTTTATGACCGAGGATGTGTCTCATCAAAATATAGGGCTAAAGTCACTTAAAATGAGAACAATAAATCAAAATTGATCTCAGGTTTAAAGAATGAAAACATATAAGAAAAGATATGTTCAATTTTTTGTAAATGACCAGATCGCTTATCAATAGGGAATTCAGCTACTGGTTTTTGTTTGTTTGTTTAAACAGAGGAGTTCAGCTCCAAAGGCAATTTAGTTTAATTTGCTGAGCTGGGCCTGGTTTTGAAACCTCACTTCCATTTGCATCGCAAAGCACCTGGGATGCATGGTATGAGGGTGGCACACAGGTGTGTAGCTATGTGCTGCTGCTGAAATGGTACCTGGATCACTACAAGGTGGCCAAAGACACAAAGACAAAATAAAAAAGGTGGAGGGTTGATTTTATGACCTTTTTTTTCTTTTTTTCATTTGGATTTGCTTTGAAATTTAGAAATTCACATGCTCCCCTCTGTTAGGACAGTTGCAAATAAACCAGGACACTTCTACATCAGAGTTGCTTGCTGACAATCACAAAGTGGGGTGAGGCTCCCTGCTGAATTCTGAATCCCTGGAGCTTTTAGCTGCTCCAGCAGGAAGTTCTGCTCTTTATTCTCAAATAAATGGTTCAGTAATTAAATTCCCCCCGTGCCTCTCTCGCTCTCTCAGTTTTGTATCTTTTGGGATGAACATAATTAAATGCCCTCCGTTGTGGGCTGACCTTCTAAACCTCCCCTGAAGGATTCATGTGGTCTGTCTCGTGGTTCCGCTGGTGACCTAGCAGTGCTATGATCCCAGGGTGAGGCATTCTTGGAAGCTTTAGGTCCACAGAGCGGTCACCACTGTCACATGGCATGCGTTGTCCTTCACTGCATTGTGACCTCTTGACCTCACTACTGTGTGGACACATCTCAAAGCATTTAAACACTACTGAGACTGTCTGAGAAAAGAACACCATTACCCAGTACCTAGATGCCAAAGAGGAAATGAAAGGTTTCTTGTGTGATATCTGTTCTAAAATTGAGTCACCTACACTAAAAGAAAATCTTGATTCCACCAAAATTAGTGATTAATCAGTTTCCTGTGACTTCTTCAAAAAGAATTATAACTGATAAAATATATCATTTGTCATTAACATCCTATATTTGTTAAAAATTACCCACCAAGAATTTTTAAATTAAAAATTATGCCTAAGAGGAAACCAGTAATAAAGCCTCTCACTAAAGTCCTACGGTTTTCTAAGAACTGAGAATTCATTCCACCTACATTCTTTAATAGATTATCCTGAATCTGCAACAAACCAGTTGAAAAATCTTGACGTGAATGCTGTTTTTGACGTTAAGCAGGTCCTACCTAGCTATCCAACTATCCATCCATTTATCTAATTTTTTTTGGAAAGAAAACAATATAAAGGCATACTGAAAAAGCTTTATAATTAGGGCTGAGCACCTTGGCATGTGAGAATAAAAGCCCCAGAGGATTTAACTGTGCCAAGCTTGGAGTCACAACAAAACATGTCTATTTTTTTTTTTTTTTTTGCTTTTTTTAGGGCCACACCTCAGGCATATGGAAGTTCCCAGACTAGAGGTCAAATCAGAACTACAGCTGCTGGCCTACGCCACAGCCACAGCCAAGCAGGATCCAAGCCGTGTCTGCAACCTACACCGCAGTTCACGGCAATGCCAGATCCTTAACCCACTGATCGAGGCCAGGGATCAAACCCACGTCTTCATGGATTCTATTCGAGTTCGTTAACCGCTGAGCTATGAAGGGAACTCCCAAAACATGTCTTTTTGTCTTGGTATAAATTATAAAATTACTATTCCTCAAAAATGCCAGAGCAGATGTACGGCTTATCTTCTTTGCATGGTTTCAAGTGATAACCGATGCAACACATAGATTCACCTTTGCACCGAGTAACGTGGAAGGGACAGTTCCCAAGTACCGCCACTGGTCGCGTGGGTATGCTGGTATCCACTCAAACATGCTCCCGGTTATTTGTTGATCTGGCTGACTTATTTTTCACAATGTGCATCATTTTTGCTATTTGAATTGTCTGTTCAAGTGATGCTCTCTGTAAAGAAGCCTAACCAACTTTAAAAGATATCATTAGTGTTCCTAATAACAAAGCCTCGACTTTAAAAGATGGTATTTGTTTAATAAGCTTATCTAAATCCTGCTGTGAAATCTGAACATTTTCTTCCCTCAGACAATGCAAATCTCAGCCCTCCCTACTCACAGCTCCCCCAAGGTCAGAACATCCACTAGAGGAATTATGGAATGAGTGCCAGGCACACAAAGAAATCGCAAATCGTCGCCTTTCAAGAGAGTCTGCAAATGTCATCTGTATGTAGATTGCATTGTTCGGGCACCTAAGATTAGCCTGTGCCCCTCACTTAGGAAAAGGATAAAAAAAAACAGCTTTCGTTCCCTTGTAGCTGGTATTAAAAGGTAGCAGGTTTAGTGGGGTTTGTTTATTAGTCTTCAAAATGACACAAATTCAAAAATTTGGGTTTAGGTCCATTCTTCAACTTCTGAGTTCATTTTTTTCCCTCTGGCAAGAAAATTGCTTCATTAAGCCCAGAAAACACCACAAGGGAGAAAAAAAAATCACCCTCCATACGAAAATCGTAACAACTTAGAGAAAAGAGAAGCACAGGGGGAAAATTATGTTGCAGAGATAGAAATCCCTGTAAAGAGAGTTGGGAAACAGGAGCTGCAGGACTCAGGACGCAGCCTAGGCTGCGATGGGTCTCGACACACCCCGAAGTCATTTGTTGCCATGCCCTTTTCCGTGAGGTTAGTCAGAAGGAGAACACAGCCAGGATGAGTTCCAGGGCATCTCAAAGGCAAAATCAGCTCATGCTGGTTTAGCTCCGACAGGGCCAGGCCATGACCCTTCTCACCTTTCTTACATCTGGACCCAGGGGACTTTCTCTTTAACCCCTGCTGGGACGATTTCCTGCTTTCATTGCAGTCTGCCCCACTGGGCTAACATTTTATTTCACTTCCATTGACATCTGACACATAATAAACCATGTGATTATAAAGTGTCACCTTGTCATTTTGCTGTTGAGAACATCGGCTCCTTTGAAATTCCACCAGGTGACAGACACTTTGGAGTGCTGGGTGGCTCGGGGGGGGGGGCACGCTAAAACTTGACTGTGATCATTTTTCTGCATACCACTGGGCATAATTAGAAAAATGCTATTTTTGAAAGTTGCAGTTTTTAGTGCTTAGAAGTAAGTGAAAATAATAAGAAGCTATTTTCACTTTTATGACTGTCGCATTGGACAGGATTCAGCTCTTGCAAGTACACAGCTGAGTGATGACATTCTGTATTTTTCCTTGGGATCAAACCTGATTTCACATTCTGAACTGAGAAAGGAAGAATGCCAGAGCCGGGAGTTCATCAGAACCTTTTGGTATCATTCCCAACACACATGCAACAAACCCTTTTTATCGATGAAGACTGTTTGGAGAAAGTGTTTTTATTACCTACGCCCACCCCCCACCCCTCCAGACCATCCTCCACCCCCGTGTCCTGGTTACAATCCCTGCATCAACAGAATTAAAACTCCCGACTCCTACAGAGTGGCCACTGACTCTCTAAATTACTCCTGTAATCAACTGTGATAAAGGGAAATGTTCTCACCTAAAATTGCAGTTGGCACAAATGGGTCTGTCATACATCATAAGCAGGTCAATGCAGAGAAAGTAAAAAGAGAAAGAACAGTAAATGACTGATGAAAGGCCCCCCAATTTTCCTGTAGAAAGCCATAGAAAAGCATCGGGTTACAACACATCAAACACATTAAGCTTCTAAAGCATCTTGGACACGAGCACTGGTTGATTCTGATTGCTAAGGGGTTATGAAGAGGTGAAACAATCGAAAAATTGTTACCTGGGTAATAGGAATTAGGCACCGATGTGCTCAGGGTGTTTGTCTTCATTGTAAAGGACGATGGTGAAGACACAGCTGTGAATAAGAGAAAGGCGAGTCAGCGGGGGGAGAGAGGCGACATCTGAAAATTTGGTCTTGTTCCCAGGGATGTCACACTGGGCTGGACTGTTCAGTAAAGACACAACGAAGATCTACCCAAGTCGATGTGGGAAATGCTATCACTTGCCATTCTCTCTGGGGAGTTACTCGTACTTTAGAAAACTCTCACCCTTCTATCTCTCAAAAGATTTCCTGGAGTTCCTGTCATGGCTCAGTGGAAACGAATCTGACTGGCATCCATGAGGATGCAGGTTCGATTCCTGGCCTCACTCAGTGTGTTAAGGATCCAGGTCTGCCGTGAGCTGTGGTGTAGGTTGCAGATGCGGCTTGGATCCCGCGTTGCTGTGGCTGTGGTGTAGGCCAGCGGCTATAGTTTCGATTTGACCCCTAGACTGGTAACCTCCATATACCACAGGAGTGGCCGTAAAAAGACAAAAAAAAAAAAAAAAAATTTCCTGATCCACAAATGAAGGAAAAAACCCATAACGACAGCCGCCATTTTAGATGGAAAAATTGTTGATATCTAGCCTTTGCTTGTAGAATTCTACTATCCTGCTGATTATTTTTTTTTACAACTAAGAATAGGAGAATGTGTCTACACACGGCTTTTGGAGAATATTCCGAATATCAGTATTTTTATAGTTTGGTATATGCTCGTCTCCCCCCTAGTCTGGATAGTCAGCTTTTCATGATGGTAGGGTCTGTTTTATGAAAAATAAAGGTGGTGCTTCAGGTGTGCTTTTTTTTTTTTTTTTGGCTGGAAGTTCATGGGCCAGGGATCCAACCCCAGTCACAGCAGTGACCCCAGTCACAGCAGTGCCAACGCTGGATCCTTAACCGCTAGGCCACCGGGAACTCCCATGTGTGCTATTTTTAAGGTGAAAGCTGCATGCCTACCTCTTGTTCCAGTCCTTTAAATCTTTGTAAAAATGCTTATTTTTCTTTGAAATCTTCCTCTGAAACATTTAAGATTTAAATCTTGCACCTTCTCTGCCCCCTCTGTTATTAAGAGGTAAAAGTCAATCCAGTTCAATTTATCTGATTCCACTGAAAGCGTGTGTGTCCTATTTTTAAAATAGTTAATCTCTCTTCAACATCTTAATTGATTAGTGCTTTAAAAACACTTTAATTTCATTAAAGCACAAAGATAAATGATTTGAATGTTCTCAGATGCTCAAGCTGGTTGATGCTAAGTTTAAAATTTCCTTTCTCTGAGGTAGTTACCCCATTTATTTGAGGCTGTGGTTTTGCTCAGGACACTAATACCCATTTACATCGCTGTTTTATGGGAAGCACTACCAAATCCCCACGGTCACCCCACGTCATCTTTATTCTGATGTCATCCTAATATATTTTCACTCTTATGGAGCAGTTCCCTTCAGACCACGATTTTACCTGTGTTTATTTTATGTATGTATGTATGTTGTATGTATGTATGTATGTATGTATGTATTTAATCTATCTATCTTTTTATGGCTCCGCCTATGGCCTATGGAAGTTCCCAGGCTAGGGGTCAAATTGGAGCTATAGCTTAGGCCTGTGCCACAGTCACAGCAACACCAGATCCTTAACCCACTGGACAAGGATCGAATCCACATCTTCACAGAGACTATGTCGGGTCTATAACCCACTGAGCTGCAACGAGCGCCCCCTGTGTTTATATTTTTAAAGCGTAGAATAAGTAAATGGCAGAACCAGAACCCAAACCCGGGCTGCCTGTCAGTTATGTAGGATTTTTCTAAAATAGAGACGTATCACATTTATAACGTATGTTGGTGGCAAGCTGCCGGGAAAAAAAGAGAGTGCTTGATAAAAATAAGAACAAAAAAACCTGAAAACCTTTAAAACGTGCCAGGGTCAGCAAGCATAATGCCTATTACCTGCTGACTTTTTAATTTATTTTTTAAAAACGTGGAAAGCAGATACAAAATAACAATTTTTAACTTAAAAATTTTTAACTTAAAAATATATTTTAACTTAAATAATTTTTAACTTAAAAATATATTTTAAATACTTTTTTCTGGTATAAAAAAGTTAAATATATCTCCAAAATTTCTATCGACTTTCCCACCTTTAATATTTTCTTTCTTCCTTTTTTTTATGACTGTACCTGCAGCACATGGAAGTTCCCAGGCCAGGGGTCAAATGGGAGCTGCGGCCGCTAGCCTACACCACAGCCACAGCAACACCAGATCTGAACCCCGTCGTCAACCCACACCACAGCTTATGGCAACGCCGGATCCTGAACCCACTGATTGATGCCAGGGATTGAACCTGTATCCTCATGGATCCTAGTAAGGTTTGTTACCATGACAGGAACTCCTACTTTCCCCCTTTTAGGTACAACTTCTGTTTGCCTTGGTGGACAGATTATCCTGTACTCTCATAAACGTGCTTTGGCTTATGTCACTGTTTCATTCCTAAAAGCTATCACTTCCCAACACTAAAGAATCTCAAACACACCGAGGCTTGTAACAGGTTTGGGGCTGGAAGCCTGTGGTCTAATGAATACTTTCCCTGAAAACCTCCTTCCCCGGGAGCTGCTCTTTACTGTAGAGGCATTGAGAGAGTGTCGTGAGGGAGGTCACTCCCCATGGATGGGACTGGATGACATGGTCCCATCACCCAGAGGATGGGGGGAGGGAGGAAGCCCTCCTGCTGTGTTTGCTCCTCTGGCTTCACTGACGGGAGGCCCTGTGGCAGGTTGACCCTGGAAGCTGCCCAAACTCTGTAGCAGTCCTTTCTTCCCTGGGCATTTTAGATTTCATGGACATATTATTATTATTATTATTATTATTATTATTATTATTATTAGCATGTGGAAGTTCCTGGGCCAGGGATCAAACCTGCGCCACAGTGGTGATCCCAGCCGCTGCAGTGACAACTCCAGATCCTTAACCCACTGTGCCACCAGGGAACTCCAGAGACACATTCTTTTTTCAAAAAGTAAATGCCAAATTACATATCCTGCCCAGAGGCAAAGAGCCCCTGTTGCTCAAACTTCGAAAGGCTGGAAACCACTAATGTAGCTCTTTGCTCTTTGGGTAGGTGATTCCAAGTAGATTTACTTATTTGTGAGGAATTTCACTATAGAACGGAAGTTTTGGAACATTAATGGGTGAGGCTGGAAAGTGAGAACACGTCTCTCTGTGGTCCCTTTCATACTGACCAAGAAATAACTACTATTATGAAAATTCTTATCTTGTCTGTGGTGGGAAGGACTCCTCTCCGCCCCCTACCAAATGCATCCTAGGTTGCTTTACTTTTTATTTTTATTTTTGGCCACAAGTGTGCAGCAGCTCGATGTGGGATCTCAGTTCCTAGACAAGGAATTGAAGCCAGGCCTCAGTGGTGAAAGTGCTGAGCCCTATCACTTAGACCACCAGGGAACTCCTGAGTTGCTTTACTTTGGCAGTTAAATGCATGACATATTTTAAAAATGAAAACAAGACTATTTTAAACAAAAACAGTGGAGAAAGTTCTATGAAGAAAAGGGATGGGGTTTGCAGTAAACTGAAGCACCCCAGATTCTGCCTCCTACCCTGAAAATGACAAAGGACAATGACCACGGATGAGCAGTGTGTTCTGTCCACCCGGGGGAAGGCTGTGCCTGCTGCGGGGGCAGGGTGTGCACATAGACAAATAAATATGGGGCCTCTAACTTGGATAAGATGTAGCCGCTGTGAAGAGGAAGAAACAAGCTTTTCTGGAAGCCTCGCTGATGGAGGGAAAAGGCAGGCATGGGAGCAGGGTGGGATCTGAGAGGGCAGGGGCTGGGGGACACGCGGGTCAGAACATCCCAAGTGGGTGGTCAGGACAGGAGCACATGCCGTCCACACTGGGATCAGCCCCCTCCCGCTGGAGATGCACTTCTGTGCCCTCTCCCGCCCCCAGCCTTTATTTGTATTCGTAACAGTGACAGCTGCCCTCGATCCTTCCCTGGGCCATCCAACATCCTGAGGTCACAGCCCAGATCGGTGGCAGCCTGGGAACACGGTGACCTTGAACCAGCAGGGCCGTGAACGACAGTGCCAGGCTAGACTGTGGGGTTTGCTCTTGGTGCCCGAGAGGATCGCCAGAGAAGCCACTGCTCTCTCTGTGTTTCATATAATCGATGTAATTGTGAGCTTCCTAAGAGAGTGCCTTGTACCAGGATGGCAGGTGGTGGCAGCTCCAGAAGGTGTTAGCCGGACCCGGTGTTCCCACCTGGTGTGAAATGTTAGACTTCCAAAGTGGAAGTACAGTTTAACTTATTAATTGCCACTAATGGCCCTGTAATAAAGGCAGAATTTGTCAGCTAAACAAATAACAATTAGCTCGTTACTGCCATTTAGTGAGCTGTTTGATAACGGGCCTCCCTTGTGTGATTCCACATCTGGCTCACTTAAAAACAGGAGCTGGTGTTCTCGTTGTGGTTCAGTGGTTAACGAATACGACTAGGAACCATGAGGTTGAGGGTTCGATCCCTGGCCTTGCTCAGTGGGTTAAAGAGCCGGCGTTGCCGTGAGCTGTGGTGTAGGTTGCAGACGCGGCTCGGATCGCGCGTTGCTGTGGCTGTGGCGTAGGCCGGCGGCTACAGCTCCTGTTAGACCCCTAGCCTGGGAACCTCTATAAGCTGCAGGTGCGGTCCTAAATAAGGCAAAAAAAGACACCCCCCCCCCATACACACACACACACACACACACAAAACAGGAGCTAAACACCAACAGGGATGCTGAGAAGCAGGTGCCTTCCTGAGGACAGCAGCCTAGTGCAGGGGTCCTGGATATTACAGAACTGTGACTGTGGCTCCCCGTGCCTCTGATCCGGCCCTGTCACCTCCACCACGTCACCTCTTCTAAGTAGTCAGGCTCAGAGAGGTATTTCCAGGAGCCTCTGAGGGACCGGAGACAGCACTAGGGCCTAAGAATTCTCCAGGGAGCGGAGTGTTGTTTCGAAGCCCCAGTGCTCCGCGGACCCCGGCTCACACTCACATCTCCCGTTCAGGTTGTGCGTGTCCATGAACGAGAAGGCCTCGTCGCAGTTGGTGCCCTGCTCCGCGTAGCTCTTGTCCATAGAGTTCACCATCACTGTCATCTCCTGCCGCGTGCTGCTCATGGTTTCCTTCCGCTTCTTGGCCAGTTTCCTGAGGACAGAGATGTCACACAGTGATGGGATACCTGCTTCTACTGCGTTAACAGTATTCATCTGTGACACTGATTTCCCGCGCCTTCTAAATGCCAGGTCCTCTGTCAACTGCAGTGCCGCAAAGACGAAAAACATCTGCCTGTCTTCAAAACAACCCTTGGGGATGTTAGGCCCCTTCAGCCCAAACACGACTTTATGTTTCTCCTACTAGGAGCTAAATTAAAATGATCAACGACCCTAGTACAACACGGTCACCATGTATCTACTGATATGCTTCTAGAATTACTAATTTTTTTCCGGTGGCATCCGGAAGTTCCGGGGCCAGGGATTGAACCTCAGCCACCGCAGCAACCCCGGGCCACAGCAGTGATAACACAGGATCTTCAACCCGCTGAGCCACCAGGTCACTCCTAGAGTTAGTAACTTTTTACGAAATTATTTTTGACATATGCAGGGTCCCCGAGTAGTTTCTCCTAGTAGATATTCATCAAGAAAAACTGAAATAATCCCAGGGTACGTCTAAGGGGGAGGCTGCAGAGCCAAAGAACAACCCAGGCGAGGGGTGAAGACTGTGTAGCTAGAGTGTGTGCCTGATGGAAGAAGGCTGGGGGGCAGCCTGCCGGGGACAGAAGCCTCTGAGGGGTCTGTCCTGAATCTCCAATGGCTGGGACACTGGACCAAACCCCAGATGAACTCAAAGTAGCTCCCCATCAAGGCTGGTCAACCAAGCAGAAGGTTACAAAAGTCAAGCCGTTGCCCACCCTGCAAAGTTTTGCAGAGGTGTGAGTCCTGGGGCTCCCTCCCTCAGTGAACAAGATGCCAAAAGGTCTCGGAAGGCAGAGGGATTTTCAGTTCTTGTGGAGACAGTTTAACCTTGGCCTCTGCATCACGCTCATTAACCACCCAAAGCTCCTAAGTTACAGAGACTTAGACAAAAGCCATAAAAACCTAAGGGAAACTGACATTCAAATACACAGATAAAACACATTTTTATAGCTCTTACTGCCAGAGGTTGTTTGCTGCATCCAGGACAGACAAGAATAGAATTTCAAGACGCTTAAGAAGAAGGTATAAAGAGAGAAGCTTTAACAAGACCATGGCACTGTAATACCAAACATACGATGTCCTAAATACTCTAATTCTGCTTAAGCACTTGGCAGCATTTACACAAGAAAATGGCAGCTATTTCTAGTAAATCATCTTGACTCTGATTGACCTAGGACATGGCAGAATTTAAAATAAGCCACATAATCAAAATCGCCCCCATATTAGGTGATTACTAATGCAATGGTAAGGCACTGACAACATTAGACCATATGGATAACCTTTATTATCATTTCTAAATGCCGCATAATCCAAATGCTTTCTTGCCCGCAGTTATAATCATCTTTTAATTTCATACTTGGAAGGCAGAAGGGTTTCATTAATAAGTTGCCCCTTTTTTATCGTTAAAGTTGAGAAAAAGATACATTTTTAAACAGAAAAATGAAAATGATCTGTAACTTCTAGGACAGCGTTAAAGTTGTAAAGATGGGAATGCAAAGTGGTGCAGCCACTATGGAGAACAGTATGGAGGTTCCTTAAAAAACTCAATATAAAACTACTATATGAACCAGCAATCCCACTCCTGGGCATATATCTGGAGAAAAGCATAACTCAAAAAGATATATGCACCCCTATGTTCATAGTAGAAATACTCGCAATAGCCAAAATATGGAAACAACCTAAATGTCCAGTGCCAGATGAATGGATAAAGAAGATATGGTAAATATATATAATGGAATACTACTCAGCCATAAAAAGAATGAAATAATGCCATTTGCAGCAACACAGATGGAACTAGAGATTGTCATACTGAGTGAAGTCAGACAGGGAAAGATAAACATCATATGGTATCACTTATATGTGGAATCAAAAAAAATTGATAAAATATTATAAAACAGAAGTAGACTCGCAGACTTAGGAAACAAAATTATGGTTACCAAAGGGGATGGTGAGGGGAAGTAAACTAGGAGTTGGGGATTAAAATACACATACTCTTATATATAAAATAGATAAACAACAAGGACCTACTGCACAGCACAGGGAACTACATTCAATACCTTGTAATAACCTATAAAGGAAAAGAATCTGAAAAAGAATCTGAATAACTAAATCACTCTGATGTACACCTGATACTAACACAACATTGCACATCAACTGTATTTCAAAAAATTTTTAAAAATATGCATTTACAAAAAAAGTTGTAAAGGTTATGAAAAATAAGCTGTGTATCTCTTCTGGGGGCCAACACGCAAATCCTGGTCTTCTCCAGAGCCCCCTTACCCAGCCAGTCATGCTGAGAGGTGGGTCTGGGCTTGGATGTTCTCAACAGGAGATCAAGGCAGAGGCAGGACCAGCTCCAGACCCACAGCTGCAGTTATACTAACACATCTGCTTTCCACTTCTGAGTCTGCCAGTCCCTTGGAAAAGCATTCTCAAGCCGGGTCTCCCCAGGAACGCTAAAGTGGATAATCAAAATAGTTAGCACCGCCATTCAGGCAAAAGTCCCCTCTTTGCTGGAATTTCTTTGATTTGCTTTGGGCTGACTCATCAAGAAGATAACTGCTTCAACATTCTCTTGCTCTGCCTACGAAGAGAGACACGACTAGTCAAGTTTGCCAGACTTCCCTCTATGTCTCCTCTTGCTTGTGTTCCTCTGACCCTTACAGGTCAGGAAATTGCAGTGAAAGTACTTCTAGTTGGTGGGAGGTGGTGGTGGTGGTGGTGGTGGAGGGGGAGGATCTGTGCACCAATAAAAGCCAAGCTTGAGCTGGAAAGATCTTTTTCCTTCCTAACACCCCATGTATGAACTAATTCTGGTGATGCTACGCATTTTACTGTTGATCTTCTTTAAGCCCCAAAGAAGCCCCTAAGGACTCATGAGAATCTACTCAAATCAAGCAGAGGTCAAGTCAGAGACCCACAGCTTTAAGCTCATGTCCATTAAGCACATTCTCTATGTCTGTGAACCTTCAAAACACGGCTCCTATGTTCTCAGTAAGCCTTCCTGCATTAACCTCACTCCTTGACAACATTTTCACTCTACTCAGATGTCAAAAGCACAGACTTGTCTCACTGGGGCAAGGCAGGTCCTGCAAGTGAGTGAAGTGGGTCTAAGACAATAAGGGGTGGTGAGCCCTGGAGAAATGCAAGGGGAGAAAGCCACTCAGCTCCAGAGGGTGGATGTGCCATTGAGGTCTCAGACATGGTACATTTCAGGAGAAATGAGGAACCCATGAACTATTTGAACTTTAAGTGTCATCAAATAATTCAAGTTAAAAAAAATTAAGACTATGTGGTCCAAACAAAGCATATCTGTGGGCACTTCTGCTCTTCACTAATATAGCACTTAGAAACAATTGTGTTGGAAGGGAAAAGAGTGGAGAGTGACATTATATAATATATACAATATTTATTGTAGGGTAGTACTGTACAAGTGTTATCTCATTTAATCCTAGTAACCAGGTAAGGGCAATTCTGACTTCCTATTTTATAGATGAAGGAACAGAGTCTCAAGAAATTAGTAAATTGTCTAAATGGTGGAGCTTGGATTATACCCCAGACATCTCTGACCTCAAAGGTACTCCTTCTAGAACAATGTGCTGTCCCTAGTAAAGTATTTCATTAATTTACATTTCCTTAATTATTATAATTACCACCAAATTGGGTTCAAGCGTAAATACTCTATCATCTCATTACTCTGTATTATGCATCGAAAAAGTAGGATTAATTTACTAGCACCTAGCTAATGCCTTACACAAAGCAGGTAGTATTCAATATGCTTGTGAACTGAATTAAAATTTGTCATACCAAAGCATTAGAAAAGAGAGCTTTTGTACAACCTATTAATCAAAAGTAGCTTGCTTGATCATGAAGATTTTGAGCCATTGCTTGGGATTTCCACTTGTTCTCATGCACAGCTAAACATGATAGTCCATAATTACAGACGGTGGAGGAAGGTTATATTTAAAATTGAGGGCTGGCAATGACTGGGGACAGATGGAAATTTATTCTCTTTCTCTTTTTTTCTATTTCTCTTTTGGTCTTTGTGTTTCAGATCTGTATTTTTTTCAACTGAAAAGTTTTAAAGCCACCAGAAAAACATTGTGAACTTGATGAAACAGTTTTTTGTGCAGGAAAACTCCCAAAGTGGAGGCAATTTTCTTTGCAATCTTATCTAAAGACACACATTTATTTTACATTTTGTTTTTTTCAGAAATGGTTTGACTGAAATATTTTAATCTCCAGTCTCTAAATTTGGATTGTATGAATCTCAAAGACACTTAGTACTAGAAAAAATGTTCCTACCTACATATGAAAACTGATCATAAAAAATTAGAGGGGAGTTCCCACTGTGGCACAGTGGGCTGAGGATCCAGCATTGCTGCAGCTGTGGCGTAGGTCACAACTGTGGCTCAGATTCAGTTCCTGGCTCAGAAAATTCCATATGCCACAGGTATGGTCAAAAAAGAAAAAAAATTAGAGAAAGGACTTTTGGTTTCTGCTCCAGGATTTAAGGAGCTTGGAAACTATCACTCTGTCTTAACAACCAGTGAAAAGCTGAACAAACTAAAAGTGAACAACTCTCCTTAACTTGTCAGATAATTAGGGTTACAGGGTAAACCGCTGCCCTCAAACTTACAGAGACAAATAGGCAGACACAGAGAATCACAACTCACCAGAGCAGAAACCCATGAGCAGAAATTTGTGTAAGAATCAGCACTGGGGCAGAAAAACCTAAATTGTAATTGACGGATTACTGGAAGCTCAGTGTGGACAAGTATGAGACTTAAAAACTCCAGGGGGGCCAGAATTAGGGGGACATGACATTTTTTGAACTTTCTCTCCAGGAGCACTACCTGGTTCTCAAAGTACAGACTAAAGGAAAAAAATTTCCTCAGTCTTCTAGCAGGAAGTGGGAAAGTGACTATTTTGAAATACACACAGAGTATTCTGTGCTTAAAGAGGTCTTGCCCTCAAGAATATTATTTTACCAGAGCTTAATCTGTTGGGGTTTTGTCAGAACCTAAGCAATCTGGGAGAAGGCAAATACCCAAATCCAGCTCCCTTCTGCCATCCTGTCCACCCAAGGTGCTAAAGAAGCACCTGTGAAGGTCACAGCCCTGGGATGCAGTTCACTAAGAGACTGAGACCTAATCACAGGGATATAGGACATCCTCCCTCCCCTAAACCTCACCATCACGTTACTGAACACTTATTTACAGAGGTTCCTTTTACCTGGTACATCAGGTCTGGATGGCAGTAAAAAAATTACAAGCCATACTAAAACACACAAAAAACATACAGTTTAGAAATAGCAAAAATATGGGAATAAGGATCGGATATGGCAGTGATGTTGGAATTATCAGAATGGGAGTTTAAAATAATTATAATTAATAGGTTATAGGCTCTAATGGAAAAAGCAGACAACATGCAAGGACAGATGGAAAATGAAAGTAGAGAGATGAAAATTCTGAGAATCAGAAAAAATGACAGAGGGTAAAAAAAAAAACTCACAACAAAAACAAGGGACACTCTTGATGGGCTCATTCAGAGAGTGGACATGGCTCAGGAAAGTTTCTCTGCACCTGAGGATATGACAAGAAGAACTTCCAAAACTGAATAGCAAAGGAAAAAAAAAAAGCTGAAAAACAAGATAACAGGATACTCCCAAACTGTGGGACAACTAAAAAAAAAGTAACCTATGTGTGTAGTGAGAAACTAGAAGAATAAAGACATGGAAGCAATAGCTGAAGCAACAGTGACTGAAAATTTCTCTGAAATTAATGTCAGGTCCCCAGACAAAGACCCAAGAATCTCAGAGACTACCAAGAAGGATAAATACCAGCAATGCTACACCTGTCATATTCAAACTTCACAGTGCCAAAGATAAAGAAAAAGTCCTGAACAAAGCCAGAGTGAGGGTAAAAATCCCTACTTACAGAGAACAAAGATAAGAAGAATTATATCTGACTTCTCAGGAACCATGCAAAAAGATAATGGGGTAAAATATTTAAAATGTTGAGAGAAAAAATATCACCAACCTAGAATTCTGTATCCTGTGAAATTAGTCTTCAGCAGTGAAGGAAAAATAAAGACTTTCTCAGACAGAAATTGAGGGAATGTGTTGCCAGCAGACCTGCCTCACAAGAAATCTTAAAAGAAGTTCTCCAGAAAGAAGAAAAATGACATAGGTCAGAAGCAGATCTACATAAAGAAAAGAAGGTTCAGAGTTCCTGTTGTGGTTCAGTGGTAATGAACCCAACTAGTATTCTTTTTTTTTTTTTTT
>PVHT021183608.1:18643295-18691993 GCA_004024745.2 Catagonus wagneri | reverse complement strand
AAAAAAAAAAAAAAAAGAAAAGATTAGAGAATGAATAAATGAAAGGAAAATAAAATTATATTTTTCATATTATTAGTTGATCTAGCCCATAACATTTTGTTCAAAATAACAGCAGCAATATTGTTGCTGGTTATAGTTTATGTATAAGGAAAATGAATAATGGAATGACACAAGGGACATAAAGGAAGAATTAAGACTATTTTGTTATTATAAAGTACTTATGCTAGCTATCATACAGTACAGTGTTATGTGAAAGTGAATTTGAGTTTGTTTGCAAAAGTGTATTTCTAACTCTAGGCAAGATCCAACTAATATGATGTCTATAAGAAACTCACTTTAAAAATAAAGATACTGGAGTTCCCACTCTGGCTTAGTGGGTTAAGGATTTGATTGTAGCAGTTCAGGTCAATACAGGGGTGCAGGTTCAATCCTTGGCCTGGTGCACTGGGTTAAGGATACAGTGTTGCTACAGTTATGCTATAGGTTGCAGCTGTGGCTTGGATTCAATCCCTGGCCCAGGAACTTCCATATGCCATGGATGGGCCATAAAAATATAATAAAATACAGATACTTGTAGATTAAAACGTGGAATCTAAAAAAAGGACACAGTGAACTTCCTTGCAGAACAGACACTGACTCATAGACTTTGAAAAATGTATGATTTCCAAATGAGACAGGTTGGGGGGTGGGGGGTTGCACTGAGGGTTTGGGATGGAAATGCTATAAAAATTTGGTTGTGGTGATTGTTGTACATCTATAAATGTAATAAAATTCACTATGAAAAAAATAAAAGCTTAGGAAAGGAGAAAAAAAATGAATGCAGTTACATTAGGGTCCAAAAATAAATAAAAGTAAAATGTTGGAGAAAGTTATACCATGCTAACAGTAATCAAAAGAAAGTAGGAGTAACTTTAAACATTTCAGACAAAGCAAAGGTCAAAGCAAGGAATGTTATTAGGGGTAAAGAAGGGCACTAGATAATGGTAAAGGGATCAGTTCTCAACTAATAATCCTTAATGTGTGTGTGTGCCAAACAACAGAGCAAAAAATGACAGAACTGCAAGAAGAAACAGATGAGTCCACCGCTATCGTTGGAGATCAACACTCCTCTATCAGAAATGGACAGATCTCTAAGGCAAGTACTCAATAAGGACATAGTTAAATTCAACAGCATCATCAATCAACTCAATATAACTGACGTGTATAGTACTTCACTAACATTACTAGAACACACATTTGAGTTCAGAAAACGTTCACAAAGACAGAACACATTATGGGGTATAAAACCACCTGAATAAATTAAAAACAATAGGAATCATGCCATGTGTGCTCTTAGACCACAATGGAATTGAATTAAAAATCAGTAAAAGAGAGATAGCTGGAAAACTCCAGTTCAAAGAAAAGAAGCTAAGGAGGAATTTTAAAAATATTTCAAACTACATGAAAATGAAAAAAAATCATCAAAATTTGTGAAATTCAGCAAAAGTTGTACTTAGAGTGAAATTTATGGCATTCAATACAAATACTGAAAGGAGTATTTTTTTTTTTAGGGTCACACCTGAGGCATATGGAGGTTTCCAGGCCAGGGGTCCAATCGGAGCTATAGCTGCTGGCCTACACCACAACCACAGCAACGTGCGATCCAAGCCACATCTGTGACCTACACCACAGCTCAGGGCAACAATGGATCCTTAACCTACTGAGCAAGCCAGGGATCAAACCTGTGTCCTCATGCATGCTCGTCAGATTCGTTTCTGCTGAGCCATGATGGGAACTCCAGTAATAAATATTTAAAATTAATATTGAAACTTCTTTGTTTGGCTACACCCATGGCACGTGGAAGATCCTGGGCAAGGGATTGAACCCATGCCATAAGCAGTGACCTGAGCCACAGCACTGAGAATACCAGATCCTTAAACCTCTGAGCCACCAGGAAACTCCTTTAGCAAAACTTTTTTTTTGAAGGAAAAAGAAGAGCAAATTAACCCAAAGTAAACAGAAAAAAAGAAATTAAAAAATTAGAGAAGAAATCAATGAAATTGAAAACAAAATCAATAGAGAAAAATCAATAAAATAAAAAACTGGTTCTTTGAAAGATCAATAAAATTGACAAGTCTTTAGCCAGGCTAACTAAGAAACAAAGAGAGAAGACATAAATTACTAATATTGGAAATGAAAGACATCACTACAGGCTGCATGAGCATTAAAAATGACAGTAAAGGAGTACTATTAACTATTCTATGACTGCAATTTGATAACTTGGATGAAACAGACCAATTCTTTGACAGACACAATCTGTCAAAAGTCACAGAAACAGAAACACAAAATAAGAAATAGGCCTATTCCTCTTAAAGAAATTGAATCAATAATTAATATTCTTTTAAAACCAGAAAGCACTAGACCCAGATGGATTCGCGAGTGAATCCTGCCAAACAGTTAATGAAGAATTATACCTGTTTTCTATGCTCTCTTTCAGAAGACAGAAACAATGGAGATACTTTCTCTTTCTATGAGCTCAGAATTACTCTAATACAAAAAGTGAAGAGAATACAAGAAATGAAAATGACAGCCAGTATCTTTCATGAACACAGATATAAAAACCCTCAATAAAATATTAGAAAATTGAATCCAACAGTACATAGACTTATAAACTATAACAAAGAGGAATTTTTATCAGGTATGCAAGGTTGGTTCAACACTGAAACATCAATTAACATAATCTATCACATCAACATGCTAAAAAAGAACCACCTGATGATATCAATAGAAGCAGAAAAAACAAGTAACAAGATCCAGAACCGATTCTTGACAAAATGTTCTCAATAAATAAGGAATAGGTTCAGAACTTTATCAACTTAAAAAGAATTTTAAAACAAAAAACGAAACACCCTAGGAGTTCCCACTGTGGCTCAGTGGGTTAAGAACTCGACTGGTATCCATGAGGATGTAGGCTCAATCCCTGGTCTTGCTCAGTGGGTTAAGGATCTCGTGTTGCCACAAACTGTGGTGTAGGTCACAGATGCAGCTCAGATCTGGCATTGCTGTGAGTGTGACATAGGCTGGCAGCTGCAGCTCCAATTTGACCCCTAGCCTGGGAACTTCCATATGCTGTGACCCTTAAAAGACAAAAGCAAACAAACAAAAAACAAAACCAAAAAACCCTATATCTAACCTTATACTTAATAGAAACTGAATAATTTCCTGCTAAGATTAGGGACAAGGCAAGGATGTTCCCTCATCATTTCTTTTCAGCATTATACTATAAGCCCTAACTAATGAGTAAAGAAAAGGATAAAAGGTATACCACTTGAGAAAGAAGAAATAAAACTGTTTTTGTTTATAGACGGCTTGACTCTCTGAGAACATCCAAAAGAGCTGATAAAAAGCTCCTCAAATTGACAAGTGATTACAGTATGGTCGCATGATACAAGGTTAATATACAAAAGTCAATCACTTTCCTATATATCAGTCATGATATCTAAGAGTGGAGTTTTAAATTAACATTACATTAGTGCCCTCTCCAAAATGAATAAGTTAGGTATAAATTTAACACATATGTACAAGCTCTACATGAAGAAAACTATGAAACTCTGAAGGAAAAAAAATCAAAAATGAAATAAATGGAGAGATAATCCATGTTCAAGGGTAGGAAGATTCAATATTAGTAAGATGTCAGTTCTTTCCAACTTGATCTATGGATTCAATGCAATCCCAAACAAAATCTCAGCAAGTTATTTTGGTGGATAACAATAAACTTATTCTAGGGTTTATACAGGAAGGCAAAAGACCCCAAGAGCCAACACAATACTGAAGGGATACATGCTTGGAGGACTGACACTGCACAAGTGCAAGACTTACCATAAATCAGTAATAAATACAGTGTGGTGCTGATGAGAGGTTAGAAAACTGATCAATGGGACAGGATAGAGAGCCCAGAAAGAGACACATACAAATACAGTCAACTGAACTTTGACAAAGCAAAGGCAATACAATGGAGAAAAGATAGTCTTTTCAACAAATGGTGCTGGAACAACTGGACATCTACCCACAAAACAATGTATCTAGACACAGATCTTACACCTTTCATAAAAATTCACTCAAAATGGGTCATATGCCTAAATGGGAAATGTGAAACATGTTAACTAGAAGAGACCAAAAGAGAATATCTGGATGATCTAAAGTTTAATAACGTTATGGAATGAAAAAGTTCTGCTCTGTGAAAACTGTTGAGAGAATGAGAATACAAGTCAAAGAACGAGTGAAAATATTTGCAAAAGACATATTTGGACTGTTATCCAAAATGTATAAAGAACTCTTAAAACTCAACAATAAGAAAACAAAAATCCCGATTAAAGACCTTAACATACACCTTGTGTAAAAGATCTTAACATAAATCTTGTGAAAGAAGATAAATAAATGGCAAATAGGCTTATGAAAAGATGTTCCACATTACGTCATCAGGGAAACACAAATTAAAACAATGAGATTATTAGAATGGCCCAAATTCAGAACACTGATAACAGCAAATGCCAGTGAGGATGTGGCACAACAGGAACTCTCAATTGTTGTTGGGAAAGTAAAATGGTCCAGATACTCTGGAAAAGTTTGGCAGTTCCTTACAAAACCAAACACACTCTTATCATATGATTTGGCAATCATGCTCCTTGGTATTTACCCAAAGGAGTTAAAAACCTAGGTCCACACAAAACCTGCACACAAATGTTTATAACAGCTTTATTCATAATTGCCAAAACTTGGAAGCAGCCAAGATGTGCTTCAGTAGGTGAACAGATAAATGAACTGTGGTCCATCCAGATGATGGACTAATATTCAGCTCTGAAAATAAACGAGCCATCAAGCTATGAAAGGCCCGGAGGACTTGCAAATGCACGTGCTTAAGTAAAAGAAACCAATTTGAAAAGGCTACACAGTGTATGATTCCAACTCTATGATATTCTGGAAAAGACAAAATACGGAGAAGGTAAATCAAGGAAGGAGGGGGGAGGAGAGGATAACTCAGCAGAGCAGAGATTTCCAGGGCAGTGAAACTGGTTCTGCCTGATGTTATGATGGGGGATGCGGTCATTGATCAGTTATTTAAAGCTATGATTTGTACAACAAGAGTGGACCCTAATGTAAACTATGCACTTGGGATGATAATACTGTGTCATCAATTGTGTATGTGGTGCTGGTGGGGCAGAGGGTATATGGGAAATCTCTGTTCTCTTGCTGTATTTTTGCTTGATTTTGTTGTAAACCTAAAACTGCTCCAAAAATAAAGTCAATTAAAAAAGCTACAGTGCTGCCTGGGTAAAAGTTAAGAGGAAGGAAATATAGTTATAGCCCTAAATTTCTAAAGTAGAACAACAGTGGAGAAGGAAAGAAATGTGGGGTGAATTCAAATGAAAAGGATGGTCCTTCATGCTAATTTTATTCCAGTATTTCTTTTCTAATTCTTCCTCCCTCCCTCCCTTCCTTGCTTCCTTCTTTTTAATTCTATTTAACCCGCTGAGTGAGGCCGGGGATCGAACCCGCATCCTCATGGATACTAGTCAGGTTTGTTACTGCTGAGCCATAAAGGGAACTCTTCTCTTATATTTCTTTCCAGGTGTAAAACAAAACAAAACAAAGCAAGGAATGAGGGCAAGTGAAGTGGGGAAAAAAAAAACCTTGGCAAGTTATTAATGGGCTAGAAAATGCAGTAAAGAATGATGTCTCCACTGACGTGTCCCACGGAAGGACGAGGCTGTTAAGGACAAAGGAGGTTTCAGGGCAGCGCGGCTGGGAGGGCAGCAGAAATAACTCCTCCTCTTCTTTTCCTCCCCGAGTCTGAACTGAGCAGCAGCCGTGAGAGGATCAGGATGGAGGGCATGTCTGCCGCGGGTACCAAGCAGATCCAAGGGGAGGGAGTCCAAAGGTCAACCTCAATAGGGACCCAAGTCACACTCCTGGTTTAAGGCAACTCCGGGTAAGAGGCCATCGTTCCCCAATGAGCACGACTGGCCCTGCTCCCACCCCTATTAGAGACCCTGCCATGCTGGTTAGACCAACACACAGCATAACCAAGGAGGGACTTGGTAACGCCGACCTGAAGGTTATAAAAAAGGTGTTTTCATTTTTAAACGATCTGTCTTTTAAAATTCTACAGGGTGAAAAAAGTATTCTCTAACAACAACGACAAAATAAAATAAAATTCTACAGGAATGGCAAAACTTGAGGATTTGCAAATTGCACACAGACCTAAGAAGGAAAAGACAAATGGCTTTCTGATCTTGGCTTCTACAATTAAGTGTGTGCTTAGACTTAATTAAGGACTGGGGCAGAGGCTGGAATGGAGAAGTGCTTAATTTTTCTCACAGTAGGGATGAAATAGATGTTAGTCAAGTCAGAGGCTGTATACACTACACCAAACTGTCACAATCCAGCTGGATAAACCTCAGTGACTAGGGGGCTGTCCCCTTATAGATGGATCTGTGAGAAATGTCAGATAATGCTGTCTTTCATTTTTTATTTTATTGTTTCAGGGCTGCACCCGTGGCATACGCAAGTTTCCAGGCTAGGGGTTGAATCAGAGCTGCAGTTGCCAGCCTACATACACCACAGCCACAGCAACGTGGGATCCGAGCCGTGTCTGCTACCTACACCGCAGCTCATGGCAACGTCGGATCCTGTAATCCACTGAGCGAGGCCAGGGATCAAACCCTCATCCTCATGGATACCGGTTGGGTTCTTAACCTGCTGAGTCACAACGGGAACTCTGATAATAATGCTGTTTTTTTAAAGGTAAAATGCTGAGGAAAAGGAAAAAATTGGTCTTGACATTTAAAATATTTTCAAGACAAAAGAACTAGCATGATGATAGCTAACAGAAAAACAATGAAAATAAGAATTACAAAAACTTACGTAGGACTTGGGATAAGCTGGGCACAATGACATTCACTAACCTTAATTCTCACCGCAGTCCAGTGAGGACATTACCGTTATGACCCCAATCTTAGGGAAACTGAGGCACAGTGGTGTTAGAGGCTGAGAAGTGGGGGCTGGTTGCAGCAACACATCACTTATGGCCACGCCTCACTTGTGACCTCGTGGCTCCATGGACCAGGCAGGTGTCTGTAAGGAACACACACACCAGGCAAAAGCGGCCAAGAACTCCGTGGCGCTCCCAGGCAAGCAGCTGCCCAGGATCTGCATTTGCACACAGGTGCACACGTATGACCACAGGCATTTCAGGTTGAAGAGGCTCAGGCAACAGAGTCACATGATACAAATTTAGCGAAAACATTCTTTCTCAAACTTAGAAGCTGAAAAGGAATATTTGGAAAAGGCCGACTTTCTTATAAAGCAAGATTATAATCTAGAATCACTTCGAAATCATGACGCATACCTTTTGCATGACACTGAGGATGAGCAACGAATCCAGGGATTGGGAAGAAGACTTGGGGACCCATAAGCTAAATTACCACGTGGGAACAAAATAATGTCAATATCCTATGCTTTATTTTTGGAATTAACAGAATTAAGACTAGAACCTGCTGCTTTCTGGAGGGAGCCTGACTACCTAGAGCTTTTAAATAGCAGGGTGTTTGACTGATGCAACTTTTCCTCACCCTTGAATTTCAAGGGAACCTCTGGACAGCATTATCCGGATATGGGTTATTCTCAGCCAACAGCTATCTTACTAGGTTTCTCAGCAAACGGTAGCATCAGCTGCATGGGGGTGAGGCTTTTGGCTTTTCGGCTCACTGTACACCCTGGTCCTAGAACTGTGGGGGCCTGTGATAGGCACTCAGGAAGTATTTCTATTCACTCCCATTATTCCAATTATTGGGTTAATCATAATACCTTATTTCCTGATTATTAAAAATATAGGATGAACACAATTGTGTGTGTGTGTGTGTGTGTGTGAGAGAGAGAGAGAGAGAGAGAGAGAGAGAGAGAGAGCGCGAGCCAGAGGGACAGAGCGACAGTGCCCCTGTGACACCTCTAATGACTGAGGCCCCAGGGCCAGTACTTTGAGATGACACACTTCTCATGGTTAAACCCCATCACGTACAGCTTTTCAGTCTGTGGAAAGAATGAAAAGGACTCTGGTAACTGAAAACAGAATACAGACGTAGATGTTTTCTTTGAATTTTTCTAAGTGATAAAGAGGAATTTAAAAAAAGCCCCACAACTCTTTTTTTTGGGGGGGGTGTTACTTTAATTTAACATTATTCATTGAACAGCCTTGGAGAAAAGGCTGTTGATTCGATTCTGAAATGCACATAATTATCTCTCTCCCTTCTGTTTCCTATCTTCTCGGGGATCTTCCCCATCTCCCTAGGTCATCTCTCCTAGGGAAGAGAAATTCCCTGTGAGCTTAATTCCCACCGCACCCCCCCCGCCCCTGCTCGCCCGCCCCACTGTATGTCCGGTCTGGGGGTGGGATGGGTGGTGAGAGCTCCTGTTTTGTAGCTGATGAAGGTTTAAGCTGGCCTCTTCCCCAAACAGGCTGCAGCAAAGACCTGCAAATACAAACACACTCTGCTATCCAAGATCCACCTGCAGACAGAGGATCCTTGTGACACATACATCTTCCGCTTGGGAGTAACTCACAGCTCACGTGAGTGCCCAGTCATTTCCCCCTACAGCCCAAGACTGTGAAACATTCAAAAAAGTCGGCAGTAAAAATAATAGCTGCAGTATCTGTCATCCTTAGTAATGTTTTGCTTAGTTTTATTTCCCACATCAGGGCAATATGAATCCAGGGGGACAGGAACCAGCGATGGCACAGAAAATAGGATCCACAGCAGAGCAAAATGGGAATAAACTGACATTAGGGCTGGCGGGTCCCCGATCATAGTCAGCTTATGTGGCTGGATTCTGCGTGTGCACATTATCTTGAAATTCAGTGGTTTTAAAAATGTCACTCTGCCCCAAGACTAAACTGGTATACTGTTGATCCTCTATCAGACTATAAATACAAGTGAGAAAGAGAGGAATTTTTAATGCGTGTCATATTGGAATAGTACTTCCAGTTTCCTCGTGATGACATTTGTTACGCTCACAAAGAAAAACAGAGCAAGCACTGGTGTCAGCACGTAGGGAAATCAGAGTCCAATAAACAAGAAAACTGTGCGTTCTGTAACCAAATTAAGCAGGGACATTGTTATAAAATCCAGGTGACTCCGTGGACATGCAGAACGAAGCACCCAAGAAGCTCATAAACACATGGGATGAAAATGTTTAAGAAAAATCATTCTATTCCAAGTTTAGAATACAGCTGTTGATTAATTTCTTAATTACAACCTGTTTCTTCAATTGCTTTTTTCTCCCAGGTGAATTAACCAGCAACATTACCCCGTTGGCTCGATATAACCACAGGACATCTTAGGAGGCAGAACAGCAGGTCAGAGAGACATGGTGTGAGAAGGACTCAACCTAGCCTTGCCGGCTTTGAAGATGAAGGGGCCACAGACCAAGGAGTGGGAACGGTCTCCAGAAGCTGGAAAAGGCAAGGGGACGGAGTTTCCAGAAGGGAATGCAGCTGTGCTAAGACCTTGATCTGGGTCGGACCTCTAACTTACAGAACTGCAAATTATTAACTTGAGTGGTGTTTTAGCCACCAAGCTTGTAGCAATTTGTCACAGCAGAAACAAGAAACCAATACAACTAACTGCATTGAATTGGTGTCCAGAATTGCAATATTTCATCATTTACAAGCATTCCAAAAGTTATTGGCCATTGTCTTTCTAAAACACCAGTCACTCTTCCAACCTAGGCCTATATTTTCTTATTAATTTATTCTGAACTATGGCCATTTAATTGCCAAAAATATCTTTCCTCCCATGAAAACATATACAAATCACACTTAAAACATTTTACCTCGGATTCTGAATTTTTAAGTTTCTCTTTTGTACAGATAAAGGTAAAACAATGGATTTACTTTAGTACACTGGTAGTGAAAGTTTCTTACTTATTACTAGAAATGTGAAAAGCAAATAATCTGGCCTTTATACGGTATTTATTTATTATGCATGTGTGTATATGCAGGAGGTGATGGAAAAGAGAGGAACTTTTTGTTTTCAAAATTAAAATGAAATCTCAAAAGTAACACGAAAGTTGTACTAAATTATCCTATTTAACAAGCTGTGTTTTCCCAAATAATTGCCAACTCTTGATATCAGTGAAAAATGTTTGCCTATCTTACGGGTAAACAATGCCATCTCATAGCGTGTTAATTTGCACATATCTGACTATGTGTGAAGCTGAATATATTTTCAAATGTCACCTAGCTATACACTGGTGTTCTATAAGTTGCCAAGGTATATTTTATATCCATTTTTCTATTGAGGTTTATCTTTTCTTATTGATGTGTGTGTGTGTGTGTATGTGTGTGTGTGTGTGTATATATATATATATATATATATATATATATATTTTGGCTTTTTTGTCTTTTTTTAGGGCCATACCTGTGGCATATGGAGATTCCCAGGCTAGGGTCTAATTGCCGGCCTATGAAACAGCCACGGCAATGGCAGATTTGAGCCGCATCTGTGACCTGCACCACAGCTCACGGCAACACTGGATCCTTAACCCACGGAGCGAGGCCAGGGATCGAACCTGCAAACTCATGGTTCCTAGCTGGATTCATTAACCACTGGGCCACGATGGGAACTCCGTCTAGATGTTTTTTTAAAATGATTTTTATTTTTTCCATTATAGCCAGTTTACAGTGTTCTGTCAATTTTCTACTGTACAGCAAGATGATGCTGTACATAATCATGCTCCATAATAAGTGACTAGATATAGTTCCCAGTGTTATACAGCAGGATCGCATTTCTTATCCATTTCAAAGGCAATAGTTTGCATCTATCAACCCCAAATTCCCAGTCCATCCCACTCCCTCCCGCTTCCCCTTGGCAACCACAGTCTGTTCTCCAAGTCCATGATTTTCTTTTTCTGTGGAAAGGTTCATTTGTGCCATATGTTAGGTTCCAGATATGTGATATCATATAGTATTTGCCTTTCTCTTTCTGACTTATTTCCCTTAGTATGAGAGTCTCTAGTTTCATCCATGTTGCTGCAAATGACATTTTTCTTTTTTTATAGCTCAGTAGTATTCCATTATGTATATATATCACATCTTCTTACTCCATCTGTTGATGGACATTTAGGTTGTTTCCATGTCTTGGCTATTGTGAATAGTGCTGCAATGAACATGCGGTTGCATATGTAGATATTTTTTATAGTTAGGCCACCAGTACTTTGACATATAGATACAGATATATAAAGAATATTTTCTTTTAATCTATACCTTGTTTTAAAATGTTGTTTATGGTGTTTTTTGGTATACAGAAGTTTACAGTTATGTCTGTGATGGTTTTAGGGCATTCCCCACCCTTAGGTTAGAGAGATATTCTCTCGTATACTTTATTACAGACAGTGGTCTTTCTCTTCCTAGTAACAGAGAGAAAGGGGGTGAGTTAGCTGCTGGCTCGTCAGGTACACAGAAAGATAAACAGACAATAGGTTTGAGATGGTGGTGAAATAGTTGATGTAGGTCTAGAAACAACCAGGTTCAATGAGCACCCTTGCAGCCAGACTGTATTCTCTAAGCACCATCACCTACTAAAAAACCCCTGGGGTTTCTCAGAAAAATGGCTGATTCCAGCTCCAGGGCAGACAATGAACATGATAAGCGGAGAACATCCAAGGAAGCTTTAAAAGACTTCTGGAGTCTTGTCAAAAGAACCCAAGAGACAACCTGAAGGAGCTCCTATTGCCAAAGAGGGATGCTCTGAACAGGTCAACACTAGTTACTGTAAAGTAAATATGGTACACAAGTAAATACACATTAAATATGAAAAATCCCTGAGTCCATAATGGTCCTACTGGCTTCTGTATAAAGTCATTATGGCACCAGTTCATTCTGAAACTGGAAAATAAAGGGAACAAATCAAACATTTATCTCAAGTCTCCTATAGGAACTATATTTTGGAGTAACCATTTGAGCTGAGATGGCACTTAATAAATACAGATGAAGTGACAGAATTAGGATGTCAGATTTGAAACCCCTAATAAAATAACAGATCTAGGCAATCATTATCAGTAGCTTAAAAAGCCATTAAGTGAAAGGCTGAGGTGGAACTTTTTAATGGATGGATCAGGTTGGCAAAACCACCAGTCTCTAATCAATCTGAGCATTAATGCGCTTTTCAAAGCAGCGGGATGGGAAGTACAAAGCATTACCTCCGACAGTTCTTACCAAAATGAGAAGCCTGGACCCAGTTTACTCTGCAGATCCCACCCAGATCACAGAAACACAGGCGACGAAAGGGCATGTTAAGGGACATACCAAGGATACAACAGCAGTGCTCAGAACAGGGGACATTCTGCAGGATGAATGGCTTATTCAACACATAGATGAGAGCAAGCAGGACAGGTGAGCCCATGTTATGAATGAAGACGCACATGTGGAAGGTTAGGTGACCAAACAAAAGCCAGGTCTCCACTCCTTTAATTCATTTCTTCCTATACATTCTGACCAAGACCTCTAGTTTGACGAGTTCAGGGTCAGAACTAACTTCATAAGGACAACTAACTGTGTTTTCCCATGTTTCAATGGAAACTCATAGAAAACTGAATTGAGATGCACCTGCGCTGTGAGGTTGCTGAAGTGACTGTTCTAAGTGCAGAGTTCAAAGGTAATAATGAACCTGATTTCTGCAAACAGAAAAATAGCTCCCCTTCTATTTAATTAATTTTTTAATTATACAAGTTTTTAAGTTTATTTTTAAATTTTATTTGATTTGCAATGTTGTGCAAATAGCTTTCCTTTTAACTGAGCACTTCATCCTGAGAGGGGTTCTCGTCTTTCCCCTATTAACGGTCTTTCCCTCTCTTCTTGTGATTGAAGAGTCACACGGTTTAAATAAAGAGAGAAAAACCGAGCCAGCTCAGGTGATGGCTGCGTGATTCGTAGGAGCAAACAACAGACATGAAAGACATTTCCTGTGAAGTATGACAGACTTTCAATTATCTTTCTCTAACTAATTAGCATTTTAGAAAAACTGAGTTTAATCATTAAAGAAGCCATCTGCTTATCCAGGAGCTGTCTGGTGACCAGTGCTGCCAGCTTTCAGGGGAAATGTACCCAGCAGATACCGCATTTTCTTTGGATTTCTGCGGCAAAGAGAGAGACTACCACCCCCTTCCTGCCCCCGACGAATGACACCCCTGTGCCGTGCTATGGTGCTTTCCCCTCACATCAAAGAGTCCAGGGGGGCAGACGTGGGTAGGAGGTATTTGAGAGCTCCTCTTACATATGACTATACATACAGAAGAGATTGATGGCTTTGTTTAATTTATAAAACACCTACCCCCTCCCCATTAAATGGCATGACAGCAGACCTAGATGGCAGTTGATTTAGTTCACAGTTTGTATCATGTGAGGTATTTTCTTGAGGAGTGTGAACAGTTAAGACTCCTGAGGGGTGGGGGAAACAGCAAAAATAGCTCAAATCACCCTCAATTACATGCACCTTTCTTTCTTTCTTTTGTCTTTTTGCCTTTTCTAGGGCCGCACCAGCGGCATATGGAGGTTCTCAGCTGACGCCACAGCCATAGTAACGCCAGATCCTAGCTGTGTCTGCAACCTACACCACAGCTCACGGCAACTCCGGATCCTTAACCCACTGAGCGATGCCAGGGATCGAACCCGCAACCTCATGGTTCCTAGTCGGATTCGTTAACCACAGAGCCACGACGGGAACTACGCACCTTTCTATTTCAGTTCTGTGACCTTGGGTTGCTCTGGTGACTGTGCAAGGGAACATTCTACTGTGAAGGGTCTGCTCCCTCAGTCACAAGGGACATGCTCAGCGTTTCATTCCACTAATGATGTAAAGAATTACAAACATTACGTGAAGAATCTCTGTAATATCTGAGACTTAGGTTAAGATGGCTAGAGGTGAAAGCTATTTGCTAAAATATCCATTGGAAAGATGAGATGAATTTCTATCCACCAACTCTAGGCCACCGACTTGAAGCTTGCTTAACATTTCATTCTGACAAAATACAATCATTAATTCTTAAAATTACTATCATATGGTTATGCATTTTGGAGTTTATAGTTAATCAACCAACTTTTAGCAAAACAGGGCTTGAGCTGCCTACATACAGTGAAGGCCTGGAGTCATTTTGCGGATGGCTTTGGGGGTGAAGCTGAGAAGCTGGGACATAATACTTAGACAAAAAAAGTTATGCTGAGCAGGAAATAATACAATAGGGGTTACATTTTAGGGAAAAGAATCTTCCTTTTTTCTCTTATCTCTTCATACCTCCATTAGCACTTCCCTCTCCTCTCTGACAGATGAGTCCCTCTCATTTCACTGAGTAACAGCAGCAACCAGAAAGGACACCTGCCCCTGCCCCACACATATATCTTGCCATTTCGGCCATTCTGTATGAAAGACACAGAAACTTTCTTAAGTCTTGGTTTCCTCCAATGGGGACAGCGTACCATCTACTTTGCAGGGTGATCATGAGGATTAAATAAGAATACAGGCGAACTCATCACTCGCAGGTTCCACATTTTCTTGGTCTTTTTTTCACTCCCTCTCCCATCTTTGATCTCCTTCTCTCCTTTTACTTCACACTGTTTCTCGAACAGTTTCATATCAAAATGTGCAGTTCTTAATAATAAACTAACAACTGCACCATGTAATGCTTCCTCAAGGGAGCACAAGGTGAGCATGAGATGAGAGATAAAACAAATCACCAACAAGGACCTATTGTAGAGCACAGGGAACTCTGCTCAGTGTTTTGTAATAACTGATAAGGGAAAAGAATCTGAAAAAGAATACATATGTAAATAAATATATAAATACCTGAATCATTGTGCTATATGCCTGAAACTAACGGAACATTGTCAAACAACTATACTTCAAGAAAAACAAAGAAAAACAACAATAATCACCCCGCTCCCCCCAGAACACTGAGCTGAGGTATGACGCACTTACTGGAAGCCAGGCTGACCTCACACGCCCTTGAGGCTGCAATAAGGACTCCCTATTCAGCATCCAGTCCACACCATCGGCTGGAGGAAATCCTGGCTTTGATCTCTGATAGAGATTTCTCCTCTTCCTGAGTCCTAAGAATTAAGAGTCAGTGCTATTTCCCCAGGATGGGTTCCCAGCAACCTGGATCCTGCTTACTCTTTGGAGAGCGTTACACCAGGGTTCCAGGTAAGATCCATCGAGAGAGAAAGCCAGAGCCGGGCAGCTCAAGGCTCATCCTCTAAACCCACAGAAAACTCTGACAACCACTGCAGATGTTTCCCGGGCCAAACGGAGAAAGTAGGAGGCAGAGAAAAATGAGAGCCTGAAAATTTCTTCCCGTTGAGCATCGCCCTGCCCCCCACCTCCACCCCCTGGCCCTGGCTCAGAGCTCAGTTCCCCCAAAGGGCAACAGTTAATCGGCTGTTTATTCAAAACCACCTACAGAAGCTAATAGACAGTTATCAGCTAATTGAGTGCTGCTGTGGTGCTGTTGCCTCATTCATCTTATGGATTCAATCCAACCCCCTTAGCCGTCCTGGTCGCGGGGGTTCCTGCGGCTGTGAACAGTCCATGCTGCAAGAAAGGCCCTGAACAACAGGAAGCTAATGGTTTAACTGTTCCTCTAAATTTGTTTGACAAAACTGACATTTAGTGCATTCCCTCACGTTGTGGGCAATCTGCAGTTTACCCCTGAGCCCGCGGTGGATGCCCGATTTATTTACCTCTCGTAGTTAAAAGCGTAATTAATATTCTGCTCTGTAACAAAGATTAGAGATTTGACAAACATTGTAATTTAAATTCTCCATTATAGCAAACATTAAAATCAAACATCTTCCGCACGGCCCATTGCGTAAAGGACACGTGTAGCTGTAATTTAACTTTTTCGTTTTTAATACCACAAACTAATTTCTGCTGTCAGTTTAATGAGCTGGAAAACACAAATCTTGCTGCTCTCCGCGTGGGCACAGGCTGTGAGAGATGAACCGAGGGGAGGGAGCACGGTGATTTCTTTCAGGACGTATCTAAATGCACCCAGCAAGGGCTATGCACGTGGTCTCTCTCATCAATGCAATGGGCCACTGTGTGCTCCTGAAGCCATTCTAATGCTTAACGAAATAGATGCAAAAAGAAAACATTTCAGGAGAGAAATAAAGGAACGAACCCAGTATTTTCCAAAGTGAAGGTGAGTCTACGTAAGGGGTGGGGCCTGGAGTTGGGCTCTTGCCGTCTGCCTCTGCAGGGACTGAAGAGTGAGCTGCCGCATCTATTGATCCTCAGTTACGCCCCATGAAGGGAGCTCAGGGTGGACATCAGGAGCGAGGCACCGGCAGAACGGATCTCCAGAGAGTTAGATACTTTCAGAGCCCAATTCTTGCATCACCTTACACGTAGAAAAGCACTAAAATCCTTCATGGGGATGTCTGCTTCTTGTGACCAGCGGTGACCTTCACGTGACCAACGGCGACCTTCTGCAAAAAGTGTGCTCCGTTGCACGCACCTCCCCCTTCACCAAAATCACACACATGCTGACCTTCCCCGCTGCCTCTCTGGAGCGGTATTTCAGAACTATCTGAAATGCTGCCTCCCAGGCTACAGTCCTTATTTTGCCACAAATAAAACTTAACCCTCAGCTTTTAAGTTGTGCGTGTGTTTTTTTAAGTCAACCGGGGTATACAGGAATATATGCAGTTACCACAGGCAAAACAAAACTACAAACCCAGTCACAGCCCTGAAAACTGAGACTCTGTAAGGAGCCTGACGACGTCCATCACTGGCCCAGAGTCCTTTCTAGAATATTAACAGTGGAACGAGGTGGTCAGGGGCCGAAGGAGTCCTCAAAGAAATTCTGCTCTAATTCACGCTAATTTTCATTGGAATCTCAGCTTCATAAATTTTATGTGACTGATTAAAATTATTGTATGTGGAATACCTTCAGGCAGCTGAAATGGCTCATTAAACACGGAAGCTAGCTGGGAATTATCAGTAATGTAACAGATTTGTACACTATGAATTTGATGTCTTTAGAAAGAACATAGGAGGAATATTGAAGCCCCCCTCCCTTAGAGAGCTGGGCTCATTGGGGAGAGGAAGCAACACCTTGATCTCAGAGAGGCCCTGGCTATTCCACGCTTCCTCCCCATCCGATCGGCAGAAACCTGCGGACTTGCCGACTTCTGCAGACTCTTCATTAGTCACTGCCAGCTTCAATCTGCTGCTGCTCTTTTACATTCAGATCCCAGGGGGAAACGTGCTCTCTGCTGCAATTTCAGGTTAAACCAAAGATAAACTGATCCACTTTCAAAAAAGACAAGCCAACTTATACTAACATCTCCCAACACAGAGAAAAGGCTGTGTAAATATTATTAACCTTGCCACCTTATTAAATGAAAGAGAAGGATGTTGTTGCCAAGGCAGAAGGTTTCCAAGTCGCCCAAGAGTCAAACGTTCTACACAAAGCTGTGTCCATAAGCAGTGAGGGTGGTTCCCGAAGAGAGCACAGCGAGGGGTATACACGAACCCTCCTAAGCCACTTTTTAGTGAGGCCTTGGATATTTTTTCCGGCATCGCATCTGAGCTGCTGGGGAGGACTTCCTGGATAACTCCTGATGGAGATCAACAGAATACTGGTTTATAGTACTTGAAAGTCTTTGCAGGTTCTTTGTAAAAAGGAGCAGCCACTTCCACAAAACACCTGCAAGTTCCCTCAAAATGCTGAGGCATGCCCAGGGAAATAATACGTCACTATATGATTCAGAGAAGGTTTGTAAACCAGCTGGGCAAAAAATTAAATCAAAACATACTTGGTATTTTAAAAAGGACATTTTGGAAAAGAGTAACCAAATGACAGATCTGGCCTTTCAGAAAACAAAACACACGGTCCTCCCCTCAGTGGAGGTGACTGAAGACAAGTTAAATAAGCAAAGTGATTTGAAGACGAACTAAAACTAGTATATTATCAACATGCCACCCTGAATCAGAGAAAAAGTATCAGAAAGAAAGCAATCAGCAGAATGTGTTTTCTTTACCTTATGAAATATTATGAGAGGATTAATAATAGGTTTCACGTCTGAACTGCGATTACTGTTCAGTATAGATACGACTGTGGTTCTAGAAATAATGTGTTATTTATTTATTGAGATTAGTTAAATCAGATACTATGATCCCTTCCCTCCCTTCGCCTTTCCTTTCCTTTCCGTCTTTCTAGGGCAGCAGCCACGGCATATGGAAGTTCCCAGGCTAGGGGTCAAATTGGAGCTGTGGCTGCTGGCCTACACCACAGCCACAGCAACACAGGATCAGAGCTGCGTCAGCAATCTACACCACAGCTCATGGCAATGCCGGGTCCTTAGCCCACAGAGCAGGGCCAGGGTTCCAAGCTGCATCCTCATGGTTACTGGTCGGGTTCATCACCGCCGAGCCTTGGCACGACAGTCACTCCTATGACCTCATTTCAACCAAAAATTCTATCTATGGAAAATTGTTGTGCACACAAATTTACATCTCCAAAAATCTGACGTCACTGGGAGAATTTCAGATACAGAGGATATGAATGGCCAGACAATCCTATTGGCAATCAATAAAAAGAGGGAAATCTGGGATCAGAAACAGAATACCAAGGTAAAGTTAAAGGTGGAGCAGAAACAGGAGTTTTTGCAATAAAGCCAGTCAACATGAAGAAAAATGAGGAAGAAAGCAGGGCACGCTCCTGCGAGGAGGAACTCTGGATGTGCTTTACCTGATGCTAAGTAACTGTAGTTCTTGGGAGAAGGGAGAAGTTACAATAAATACTCTGTGTAGGTCACATAAAGGTCATTCCCAGCCATCTGCACTCAAAGCAGCCAAGGGACCCTGCCTCCCTGGAACTAAGTAGTGACCACAAGGTAGGACTTGAGGAAAGAATTCAAATAAGGAGAATCATTGGGCCTTAAACCAGAAAGGCTTGAACAACTGTCTATATAGCCAGAAACATGGGATAACGGCTCATTATGCATATTTCCTGGAACAAGGGAAAACGCTTCTATAAGTATCCCAAAATTTTGGGAATGACAGATCTTGAAAAGTTTCTATCAAGCAAGAGATGGTAAATGACAATTACTACATTATATTCATTACTACTATTTCCAAATATGATCATGCAGGTGATGACCCATTTATATGGTGCCTCATTATTACTATATTAGAGAATGGGGACAGGATTCTTTTAATGATGTCACAGGTCACTTCTTCCCACTGCCTCCCATTCTATTCCTCAACCATGAATTTTCCTAATACATGATTTTTCAGAAACCCAGTTCTGGAGAAAGGGAAGATAACTTTCAAATTTCAGTCTATCCACTGGGGTTAATGCGATGTCCAAAATGGTGCTAGTCACAGAAAATCAAGCTTGGTCCTACAGGAAAATGTATTTAAATCATTAACATGGATGTTCTGAATTTCATATGTAAAATACCAAGTATTGAAACCCAATTCAAGTAAAGTTTCAAGAGACAGAGTCACTGGAGATAAGAAAATTCATTCATCAACTGATAAACACAGAATGTGAAAAAAACACAAAACTATCATTTAATGCAATTGCATTTTCTTTGCCACCATGGATCATAGCCAAATCTCTTAACAACAATTTAAAATGAAATTGGAAATGACCATCACTCAGGCTTTCAGAACTGTGGTTCAGAAACTCCTATGTAATATTATTGTTGATTAACACCGTCACTGGGTCACAACACCAACGAACAGAAGTACACCTTCATTAGATCCTTTCTTATAGGAACCCAGGAGCAATAATTTCATCTAGGGACTAGAATGAGATCTACTTTCTGCATTACTAAGAGCTTCTGTCTGCCCTTCCTGGAAGTCTGAGGTCATAGGGTTCTGACTCCTGGGCACCCACTGCTAGCACCCACATCTTCTCTGGATAGGGGAGGCACCTGGTATTTCAAAAGTGGGAGAATCCCTGTGGCTTTGGGAATTCTTTGTCTACACTGTTTTCTGGGCCTGAACTTATAGTGTGTATGACTAATCCCAATTTCAAAGTTTAAGCCAGTCAAAAGCAGAAACTGGGGTGACAGATAACTGAATTTAGGATTCTGTCATTTGTGAAGAATCCAAAGAACATTGACAAGGAGTCTGTTTTTTGTTTTTCTCTTTTCTCTCTCTCTTTCTTTCTCCACCCTCCCCCCCTTTTTTTTAAGACCGCACCTGTGGCATATGGAAGTTTTGGGCTGCAGGCTGAATCAGAGCTGCAGCTGCCAGCTTACACCACAGCCACAATCACAGGAAATCTGAGCCACACATCTTGAGACTTTACCCTATCTTATTTGCCCTGTTTCAATAAATTGTTAAGGTAAGTGAAAATTTAGTATATTTTTTCCTGAGAATAATTCCTTTTCACTGAGCAAAATCTAGACAATAGAGAGAAGGTTAAAGAAAATATGACCACTTACAATTTTACCATTCAGAATAATAACTGCTAATAGTTAAGGATATTTTAATCCAGTGTTTTTGTTTGTTTGTTTGTTTGTTTTTTGGTCTTTTTAGGGCCACACCTGAGGCATATGGAAATTCCTAGGCAAGGGGTCAAATCCAAGCTGTAGCTGCTGGTCTACACCACAGCCACAGCAACGCTGGATTTGAGCTGCATCTGTGACCTACACTGAAGCTCACGTCAATGCTGGATCCTTAACCCACTGAGCAAGGCCAGGGATTGAACCTGCGTCCTCATGGATACTGGTCGGGTTTGTTACCACTGAGCCACAATGGGAATTCTCAGTCTTTTTTTTTACACATTAATTTTAAATAAATTTTGGATTTTACCATACCATTTATTTACATGATCTCTAAATGTCAATTTTTTTTTAGAAAACAGAGGTTTTAATGACTAAACAATACTTAATTAAAATGACATTTACTTAATTATGACTATTGGAAATTTAGCCAGCATCCATGTTTTTCACTGTCATAGATAATCCTGTGATGATTATCCTGATCTATAAATCTGAAAATTCCCTTAGAAACAATTCTCAGTGGTATTGGATTAATTGGCATGCTTATTTAAAATAACAGCGTTACAAACTATAAATGGCTTTTAAAAAATTTGCACCAATTTCTAGTCTCACCAGAAAATATATGAGGAGGTCCTTCTCACTATACCCTCCTGGATTTCAAAAGTAGTTGCCAATTTGATGTGAAAAATAAAGAGTGTTTTACTATCTACATGTACATTTCACTGCTTACAATTCAAGTTGAACAGTTTTTAATGCAGGCACTAATCATCTGCATTTCCTCCTTTTATAGACAGGCTGGTCATACACTTTACCCTTTTTTTTCCTTTTAAAATCAGTGCATCCTTCAGGGATGTGAATGGATTAGATTAATAAGAGTATCAGCCATTTGTTATGAAACGTTCAGCCCTGACCAAAGTCTTCTGTAGCCTCTACCGTTCTCCTAGCCTGCATCGCTCCCTCCTTCCCACCCCATCCAACACATCATTCTCTCCCATCCTTCCAGGCTGGGTTCCTTGAGGCACCTCATCTTTTGGTCCATGACGCTGTCACTTGTCTCTGAACTCCAAAGCGGTCATTATCCTGACCTCATCCTGCCTCGTTTGATTAATTACCTTTCAAGATGCACAATGTCCTATGAGATTCGTGAGGCAAAAGTCACTTCTCACAGTTCACAGGCTTAGCATGCTTGCCACTCAACAATAATGATTCTAATGCCTAGGCGCTCCACACATACCACAACCCAAAACCCCCCAACAACGCTGATTTTAAAAACATTTACAATTTTCCTCTCCCAGAAATATGTTTTCCCAAAGAAGGAAAATGTCATCAAATATAAATAACTCTTAGATAATAGGAATTCATTAAGCATCTCGATGAGATTATTTTATATTACACAGTACAAGCTGACATTATGTCCTGAGATGAACAAGTAGGTAATTATGTATGAAAGCTAGCCATGTGCAAATGGAAATATTTTTGGCAGACATGATATCCACTGAAGAGAGTAGATGTGTCAAATTATTTTTATAACTCAAGCAGAACATATCATTCCAAATATACCTCTATAGATCATTCTGACTTATGACGGGGTTACATCCTGATAAACCCATCAGAGGCTGAAAATATTGTAAGTCGAAGACGCATTTAATACTACACATCATAGCTTAGCCCAGCCTACCTTAAACATTCTGAGAACACTTAAATCAGCACGCTCTTTGGCCAAATCATCGAACACAAAGCCTCTTTTATAAAAAAAAATGTGAATTTCTCGAGTAATTTATTGAGCTCTGGACTGACAGTGAAAAAGAGAAAGCTTGTCTGGGTAGAGAACAGATCCAAGTGTATCTTATTTACCCGCAGGATCATGTGACCAACTAAGAGCTCTAGTGGCCACTTCCCAGCGTCATGAGGAAAGATCATATTTCATGTCCCTAACTCAGGAAAAGAACAAAATTCACAATTCCAAGTACGTTTTCCGCTGACTGCTTTCACACCATCACAAAGTCAAAAAACTGTAAGTCAAGCTGTCCTAAGTCAGGGACTGTCTGTATATGGATAACAGCAATATAACGTATTGCTGTGTATTTTCTAAAATGCCAAAATATTAAGAATTATAAAGCAGGAGTTCCTATCATGGCTCAGCGGTTAATGCACCTGACTAGTATGAGGACTCTGCTTCGATCCCTGGCCTCGCACAGTGGGTTAAGGATCTGGGACTGCCATGAGCTGTGGTGTAGGTCACAGACGCGGCTTGGATCTGGCGTTGCTGTGGCTGTGGTATAGGCCAGTGGCTGCAGCTCTAATTCAACCCCTAGCCTGGGAACCTCCATATGCCGTGGGTGCAGGCTTAAATAAAGACAAAAGACCAAAAAAAAAAAAAAGGGGGGAATTATAAAGCAAATAACCAATTAAACATATAAGAAAGATACAGTAGAAATTGGCACAACATTGTAAATCAACTATACTTCAATAAAAATTATTTAAATATATAATAAAGAATAAAGAAAGCACCTGCAAAGAACTTCGTGTAGTTTATTCTTGGTAGTGGAAACCATAAGCACATTTGGTAAACATTTTTAAAAATGAAATCACAGAAACATAATCTCAGGGCATACATGCATACAGGAATAAAAGTGCTGTTACTTTGGAGCCCTCTCCCCAAGGTGGCCTAATGGAATGTTTGTTGGTATTGAATGATTAAATTTGATATATTCTCCTTTTATGGACAGAAACAGAATTTATAGCAGTGAGAAATCGTGGTTCCTTTGCATATGAAGTGTATAGTTGTAAAAGCTTTCTACCAACAAAATGGTCTTAATACTTCGTTTTGAACGTTAGATCAACTTTAGATTCTTAGTTTTTTTTACAAGGACAGTATTTTCTTCCCAAGACTAGAATGACTGTCTAATTGTCAAGCAAACTAGATAAACTGAAATCATTTAGCCACACAATAGTTTGGCTGATAACCATGTAAGAACAACTCCATAAAAAAAAAAACAAAAAACAACAACAACAAAAAACAAAACAAACCTAAGCACTTAACAGCAGCTTAAACAGTAAAGTATCATTTCATGTCTGCAAACTCATAGGAAACGGAAAATGGCCCATGCTGATCACCCAAATTCTTTCCACCATGTTCTGACCAGAAGAATCAGAAAATCTGATACACTGGGCAGAAAATAAGAGGATATAAAGTCTCAGTTTTTTCTGGTTTTATGACAGGAAGTATTGGGTTTTTTTTTTTTTTTTAGTTACCAGAGAATTACTTATGAAGAATACTCTCAATCCAGTCACTTTTCTGAATCAAGTCCAAACATAGCTTTGGGCAAAAATTTTTTTTTTTTATTGGCTGCGCCCACGGTATGCAAAAGTTCCCAGGCCAGAGACTGAACGAGGCCATGGCAGTGACAACTCTAGATCCTTAACCTGTTAGGTCACCAGGGACCTCCACTATCGGACCATTCTTTTTTTTTTTTCTTTTTTTTATGGCCACACACGTGGCAGGCATATGGAGGTTCCCAGGCTAGGGGTCAAATCGGAGCTACAGCTGCCAGCCTATGCCACAGCCACAGCAACACAGGATCCGAGCCGCATCTGCAACCTACACCACAGCTCACGGCAATGCCGGATCCTTAACCCACTGAGCGAGGTCATGGATCGAACCCGCAACCTCATGGTTCCTAGCCGGATTCGTTTCCTCTGAGCCACGATGGGAACTCCTATTGGACAATTTTTAAGTGAAGCCAGGAACTGGCAAAATGGCCCTCCTGTCACCTGTTCATTAATGCCACCCTGCATGGAGGGGCCACAGGTTGTGGCTATTCCCCTCCATTCCTTCCCAAAGCTGTACCTGACATTAGGAAGAGGCTTCATTGTGTTTCCTTTCTTTTTTTTTTTTTGTATTTTCTAAGATGGTATTGTGCTTTCAAAACTAAATTTATAGGGAGTTCCTGTAGTGGCTCAGTGGTTAACGAATCTGACTAGGAACTATGAGGCTGCGGGTTTGATCCCTGGCCTCGCTCAGTGGGTTAATGATCTGGCGTTGCCGTGAGCTGTGGTGTAGGTTGCAGACGCGGCTCGGATCCCGCGTTGCTGTGGCTGTGGCAAAGGCCGGCGGCCACAGCTCCTGTTAGACCCCTAGCCTGGGAATCTCCATATGCGTGGTTGTGGCCCTTGAAAAGAAAAGAAAAAACAACCTAATTTATGTATCAATTTAAAAAAACCTACTGAACTATTTCACTGAACAAATAGCTAGAGGGATTTCAAAAGGAAAGATGACTTTATTTCAAAATGATAAGACACAATTTACCTTCCCACACACTTCAATACACCCATAAAGCAAAGCTCTTGCCACAGGTTGGCCTGCGATGCTGTTGAATTTGGCAGGTAAGGAAGGGGTGAGCCCGGGAGAACACGGTCGGATGAGTGCAGCCCCAGACTGCTTACTCCCTTTGGTTTGGCCCACAGAGTGTAAGAAAAACCTCTTTAGCCATAGGAAAGCTAACTTGGAAAACCATCTTTCCCTCCTTTAGAAGAAATAAGGAATCTTTGCAAGGTCTCCGTGTTTGTGGTGTGCACACGAACTGTGAACATCTCTATCCACACACGTAACGTGTACACTTAGTTTGCTGAATTACTTGAAAGTTGATTTAAGTCATGACAATTTACCCCAATACTTAGTATGTCTCACCTAAGGAGGAATCTGACATAACTGCAGCATTACTACTCAAGAAATCGCACAAAGATAAGAACGTATTATCTAATACACATGCATATTCAGAACTTCCAAAATTGTCCCAGTAATGTCATTTATTTACTTATTTATTTGCTTGAGAATCAGGCAAGGACCCTACACTGCATTTACCTGTCATGTTTCTTTAGTCTCCTGAATCTAGAACAGTCTCTGAATTCTTTCCTTTCATGACCTTGGCCTTTTTGAAACATACAAACCAGTTGTTTTATAAAAACTTCCTGGAGTTCCCTTGTGACCCAGTGGGTTAAGGATCCAGCGTTGTCACTGCTGTGGCTCGGGTTCGATCCCTGGCCTGGGAACTTTCACATGCCATGGCAAAGTAAAAAAAAATCCTTCCTGGAGCCTATGTGATTTTTTTTTTTTCCTAATATGACACATAAGGAGGAATTCACTCCACAGTGGTTCGTACCATGCTTCTATGAGTTCTAGTTGTTTTAAGGACTGAAGGAACTCTATGAATGTTAATATACGCCATACCAGCTACATCCTTCAAAACCACAGGCTGGTGTTTACTAGGAGTGCACCCAACAGTTACATCTGATGGGAGCCCCTCGCTGCATTTCCCCAGAATCACCTGAACTGGCAGTAATTACATGGATACACATTCAGCTTAATTCACTGTAAACAAATATATATGTATTTTGTATTTGCAAATTAAAGTGCAAACTCATTTTTAAGGTGATGAGTGGGAAAGCAATCACAGCTGTGGGCTGTCAGAGCCGGGCTGAGCGGGTCCTCGCCAGGAAGAGAAGGCTGGAGGGATGTGAACGCACGAAGGAGGAGCAGCCTAGCCAGGCGGTGTCTCAGGCACAGAGGAAGCCTCTCTGTGGCTGCGATGACGTTTCAGGGAGGTGAGGCGCTTGCCTTGGAGGAGGGGAAGAACAGGACAGCTGAGACAGCGTCGAGCAGAAAAATACTTAAAATAAGAGGACGGTTGTGGTCTCTGAAGAAACACGAAGCTGTTATGCAGTAAAGGTAACATGAATTACTAGCAGCGCACGCTCTGCCGGGACTCAGTGAGAAGGCTGCCAGTTTCTCATCACTTCCCAAAACATAAGAGGAGTGGAAGAAGGGAGTTCCCGTTGTGGCTCAGTGGTAATGAACCTGACTAGTAGCCATGAGGATGAGGGTTTGATCCCCACCCTCGCTCAGTGGGTTAAGGATCTGGTGTTGCCGCGAGCTGTGGTGTAGGTCACAGATGCAGCTTGTATCCAGCATTGCTGTGGCTGTGGCATAGGCCAGCAGCTGCAGCTTCACTTTGACCCCTAGCCTGGGAACCTCTATATGCCACAGGTATGGCCCTAAAAAAATAAAAGGAAAAAAAAGAGGAGTAGAAGAATTATAAATTAAATCATACATAAACATCTTAAAGCACAGGGTTACTCTAAGTATACACGACTCCATGTTCTAGGTTTTTGCAGATCGACAAATTTCTGTTTGAGCTAAAAAGTATGTAAAAAAGTAAAGGTGCTTCATTAGTGAATTTATGCTCTTCAGTTCTCCTTGGGCCCAACTTAAATACAGAATAAACAGAATATGATAAATATAACAGAGAGGCAATACATCTCTTGTTTGTAACGTCACTTCAAAAACTGCCTATTTAATGTAAAACAGATCTGTACATGTGACCACTGGGCAGTGCATGGGAAGCCTGGGAAAATGAGATGATGATGATTATATAGGAAAAAAATCACTAGTCAGAGTTTCCACTGTGGCACAAAGGGATCCGTGGTGTCTCTGGAACAGTGGGGCACACGTTTGATCCCTGGCCCAGCCCAGTGGGTTAAGGCCCATGTTGCTACTGCTGTGGTGTGGGTCACAACTGCAGTTTGGATCTGAACCCTGGCCCAGAAACTCTATATGCCGTGGGGGCAGTCAAGAAAGAGAAAATAAATCTGGAGTGTATGCAGCTGGGGTGGGAGAGGATGGGATGGCTGGACCCGGGCAGGTCTGACCTGATTTCCTTTCCTTGATGCACCAGGGCTTTGAAGGAGACGGGGTCAGCATCCTGTTCCTCCAGGTAGGTGATGGTGCACGTCTATCCTCAGATGCTGTTTTGCTGTCATCCATCCACAACCCAATAAAGTTGGTCAGTTTGGGGAAGTCGGTCCAGCCAGTCCAATTAAATACATCATCTTAATTATTTATTTGGGCTTGATTCTGGAATCTGGCATTTTTAGAAGCCATCTGTATTCTGGCCCATCCAAATGGGAAATAACAACATTTATAGCAACATGGATGGCCCTAAAATTATCATGCAAAGTGAAACCAGTCAGACAATGAGACGCCAACATCAACTGCTACCACTTATATGTGGAAACTAAAAAAGGGACACAATGAACTTCTTTGCAGAACAGATACTGACTCACAGACTTTGGAAAACCTATGGTTTCCAAATGAGACGAGTTGGTAGGTGGGGGGATGCACTGAGGATTTGGGATGGAAATACTATAAAAACTGAGTTGTGATGATTTTTGTACACCTATAACTGTAATAAATTCATTAAGTAATGGGAAAAAAATAAAGCCATTAAGACTCAAAAAAAAAAAAAACCCCAAAAAACAAATGGGCAGTTTTCTGTTCAACAGAGACTGTGAGGAAGCAGGCATCTAAGGGGTGCGGTCACAAGGCCAGGCAGAAAGCACTGGGTCAGTCTTCAGGACAGCAGACTTAATCCTTCGACGACCTTAGGCCTAGACGGTTCTGCTCACCACTTCTGGACTAGCACTAAGCGGGTGCCAACCGCAAGGCGGTGTTGGGTAAACATCTGTTCAACGAATGGTTATTGTAGCTGATTCATTTTGCTATGTATCTGGGACCATGTCTAATTAAGAAAACACAATTTAGTTTAAAATTTTGATCCAATTCCTAACAATCAGTAGCAAAATGTTAGCGAAATGCATGCACCCATCTTCCGAGTTGTAGCCAAAGGAAGTGATCTTGCAACAGGTATCCAGCTATTCAATATTCCAGAAGCAGAGTGTACACACAGGAAAATGTGGCAAAGGACTGGGATGGCCTGATTCCATCCCTTGGACCTGGAATCTTCTTGTTCCATCGGTCTCCTCCTGATCCCTAGAGGCTAGAATTCTTGGAATGAGCATTGAGCCACTGGAGAAATCCCGCGTGAATTTTCGGTGAGAATGGGTTTGGCAGCCAAATGCCTTGGCTCTCTCTATTTTCCTATCATACAGTTCAAGAACATTATCTTGCTCACCAACCATAACAGAAAAGCTTAACTTCATCTTTAATTACGTCTGAACATTTGCCTGTTAAGACTGCTTACACACTGCTCTGTAAGGCATTTTGTGTGTGGAGTGAAAGAGAAAATGCTGATGTAACTGAGAACTCCATTAGTGAAACCACAGGACAGCGTGTGGCCTGATTAATCTTATGAACTCAGCATTAACATACTGCTGGAACATTATGCAGATTATAAATTTATGGATGTACAATGCCAGTTCCCAAGAAACAGAAAAGCTTCCTCCTAAGCAACTTCCTAATTCTATTTCCCTTAACCGTAACCTTGTCCTAGGAACAGACCCTAAAGTGCCTAAGGAGTGACTCGTGAGATTTCACAAAGTGACAAAAAGTAACATTTTTCATATTCCTTATCCTTGCACTATAAACACATCCTTCCAACAAATTAAGCACTGATGATCATGTTAAAATTTATATATAATAATCATTTGAGTGAATATCCAGGATACTTCCCAGATGCTTAGTGGCAGAGCATCTGTATCACACATTATTTTCCATGAAAATATAAAATACATAAATAGGAACACTAAAATACTATGGGCTAAGAACCTTGAAGAATTCCCCTTATTACATAGAATGTCGCTCAGAGTGAGTAAAGATGACCATGACTGCAGTGCTATCTGATGTCCTGATGTTCACAAAAATCCTCAACAAATATTTCTCTGTCCTTACTATGCGTAGAAACTGTCTTAGTCTCTTAAAGCAAACCACAATCAAGTATGGTCCTTACCTCAAAGTATTAGAAATTAGCATTTACTTGGCTTTCTCCATGACGCAGTCCCAGTTAACGGCTTAGAGGCAGTAACACTGAGAGTTATTAAATGGCCCCTCAGTCCAACCGTTTCCACCTCCTCAGGTCAGATATTCTCCAGAGTTGATGCAGATACACTGGGACCTATTTCTGTCCCACCAAACACCTCACGCAATTCTGAGAGTTTGAGTGACCACACACTTCCTTGAGTGACATCATGGAATAGAGGACAGCAGCTTCTAACCCGAGCTCAGGACGGGGAGCTGGGACCAGCCCGAGAACATGGCAACATCACCCACCATTCAGAAATATCTGTGCTGGGTTCCCTCCTATGGACCAATATTTCTCAGACTGCTTTTTTATAACATCTAATGATCTTTCTTAACATAGCTATTGTCAAACGGAAAAAGTAATTTTTTGTTCTTTTATTTTTCTGGGGCTGTACCCGTGGCATAGGGAGCTTCCCAGGCTAGGGGTTGAATGGGAGCTGTAGTCACTGGTCTATGCCACAGCCACAGCAACATGGGAGTCAAGACCTACACCACAGCTCACGGCAACGCTGGATCCTTAACCCACTGAGCCAGGCCTGGGATCGAACCTGCGTCCTCAAGGATTCTAGTCAGATTTGTTTCTGATGAGTCACAACAGGAATTCCAGGAAAAAGTAATTTGAAAGCCAAGCCCAAGCATAATGAGGCTGTTCTTGTCAATGCCCGCAATGGGCACTAAGCGTGACGGCTGACATTCTAGGCAAACAGGACAGCTCTGAGCATGGCGGGGCCCGGGTGCTGCTGTGTCATTGGCTGCACAACCTTCCCTGCATCCACACAGCACATCTCTCCAGGAGATAAAACACTGCTCACCTCACTTCCTCCCGCCCCCACCTCCCTGCAGTAAAAGCTCTAAGGAGCAGAGGGGTTACACCTTAGCTGAAAAAAGAGACAGCGTCTGACAGCTTTTGTTACATCCGTGGTAAAAACCTTGGACTGATCTGAGGCATCCTAAGGTAGATGTACCTGTTCACCGTGGAGCGGACAGATGTACGAGTCCCTTCTCAGCGTTCCTGAGAGAAGCTGATGCAAGGAAGCCCCACCGACCTCTCTGGCCACCTCGTATCCAAACCCACTGTGTGGCTCCATCGCTAGAGGGCGGCTAATGCAGTGGGAGCAGAGGCTCCATGAGGCCAGCGCTGGAGACCTTCCTAAAGGACTCCCACGAGTAGTTCCCACTGTGGTGCAACGGGACTGGTGGGTTCTTGGCAGTGCTGGGACGCCGGTTTGATCCCTGGCCCCGAACAGTGGGTTAAGGACCCAGTGTTGGCACAGCTGCAGTGTGGGTCGCAACTGCGGCTCAGATCTGATCTCTGACCTGGGAACTCCATATGCTCTGGGGGGACCGGAAAAAAAAAAAAAAAAGACTCCCACCAGGTGAAAGTGCTTAACCTGGAAAGGAGCATGAACCGGCAGCAAGATACTACTCAGGCTTAGGGAAAGATCCAAACGTGCCCTATTTACTTTTTCTCATACAAGGTCAATTTTTTTTAATTGAAGTATAGTTGATTTACAATGTGTGTCAAGTGTACAGCACAGTGACTCAGTTAGACATACATACATAACTTTCCAGATTATTTTTCTTTATATAGGTTATGACAAAATATTGAGAATATTGGTTTGATATTTCTTTTTCACTCTCCCTCTGCCCGTTCTAAGTGGACCATCCACGTGGTGCTGGGAGAGTGTCTCTGTGCAGGAACAGCCACTGAGCTTTGCTGAAAGGCGGTCACCACCTAATAACCTCATGACGCTTTCACATGTGATGCAAACACCAGCAAAAACAGACTCAAGCCAAAGCCCAAGATTTGCTACTGGAATCTATGTGAAAGGTGTTCTATGAATGCACGTGCGCGCGCGCACACACACACACACACACACACACACACACGGAATTCTGAGAGTAGAGAATTTTGATTCACTGCCACCCTGGCTCCACCAAGACCCCACTCCCCCCTCCCCCGGCCAGAGTGTGGATGACACTGCAGCTCCTGAGATGTTTCTGGGTGGCACGAATCAACACAGTATTTCAAAAGCAAGAAAAAAGAAAAGTAGCATGGAAATGCCATCGAGAAGCAGATTTCTACATTTGCTTTGAACAGACAGGATGTGTTGGGTGAATGCAGCTGTGGCTACAAGCTTTCCTGTTAGTATGGTTTCTAGAAGCCTGCACTGAAGTCACAGTGATACTGGGACCATGATGAGAAATACACGGTAGGAAGGAATATCTGATGCTACAGCGGATGGACTGGGAGCTCTGACCTGTGAAGGGCTGGTCTGTATGCGGCTGGAGTCAAGCGAGCTCTGCTGTCATTCACACAGGCCCAGAGCATGTGGACAAACTTCCACAGACAGAACTTTTTAGACAGAAGTTTGACACTGAAATTTGTTTTCTACATGTTATCTCTCTGTTCTTTTTGGGGGGCGTGGGGGAAAGAGGCCTTTTCTAATTAAATTAAATTAAATTTTTTTATTTTTTTGCTTTTTAGGGCCTCACCCATGGCATATGGAGGTTCCCAGGCTAGGGGTCTAATCAGAGCTAGAGCCGCCAGCCTATGCCACAGCCACAGCCACGCCAGATCCTTAACCCACTGAGCAAGGCCAGGGATCGAACTCGCAACCTCACAGTTCCTAGTCAGATTCGTTAACCGCTGCACCATGATGGGAACTCCTATCTCTCTGTTCTAAACAACTTTCTCACACTTTTTCCTCCACCATTCTTGGAACCCTGTCGCCTAAAACACATTTGGTCCCTACCAGTCATCACAGTGGTGAGGCCACCAGGATCCAGCTTTTAAAGCAAAGAAACTAGCAGAGGAGACGGGGACAAGGACATAGAGATGAGGAAGGGGCGGCTGGTGCTGAATCAGATGCTCTGACCATACTTTGAACTGTGGCGTGTAGATGGGCGAAACACGGGAAAAGTTGGAAGGACGAACGGCTGGAAATTGGCACAGAACTGTCAATCAACTGTACTTTAATAAAAAAAAGTCAGTCCTTGGGGGAAAAAGTTGTTTCTTGGTTTCAAAAATGGCCTTTCATAAGGAGGAGGATTTCCGTAGGAGTGTGACATCAGAGTGTCACCGAGAGAACGCACAATGTCAGGCCAACCAGCTATACCAGATCATACGGTCTGGGGCTTTTCCAACATGACGTTCACGAGAACTCAAAACTGAAGACCCACCGAAAACTCTAAGCACTTGTGTAAGACATTTCAGGGTGCCGAGGGTGGCTCCCAGGCCGAAGGCCCTGTCCCCACAGTCCCTGAGTTCGGACCAGAGATGGGAGTGAAGCCCTTCCTGTAAATCCTGGCCCCCTGGTCTCCACCCCAGGAATGCTAGGGACCTTCCCCGCTCTGCGGTTCTCCCCTCGCTTTTTTTTTTTTTTTTTTTTTGCTTTTTAGGGCCACCCTCGAGGCATATGGAGGTTCCCAGGCTGAATCAGAGATAAAGCTGCTGGCCTACACCACAGCCACAGTCACAGCAACGCAGGATCCAAGCCGCGTCTGCGACCTGCACCACAGCTCACAGCAACACTGGATCCTTAACCCACTGAGCGAGGCCAGGGATCGAACCCACAACCTCATGGTTCCTAGTTGGATTCGTTTCTGCTGCACCATGACGGGAACTCTAAGCTCTTCTCCCCTTAACCAAGGCAGAAGGCTGCCAACTGTGCACGCACCCAAGTTCTCTGCTGCCGCCACGCTGGGCCCTAGCGGGTCTGCACGGGGGATGCTCTGGGGGAGGCATCTGCCAGGGCCGCAGGCCAGCTGCCCGGGCCGCTGCCACGCCACGCGGCTGACCACTGCTGGCCCGGGGAAGAAAACCCTTACACTGCCATCTGATCATTTTTTTAAAGGGCTGTGGGAGTTATACGCATTTTGTTGACTTAACTTTAATGCTGGAAAGAAAAACAAAAATAACACAAAATCAGTCTATCAGCATCTGGAAGAGAAAATGCAGCCAGACTGCTCAATAGCTTTCTTCCCACCACTTTTGATCTTGAAAATTTCAAGCCTACAGTAAAGACAGGATATACTTGTTAGCACCTTCCACCCGGATTCAGCAACTCGAGCATTTTATTCCTTGCTCTTTCCTTCTCTCTATCTTAGTTTTCCCCCTGAAGTATTTGATAGCATTTGCAGATCCTACACAACCGCAATGCTGTCACCACAACTGAGAAAAATGGCGATTCTCTTATGTCATTTAATATGCAGTCTGTATCCATCCAATATGCCCATTTGTCCCCCAAATGCTTTAGAAAAATCCTCCGCAGCCAGGTTCAGACACAGCTTTTTGGTTTTATCTCTTTAGCCTCCTTAAATGAAAAACAGGCTCTACTAAAAAAAAAAAGAAAAAGAAAAAAAAACTTTTTTGGAGTCCAGGCCAGTTTTATTGCAGGATGTCTCGTCGAAGTAGACATTTCTGGCTGCTCCAGATTAAACATTATGTCACAGCTACTGCACAGGTGACTCTGCACCCTGCTAACTGCAGCCCATTAGGAGGTACATCTTGTTCAACTGCGACCGGCTTTGCTGGATTTCAGGAGGAAGGTGTGGACCAGTGGAATTTCCCATTGTAAAGGCTCAGTCTCCCTTCATAATAAGATAATCTGTGGGGGTGACAATTTAAGATTGTGTGAATAGTCTCACTCCCAGATTATCTCTCACCTGGTCGTTTTAGCAAACCCTGATGATTCTCACCTAAATCAATGATTATATCAGGTTTGGCAAAATGGTGATTTTCTAATCCTCGCACGTCTACCTTTACTCACTGGTGCGGCTCCACAAAGAAAAGCGTCCCTTGTTTCCTTCACTTCCCTTTTTTTTAAATTGTGTTTTGTTTTGAAATGTCTACCAGAGACAAAATGGTTTTCAAAGATTCGATGGTTCATAGTCAACGACTTCCACTTTTCTCGTGGATGATGGAGCTGCCCCAAATCCGCACGCGGTGGCCCTTTTGGGCTGGCTCCTGCATCCTTCTGATATCATCCCATTAGTCACTGGGACGGCCTTGCTTTCTGGTACAAGATTCCCTGGGCTCACCTGATTTCTCCCTGACCTGGAGCTGGAATAGTCATTTCCCCGAGAAGCCCTAACTGTTTCCATTAGGGACAGCATTTAGTAACCAAGGTCTCAGTAGTAAGGAAGCTCACTGCAACCAAAGTTTCACTGTTTCTAGCTCTTTTGAGTGAAAAGAGCCTAAGAAATTTTCTGTTTTATATACCGTATATATTTTAATCATGATTTCATGCTGATATGACTTCATGCTGATATGTCCAATTCGATTTTAACATTACAGAGATTTTCTTATTTTAAAAAAAGTACTTCCATCTCTTTTCTTACAGTGAAAACTTGGGAGCTTATTTGCTTATCCTACTACATAAAAAGTCATTTTAGAATAGCAATGTGAACATTACAATGAAAAATAAATCTGCTAAAAATGTTATTTCATTTCAGTTCTTTTTGTCCTTAGATTATATCCCCTTGTAACTGAGCAGGACCCTGTGTGGCTCCCCTATGTCCTCTGCTTGCCTCTGATTTGCAGAAAATCTGTCTCTCAGGCCTCCTCCACTTCTAAGTCACAAAAGCCTGGATCAAGAATTAATGATTGAAAGATGTGAACATGTAGTGACAAAAGCAGCAGCTGGGCCAGGAGAACTGTTAACAGTTTAAATAAGGAATCTGCCCTATGGCAGTCACAGAATCTTTAGTTCTTCCCTGAAGTACACAGATAACAGTATCTGACGCACTTTCCCCAGTTGTTTTACAGATGTTAAAACCCTCACCAAATGAAAGATATTAAGTACATGATGACCAGGAGCATGTAGCCCCCAGACTGGCTGGAGCCTGAGGACTGATGATCTTAATAAGCCCTGTGACATCACCCTGTCACCTCACCATCAACCAATCAGAGGACTGTGCACAAGCTGATCACATATCCTACAAATGCCCCCACTCCCCATCACCTGGCCTTTAAACATGCTTTTCTGAAACTCGTTGGGGAGTCTGGGTTTTCTGAGCACTAGTTTCCCTGTACTCCTTGTCTGGCACCTTACAATAAGTATCGGAACTTTCCTTCACCACAACCCACGGTCCGCAGGCAGATTGACTTCGCTGTGATTGGGAGAGTGCTCCCAAATTTGGTTTGGTAACATCACTAAAAGTACATGGGGAGAGATCTGTGTTCAAAAGTCAACTTAATTTTTCTACTCTGGGTGGTAGTATTATTAATGTGTATTTCCATCTATATTTAATCCTAGGGTTAGCTTGTTTCATATTTTTAACTTATTTTTTTGAATTTGCAAAGCATTTACATGCATCAAAAGTCAAAACTATATGAGAATTATACTCAGAGAAGTCTTGTGCACATTATCTTTTATTTCCTCCACCCCAATCCCACTCACCTATCCCCATACTAACCAGTTTCAGTCCTTTGGGGCTTCTTGAGTTCTCCTTGTAAAAATAATGCATGTGTGTGTTTATAGACAAACATATACCTATGTTTACTAATTCCTTTCTTTTTTAACTCAAAAGGTATTCCTCCATACATAGTCATTTGCACATTACAGCTGACTGACATCTTCAAAATGGTGGCATTTTAACCCAGCCGTCCCTTCCACATTGATTAGCTGCCATTCTTTTGGAAAGAAGAGATTTTCTTCTGCTTGTCTGCTCTGGAAACTGCTCTACTGCTGTCCAGAGAAGTCCTTCTCCATCTCCTGTATAGCTTTGCATTAGGCTCATGTGTGTTCCATCATTTTTCATGGTTTTTCAATAAGATGGAACATTCAGATCCTGCTCCTCTGTTCTAAACTTCTACCCTGAACACACTCTCCAGGCACACTGTTAAGGATCAGGCGACACAGCCACATGAAGTGTTAGTAACCTGGAGAGCATCTTCCCAAAGCCCAGGCTGTCTATGAACTCGGGCTGGTAGCAGGCAACTGGGCTGGGCTGTAAACTGCTCAGTCTGGCCACAACCACCAAGTCTGCCTCTGCCGCAGCTATTCCTTCTGCGGCAAATGGCAATAGCAGCCTTTCCCGAGGCTCCTTAACTAAGTACTTCGCCAGCTTCTACTTAATGGCATATCAATTACTCTTTTTTTGTGTGTGCCAGCCTACAACTTTTAAGCCCTAATTTGCCCCACGTGACAGCCCCCCTTCCTCCAAACACGCTTTTTCATTAAGAGAAAATTCAGTCTAGTTGTAGTGTCAGAAAAAAAAAGATCTGCCGTGACTAAGTAGTTTTTTACATTTTTCCATGTATATTCTCTGCATTATAACTATCTACACTCAGTAAAGCAATTATCTATTACTTTTAACTGTATTGAATTTAAAATCTAATGTATCCATCAAATTAACTGTATTTTATATGCAATCATTATATATAATTAGAGGAACATGGATTTATTATTTTCATAGAGAGTAAAGATAGTCATATACATTTTATAAAAATTTATTTAGCTACTTATTTATTTATTATTAAATTTATTTATTAAAATTTATTTAGCTACTGATTTATTAAATTTATTAAAATTTATTTAGCTACTGACTCCTAAATGCATTGTATTATCTTTATCTTTTATAAGCCAAAAAAGTCTAGAACAACCAGTAAAAAAAGCATGTTAACAGCTGTAACTGTGTTATCAGTTCATAAAAATGACATAAAGTCAGCCCAGTCTTAACAGGGTTGGCCTTGAATATGTGTTTAAAGCATGGAATTGTTTATTTTATTTTTTTTCATTGCTTAATAATTTTTATTACAATTATAAGTGTACAAAAATCATTCTATGAGGCAACCATCACCCTGATACCAAAACCAGACAAAGATATCACAAAAAAAGAAAACTACAGGCCAGTCTCACTGATGAACATAGATGCAAAAATCCTCAACAAAATACTAGCCAACCGAATCCAACAATACATTAAAAGGACTGTACACCACGATAAGTGGGATTTATCCCAGGGATGCAAGGATTCTTCAATATCCGCAAATCAATCAGGGTGATACACCACATTAACAAACTGAAGAATAAAAACCATATGATCCTCTCCATAGATGCAGAAAAAGCCTTTGACAAAATCCAACACCCATTTCTGATAAAATGGTCACTGTGGTCCAACCCCGTGGTCACTGTGGGGCCAGGTCTCCCAGATGAGGATTTTCCCTGGATGTGACAGGCCAGCTGAGGAGGTGACCTGCAGGCATGGCGACCTCCAAACTGCCTCCCTTCAGAAAGTGGGCATAGAGGGAACATACCTCAACATAATCAAGGCCATCTATGACAAACCCAGAGCTCACATCATTCTCAATGGTGAAAAGCTGAAATAATTCCCGCTGAGATCAGGAACGAGACAGGGATGTCCATTCTCGCCACTACTATTCAACATAGTTTTGGAAGTCCTAGCCATAGCAATGAGAGAAATAAAAGAAATGAAAGGAATCCAAACTGGAAAGGAAGAAGTAAAACTACTACTATTTGCAGATGACATGATACTATACCTAGGAATTGTTAATTTTAATCATAAGTAAATAATTAAAAGTGAAGCAACTGCAAAGAAAAAGTGATATATTCCTACCAATTTACAGTACAACCAGTTTGTGTGCTAATAAAATAAACTTACCAACAACATCCTGTTGCATTTCGAAAGATGATTTTTTTTTTTTTTGGCTGCAGGTGCAGCTGTGGAAGTTTCTGGGCCAGGGATGGGACTTGTGCCACAGCAGTGACAAAGCTGGTTCCTTAACCTACTAGGCCACCAGGGAACTCCCCAAAAGATGATTCTTTAAAGTCTTGGGGCGATGGGTAACCCCGTGGTCACTGTGGGGCCAGGTCTCCCAGATGAGGATTTTCCCTGGATGTGACAGGCCAGCTGAGGAGGTGACCTGCAGGCATGGCGACCTCCAAACTGCCTCCTTCAGGTGGGTGGCCTTCCCCTCCCTGACCCCAAGGAACTGACAGAGACTTCATACCGGCTCTCAGGGAGGCCAGTCTCAGGCATGGGGAACAGTTCCCACAATGTCTTGGTCATCGTTTCACTTTGGGCTGAGGATGCAATAAGAGAGTTGGCCTACTTAGCGGGAATGCTTAGATTTTATAGGGAGGACTGGGCTGGTAAGACACTGCCTGCACTGGTGTGGTGCTGGGCAGGGCCGTTATGTCCTTGCCTGGACCACTCAGAAACAATGTGTCCGCCCCCAAGCTGGTCTCTCCAGGAATCGAGGCGATTTTCTCCACTTATCCTTCAACTCTGAGCTCTCTGAGTGAATAAAACAAAAGCTTATATCCAGCAATCTTTAGAAAGGAGGCTTCTGAAAAATTGGTTCAGCGTAGCCACTACTGCTATCTTATTCATCCAATGGCTTTTAACTGGAAGCAGTGTAATTTTTTTAATGTTATACATTTTTGGCTTTTTTCTTAGGGCTGGACCCATGGCATATGGAGGTTCCCAGGCTAGGGATCCAATCAGAGCTGAAGCCTCCAGCCTCCGCTACAGCCACAACCACAGCTACAGCCACAGCAACGCAGATTCTGAGCCGCACCTGTGACCCACACTATAGCTCACAGCAACGCCAGATCCTTAACCCACTGAGCAAGGCCAGGATTGAACCTGCATCCTTATGGATACTAGTCAGGTTCGTTAACCACTGAGCCATGATGGGAACTCCAATTCTATAAATTTTTAAAGGATACATGTTTGTACATTATCAATGGAGTTTCTGAGTAGGTTGGTCTAGAAGGGGGTGGAATCTACATTTCTGTACTTAGGGGTTCCCGTTGTGGCTCAGCGGTTAGCCAACCCTACTTGGCTCCATGAGGTTGTGGGTTCAATCCCTGGCCTCGCTCAGTGGGTTAAGGATCTGGCATTGCCGTGAGCTGTGGTGTGGGGCGCAGATGTGGCTCGGATCCCGCGTTGCTGTGGCTGTGGTGTAGGCCAGCAGCTGTAGCTCTTAGCCTGGGAACCTCCATATACTGTGGGTGTGGCCCTAAGAAATATAAATAAATAAATAAATTTCTGTACTTGGGGGAAAAACATCTCTCCTGATGCTTCTGACCCACATGCCTTCATTTTAAGCAAATTATATTTTGCCCATTAAACTAGTTATAATGAAACAGAAAATTTCACAGAAAGATCATCAGCATAACGGTCTTCACAGTTAAGTCGTTTGCTGCTCACCCAAGTTAAACACATAAAGCCTTACCAGGTCATAGTCTTTCAAAGACTGATTGTAAACAATACAGGCAAACCAGGAGGGCTTGAGACTCAGCTTTAGGATGGATGTTTCCTTGACGGTCATTATAGGATGCACTGCCCGCTACATACAGCAGCCTTTGGCATTCGCTTCATTATAGAACCTCATTATTCACTTAGGTATTTCCTACAGAGTTTGCTTCAAAATTATCAGTTGGTTCAATGCGAGAATATGCAGAAAAACGTCGGCTGCCGCTGCAGCAACAGTCTGTAAGGGCTCCAGCTGTGCACAGCCCTTGTACAAAGCACAGGAGGAAGCTTCTATCTGACTACATGGGATTCAAATTTTACCCACAGCCGTGGCTAGCTTTATGCAGAATTGCGTGCCTTCCGGGCTTTTTTGGCTTTGTTGTACCTTTTAAAAATGAGACATTCTGTTGAACATTTTCTTTCCACCTCTCTATCAATATCTGAGAAATAATTAATGTCCGCAAAATTAATTTTTTTTTGGATTTGGGAAGCTACACCTTCTGACATAGTTGCTTCTGTTTATGAAATGAAACATATGTTTAGCTCAAGGAATAAAAAGCTTTGCATGCTTTTACGAATGGCTGGAAAAAAACAGGAAACGTATTATGGTGAATCTGAGCATCTGAAATCACCACCTGCATACACATCTCCAAGAGGTGTATGGAAGGAAGCTCAATAGTTCAATACACATCGTGGGCTGCTCGTCAAGGGTGAAGTGGCTCATAGCGGATCAGATGGTGACAGCTGAGCTGAGGTCCACACGCTCTCTAGGCAGTTGGCAGCTCCACACTTGGGTCCCCTTCACTGCTGCGCTCTGGCCCCGCCCCCTGCAGCTGGGTCCCGCCCTAATGCCCAGGATCCGTGTCCTGTTACTTCGCCTCCTGAATCTGTCCCCTCTCCTCCGTGCCACTGGCCTAGTTTCCACCTTCACTTGGTATTTCTTCCGCGCAGGACTCTGGACGCCAGACCAGCCCCACTCCACCCTGCTTCCCACGCTTGCCAGAGAAAAAACACAAATCTGATTATGTCACACTCTTCCTTAAACACAGCGGGGGTTTCTACTCCTCTTCGATGAGCTCTGGACACTTCCCCTGACCTAGAAGGCGCCCTGATGTCTGGCTCCACCTGCATCCCCAGCCTCCTTGCCCACCAGGCCACCACGTCTGTCTCACACCTCTCTGGGTGCCTGCGGCCTCCCCGGTGCCCTTGATGCAGGCCTCCTTTGCCTGATGATGTGGCCCTGGGGAGCCCCTGAGGGAGTCACAAGGACAGAGAGGAGCCCCCAGAATTTTTTTTAAAAGCAAACGCAATAGTTCTATTTTAGGAAAAGTGATGCAGGGTCCCTGCTACTCTCCGTAGGAATCACAGCCTGACATTTCCCTCCCTCCTTTTCTGTCTCATGATTCTATTATGGATAACATCGAGGACCCTGCTGAGAAAGCCACTGTGTCACATCTTTAGAGACAATATTAAAAGTTATTGTTAGAACCATAGCAGAAAGTGTTGAGGGTTTTTCGCTTTAAGTCAAGAAGGAATGCTACTTATTTTTAGAACACGTTTAACACTGAAAACCGTTTAGAGGGTACAGTTTATTTTGTTTAGGTTTCAGAAATAAACCTAGTGACTCGCAGTTAGAGCAGAGAGTTCATGTCGGCACGTGGAGCTTTCTCCAAATGTTTTCAGGTGTCTCCGGGAGCAGCTCAAACACTGATAAAAGTGAACTTTTAAAAAGAAATACAAACTTATCTAATCATCGGGACTGTGTGACCACAAAGTCAATTTCCTGTTACGACAGAGTGTCTGGAGATTACTGACAGATATCAAATCGTCAGATATGATTCCTGTGAAAAACGAGCTGGAGGACCACACGGACAGCGTCGATCTTCACACGGATGCACACAAACACGTATACAGCTGTGCACACACCTGTGCACACACCTGGAGACGTGTGAAAACAAGGTAAACAGAACGATCACAGAACCGGGAGCAGGGGAAGCTATTAGATGGTTTTTCCTTTTCTCTTGGCACTTTTCTGCTAGGACCGAATATTTTAGAGTAAACACAGATTAGCTTCCCAAAGACAGAGAAGCTGTCAAAGCTATGATTTAATCAGTTATTTTACAGCTATAGCATGTGATTGTGAGTAGAGCATAATAGTCATTTCCAAAGAGGAGCCCTTGTGGTTCTTGTCTCTGGGTTAATGTAGGGTAGGGCTGGATATCTGCGCATCTAAAAAGTCTCTTAGCTGATTCTCATATGGAAATAGGTTTTGCAAAAGGAAGTTTAAGAGAAAAGATACTGTGAGTGGTACGACATTCGTAACAGCCCACTTTTCTTAAATATCTTTATTTAAAAGGCACTACAGTTGGGCTAAAACAATATCTTAGAGTCTTGGAGGCGAGATGTCTTTAAAATAAATGAGATGAATAAGGTTCGCTAATATGCCAAACAACTATGCAGTCCCACTCCTTTACAGTGAAGTGTCTCAGGGATTTCCTTTCATGAGGCCATCATGGCACAGGAAAAACAATTCCAAGTAAGAACTGCAAAGATTAGAGGCGGCTCAGAGGTGACCCAGAGACCCAGTATACGGAGAGCCCTGACAAATGCTAGTCATCTCCATCCTAAAATTGGACTGGAACATTTAGAAGGACAAGCTCCTTTGGACGTTTGTTTTTTCTTTGTTGAGAGGCAGTAAAAGGCTGACCTGCCTTGGGGATGGATGCCCGACAGCCGAGAACCACCTTAGCCGCCTGGCCGCGCTGATGAAGGGAACCGGTTGGGGACTGTTACCCTCGGGAGGACCTGGTACAGGTTCACGTGCCCCCAGAGTTTCCCCATTTGTCTGGGGAGAGGTTTCATAAGACAATTTCACCTTCTAAGATGTGCAAGCAGGAGAAAATACACGAACCCAGGTGAAACCTCAGCTGCCCAAGGCCGTTGCCTCTCCCGCACGTGAGCGGTTGCCTGCCCACGTAACCCGTCTCCTTTCACCCCCTTGCCCAGTCTTTGGTGTCCTCGGGAAGGAGAAGGGCTGTGACGGCAGCTCCTGTCCTCTGCAAGGCCCCCCATCATCCACTGAGGCACAGCTCCCGCACCCTGTCCGCAGAGGTCACCGGCGCCCCGTGATTGGCTCAGGCGGGAGCCCCGCCCCGCAGCCCCGTCCTCGCTTCCTCACTTTCCCTGCCTCCCTTCCCGGCTCCGCAGATGCTCTGACTCATCTGTGACCTGCCTGTCATCTCTGGGCAACCCTTAGTAGGCGGTGGTCATTTAGCCAACATTAACTAAAATGAAGACGACTGGGTCCACTGGAGAAATTCCTGTAATTAACTCTTTTTCCTCTTTGATGACCGCTTGCACAGCAAAATTTGAGGTAATTTTCACATTTCCAAAGAGGTTGAGATTTCTGTTTATTTTGGCCCCTGGAACAATGTCTGGAACAGGGTCCGGCACGTAACTGGTTCTCAAAAATTTGTTAAATGAATAAATACACAAATAAGGAGGCATGAAAGACTTGGTAAAGAATTACCAAAGAAACTATTTCACTGGGTGGATGAGGGGCTGGGAAGTATACACCATGAGTCTGAGAAAAGCTTCCCAAATTCCTAAAAAGGTTAAAAAAAAAAACCCTTAAAAGTCATTTTGCTTGTGCCAAAGGCTATCAGTATTTGAATGAGTTCTAAGGAAACACATCCGCTCAGAAAGGCAAGAGAAAATGGAGCTAGTTGAAAAGATATAAAAAGCAGTAAAAAATAACCACAAATTAAGGCATATACAAAGGACAGAAAAAAAAGGGCAAAAAGAAAAGATGGGAAAGAAACAGATGTATTTCTGTCCCATCTGATCCATGAACAACTATAAATGGAACTAGCAACGAGGCTTTGGAGCCACAGTGAAGGACGTTATTAATCAATTCTGCATGGATCTGGAGCCCTGATATTTGATGGCAGCCTTGGTTTATTACTAGAGTCGACTTCTCTTTCAGAAGGTTCCTGGCCTTGATCTTTTTTTCCCCGATTGGCCTTTGGTGTTTTGCTCATCAGAGCAAAATCCTTCTTGAGTAACAGCTGGCTATGTCTGGAGCTGATCTTTGTGACCTTTCTCTTAGCCCATCACGCAGTGGTCACCCGGATGCTTAAAAGACATCACAAATGAGCATCCTGTTGGTGATGATGGATACTGTGCTTTCCTTTATTAACAGGACAGCTCCTTGGGGTTAAGCTGAATAACTGACAGCAATGTTCTACGACGGGAGTGCTAAATCCCAGATTTTTTTTCTTTCACTGAATGAAAGTTGGCTTAAAGAAAGCCACGTTGTCTGTATTGATATTTGCACGAATAATTACAGGAATTACAAAAGTGGAAGGGACTTCAGGAGTCACCAGACCCAGCACCCTGCCTCTAGGCACGTCACTCTGAAATCTCTGAAGATAGATGGTTAGCTGGCCTATATTTAGAGATTGCAATGCACAGAGATTACACAGCCTCCCTTGTTAGCTTGTTTCCAGAAAGAACTTTTAGATTATGTCTGACTGTGCTCTTTCTATTTTACTGCCATACAACAACCGATTCATTAATAGCTCAAAATACTAGACGGATTTGCCCTCAGGAAATTATTCACAATATAAGCTCATAAATTTTTAAATTTCCCAGTTTGACCCAGGATGGACTAAATCTTTAATTTTTAATATTTTGTGAATATTGCTTCTCTTAATTAACATGCAAAGCCTTTACTATTAAAAATGCTGCTTTCACCCTTTTTAGTCCTAGGGATGCATGCTAGTGCTTTAGCCTTTAGCTTCACAGACATGACAAACAAGAAAACATGTCACAAGGAGGGGTGGAGGGCTCACAGACAAATCTGCTTTCCATTTCCAGCGAGAAAATCTAATTCCCTGTCTGCAAAACAATCCTGATGCTTAACAACAGACGCTTTCCAAACAGAAGTCTTTGCAATTTTAATTCTAAACTATGTGCCTGTGACCAACAAAATTACTCGAAGATACCTCTCTGACCTGGGGCTTGGCCAGACACCTTGCTCAAGGCCATTTCCTTCCTAGACACTGAGTATAAACTGTCATGGGTCACTGGTTTTAAACTTTTGGCCTAAGGTATCAATAGGTGAAGACCTTAAGACAAGAAAATTATATCCTGTGTGATTAAACTCTCAGTTGCAAACGCTGAAAGTTGGTAGCGGAGTGGGTGTTTACAGATGGCTAGTGAGATTACACTGTAAGATTGACATAGTGGGAAACCAGCACCCTCCATAAACAAACCCCAAATAAAAGGCAAGTAGGGACACATTAAAGCTTTTGGAACATAGGGATTTTTGGAGCCTTTAAATTTCAAATATATGGCTTTTATCTCTAATTTCCTCATGGGGTGAATATTTATTAGCTCCAGTGGGAGAAGTCTTTCCTGAGCACAAAACATCATGTCCTCATTTTAGACTTCTGCAGGTCAATGAAAAGCTGAATAATAATATCATGAATTAATTTTTTCTTTTCTTTTCTTTTTTATCTTTTTAGGGCTGCACCTGCAGCATATGGAAGTTCCCAGGCTGCAGCTACTGGTCTGCGCTACAGCCACAGCAACGCTGGATCCGAGCTGCATCTTTGATCTACACCACAGCTCACGGCAATGCTGGATCCTTAACCCATCCTAGCGAGGCCAGGGATTGAACCCACATCTTCATGGATACTAGCCCGGCTCATTACCACTGAGCCACAATGGGAACTCCACTTTTTCCTTTTAAATTTTTTTCTTGCTGGTGGTATAACGACCATAATTAGCCTCAAATCCTTTTGCCCCATTTGCATGTGCTGAATTTTCCTTAATTACTCCGCCATCTAATTAGGAAGTGCAGTCTGGAGAAGTTACACAAATCAGCTGGGAGAGCAGGAGACCGGCTTCCTCCATCTCCTGGATATACTGCTTAGGAATCTGATAGGAAACCAGTTGGAACAGACTCTATTTGCAGGGGCATTAACATGTAAACACTGTCAGAGGGAAGATGCATGGCGCTGACGGTCCGTGCTAATGGAAAGTGATATTGAGTTTACTAATTCAGATAAGGGCACACAGATTGCCTTTTCTCCAAAGCACAGGGACTGTCAGAGAAACAAATGCATGGCCCATGTTGCAATTAATTTGATTCTTGTTCTTTTAAGGCTCTACTTGTAGATTTAATTAAAGCTTTCACACACTGGGCACATGCAGGAAGTATGTGAGTTTAATGGCTTCTTTTGAATGAAAGCACCAGTGGAAGTTATGATTCAAACAGTAACAGGCCATCCTCAGAAAATGGTATTTTTAATAAGAGCTTCTCATTCTTACTCAGGCGGCAATTCATTTTTTATTTTAATATGAGATAGCAAATTGAACTTTCTCTGTAGGTCCTTTTCCCCTCTTCTAAATGCTTTACTGGGCTAAATGCTTTCCCACATCCCATCAGCATTAGACTTTTTACCATTAGGTTGATAACTTCTTTCATCAAATTAATATAGTACTGATTCTTACGCTGTGAGACTCCCCAACCCATCTGTCTTTGCTTTGGTCTTTAAGTTTACTTCCCGAGTCTCACTTAGTTTGCTTCCTTTTGCAAAGGGACCAATATCCTTTGCTGGGAAGCTGCGCTCTTCCAGCCTGACCTGTTTCTATCATTCAGCACAGGGACTGACATGAAATGAGCAAGTCAGGTGCTCTGTTAGAGCAAATATTATGAAATACAATGAAAGCAACAATTATTAATAATGATAGTACTTAGTCCAACAACACACACTGCCACCTATCTCATGTGTCTCATACCTGAACATTTCAACATGACTGCCACCTCTTGAAGTTTTCCTGAGTCCTCCAGTGGAAAGCAAGTTTTCCCTCTGAACTGGCTGAGCCAGATACTCTTTGGTGTTTCACCACTTTAACCCAAATGCTGTCTTTACGTACATGGCTTGTTTCCTTCTAGACTCTAATGCCCTTGAGGTCTTTAGGTTAGTCTGACACACGTCCCGATGACACCTGGCTTAGTCCTTGAATAAGGGGGTACTTGGGTATCCACCGAATGAATCCATGTGTCTCCACCGCTCGGAACCCCTGAACTGAGCACAATGCTTCATGAAGAAGGATGAAATATACCATCAATGAAGGCAAAAGTACACGTTTATGGGTATACACACATACACGTGCCTACGTACACGCAGCTTTGTTTTATGCACATTACACTCAAATTAATAGTGGTGCCAGATGATTCCATCTGGGACTGTCTGGGACTAGCTGCTGCATACTAAAAGGTGTCTGCTGTAGGATGATCACACGGTACCAGAAGAATTAGGACCATACAGCCAGGTTCCTTTGAAGTGTTCCTCTGCTTCGGTGGGCTCTCCTGGGGTGGAGCATCTAGCTCTCATGGGGTTTAAGCCAACCTTCTCCGTTGTGAGCCTGCTTCACATTCTCAAGGAATGTCAACAGCTGGCCCAACCGCCTAGGGCAGTGGCTTTAAATGTCAGAAAGCAGCACTGTATCACCTGGAAATTTGTTATGCACATTCCTCCCTCCCCGCGCTGTGCCTGAGGACATGGCCCCGAGGTGTAGCTTTCACAAGCACCCAGTGATTCTGAGGGACAGGGTCCTTGGGCTAAACAGGGAGGGACACAGTCCTGCGTCTGGGAACAGCTCTGAACTGCCCAAAACTGAACCACCCTGCGTGCTGAAAACCTGGCTACAACTGGCTTCGGGTAGCAGCAAGCCCCTAAGATGGGCTGCCATGATCCCCACCCTCCTGTGCTGTAGGGAGTGGGTAAATCCAGAAAGAGAGAAAGGGTCGAAACTAGAAATGTTAGGAAAGAGTTATCAGGTTTACCTGCACCACTTGCCAATCTTTTATGCATCACATACATCTGAGTGACATGAGGGCAAATGACTGAAGATGTATTTGTCAATCCTTTGTTTATTAATTCTTGTTTCCCCTTTAAGCCAATGGGAATGGTGGGCGTGTGTGTGCTCAAGGCAACAGTAAATTTTTATTACGCTCCAGGGAGCGGCTAAGGGCAAGATCAGGGGCATGAGTGAATACAATCCGTGTCAAACTTCATTTGTAGCCACCACATTAGAGAATATATAACAGGAAACAGCTTTCCTGTACTTTTAAGGCTACATGTTCCCTGTACATTTAAGATCTCTGCTGGACTAGAGTGTCATAGAAATGGACAAAGCAAAGGAATGGACTGGAGTGCTTGGGGAGGCTACCTGAGTTTTAGTAATTCTTTGTTGGAAAGATCAGAGCTGGTCCTACTAGAATCAGACACCAGGAGTGCGAAGGATCCTTGAATATTATCCGGCAGTTCTTCAACTGACCACATGAGAGAGGCCAAGCAAGAGAGCACCCAGGACTTGCCAAAGGTCACAGACCACTTTGTGGCCCTTCTGGGATCATGATCCAGGGCCCCTGGACAGGGTCCAATACCCGGTCTTCCAAACCAGGATGCGCCCAATCTTTTTCAGGGGCTCCTTGATGTTTTTGTTTTTGTTTTACCTTATTAGGATTCCCTTGAATGATCTGCAAGAAGTAGCTACTATACTATACTAGCAAATGGGTACAAATAAGTATGTACAGAGCCCTTCCCGTGGCTTTATGGGGAACTTCACAAAAGGAGGTATCTTCTTTTCTTTAGCTTTCCACCTCTTTTCTAGAATCAGCTGCTAAGCATTGGCCCAGGACCAGATGGAATTACATAAGCAAGGTTCCCAAGCATGCTGTACGCTTTGATCCAAAAGTATTTAAAGAAAACTGATGACTCTCAGTTTCTCATTAAAGGCTAATCCAGGTGACATAGGACATTTAGTTATCTAGACGGTCTCCCCATGGACCTGAACCCTTGTGGACCTGATTATTCATCTTTAAACCTGATATTTTTGCTCTAATTGGCAAGTATGTTTTCATGTTTAGCCTAGACCCATGCCAGACCTTTCTCACTGCATGTGGCCCTCTGCAGAGCGCTCTTAGGCACTGGTTTCATGGGCCCTGCCGAATCACGGAGGCTCTTTAAAATAAGACAATTAGAGATATACTTAAGATGCCAATGTTTAAAACCTTAAGCAAAATATTTTTTTTTT
>PVHT021183608.1:18558461-18642295 GCA_004024745.2 Catagonus wagneri | reverse complement strand
CCGCAGCCACAGCAACGCAGGATCCGAGCCGCGTCTGCAACCTACACCACAGCTCACGGCAACGCCGGATCGTTAACCCACTGAGCAAGGGCAGGGATCGAACCCGCAACCTCATGGTTCCTAGTCGGATTCGTTAACCACTGCGCCACGACGGGAACTCCTAAAACCTTAAGCAAAATAAACAGGATGATGCTCAAAAAGTGTTTTAAGTTGGAATGAGTGCTTATAGTGAAGAGGAAATATCTAACAATGCCTCCTGTCCTAAAGAGAAAAATCAAAGTTTGAACTCATGAGTTGAATAATTTTTTTTTTTTTTTGAGAAATGACCCCTTGTCCATGGTCATAAAAAAGGGAAGAGTTTTTTTTTTTTGAAGGGGGGAGTTTCACTGTCAAGATTCTCAAAATGATGTGTAAAAATTTCATTCTGAAGAGACTATTTTCTTATTATACTAAGTGAAGTTAGACACTGAGAGACAAACATCATATTATTCCAACTTATATGTGGAATCTAAAAAAGGATACAAATGAACTTATTTGCAGAACAGAAAGAGACTCACAGACTTTGAAAAAATTATGGTAACTGAAGGGGACAGGTGGGGTGGGGAGGGATGGACTGGGGGTTTGGGATTGGCACATGCAAACTGAGGTATATGGAATGAACCGGCCAGCGGGGACTTGCTGTACAGCACAGGACACTCTACCCAATATCCTGTGATGGTCTATATGAGAAAAGAATCTGAGAGAGAATGGATGTGTGTATATGCATAACTGAATCATTTTGCTGTACAGCAGAAATGACCACAACCCTATAAATCAACTACACTTCAACAGAACTTAAAAAAAATAAAAAACACTCAAAAAAGAGAGATTATTTTCTTGGCAAAAATCTTCCAGCTCAATCTTGATGCCAATTATCTGATAATATTATTGAAAGAGGGAATATGGCACAAGTGTGGCGGAATTATAGGGCCCTACAGGTGAACATGCAGATAATGATAACGACACAGAAAAACCTCAGCTCCTGTTTCCTAGCTCCAGAGTTGGACCATTTTTCCTGGGCAATCAAAAGGGCCTCAGGCTAGTCACAGCCTCCTATTCTAAATGTGCACAGGACAGTGATGCAAACGCAGGGAGGGACACTGCACCTGCCATGTTTTCTCTGGGCTATGACTCTTTCACTAAGGCTCAACCTGCTTACGTGTCACTGAGGTTCTGAGCTGTTTACAAGGTAACATTTCCTCATTTCTCATAGTCCCGCATCCCTGGCAGACCGGTGCCATCTGGTTCAATATTTCATTAAATCCTCCTGAAAACTAACAGTTCAATCTATTAGAAAACTAGGGTCCCGAAGCAACATAAATTACCTCGCAGGCCAAGGTGAAAGCCGCCATGCGGCCCATTTGCCACAGACACGTTTATAGCTGCAGACTTTCTGCACATTCTGGATGCAAGAAGCAGAACTTTTATAAGCCTCCCTCAGGTGGTTAACACTGGAGCTCAACAAAAAAAAAGAGGCTTTGAGCAAGAAAAGTTTACTTAGGTTTACACTGAATGCTTTTTGTGCTTTGCATTAATTACCTGGGAATTTAACAGAGACTCTTTTCTGGAGACTGTGAATTTCCTGACACCCCTGTAGCCTGAGGATCCCACGAGCCTCTCTGAGCCCCCAGCAAAGTGACCTAAAAACATTCACAGGATGCCCCTTCGGAAGGCTCTGCTCAATAGAAAGTTTAGAGCTAATTTATTTTTGCTGCAGGGCATCTATAAGGTAAGTTACTCAGAAGGAAATATGGATGAATGGTTTCATTCTGGATTCTTTTTGACAACTGGAGATCAGTCCACACCACCTACCTTCCTTTTCTTTCCTTTTCTTTCTTTTTAGGGCTGCCCTGTGACATTAGGAAGTTCCTGGGCTAGGGGCTAAACTGGAGCTGCAGTCACCAGCCTACTATGCCACAGCCACAGCAACACCGGATCCGAGCCGCATCTGTGACCTACACCACGGCTCACGGCAACACCAGATCTTTAACCCACTGAGTGAGGTCAGGGATTGGACCCACATTCTCACGGACACTATGTCGGGTTCTTAACCTGCTGAGCCACAGTGAGAACTCCCTCCATGCCACCTTTAAAGGTCACTTAATGAGAAAGAGAAGCTCAGGCCTCTTCAATGGCGATGGGGGGGGGGACGGGGGATGGAAAGAAAAGAACTTCTCCTCCACCCACTCCACCTGGGGTGGTTCAGAGATGGATTCTCAGGAGTCTTTCTGTATTTTGCTCCTTTAGTGAACATCTCTTCCTATCCCAGCCCATGAGTCTGAACTTTTATTTGTAATAGCAAACAGAAGGGGAGGCAAATCTTTGAATGTTACTTTTCAAGGCCCCAAAGAAACTAGCCATAGGCCTAAGACTGCCCACATATAATTTTGAGAGTCGGTTTTTTTTTTTTTTCTTCTCAAGGGAAGTTAATGTTAAACGTTTATTGCATAGAGGAAACAGCAAAATGAAGCTTTCATAACAACCAATGCTGGGCTCATGTACGAATGTACCAATTGTAGTCTGAGGGGCGAAGCCTGCGATGGCTGTCATTGTGTGGCTGGTGGGGTGATCAATCACACGGGCCTGTTCCGGGCTCAGCACTCTGTCCCCGCATTTGGGGCCTGTCACAAATGAAGACTTCTCGCTTAGTGGAGCTCACCTAACAGCACTAGAAAACTACAGACATTCTCAAATTCATCGTGTGGCCCCTGCCTTGTCAGGCACATGTTTCCGAAATCAGCATAGCTGACATCACTCAGCTAAGCAGTCACCAGAAAAGTAGCCTTAAAGCAATCTGTGCAGAAATTGCAAATTGGGATTTGCAGCTGTGGGCCCCTACCCTGTCCCCCCCCATCCCCCCGCCCCGCCACACCATTTAACTTATCTGGGCGGCTTTTTTTTTTTTAGCTGTAAAATGAGAGATTAGGAAAAGCTGAACTCCAAGGCTCCTTGTAGCTCTTGAAATTCTATGCATCATTTAGTTTAAACAATCTCATGCATTAACTGCATTCCAAACAGTAGGAGTGGAAAGTGAATCTTTGCATACTAAATCCTGTTTCCAAAGTCCTTACACTGCTGTTTCAGGAACAAGTACTTACAGAAAACAAAAATGTACCTGGTGTTAAAAAAAAAAAATCACATTTCAGGGAATTAACGTCTATTCAGCCTATATGAATATATACGCTTTGCAGCAAAAAAAGAAAAAATCTTAATCAATTCCGATGATTCCTTAAGACTAAATAAAAGCACACACATATGCCACGCTAAATTCCTGCCTTGGGTGAAATTCTTACCTATCTTATGAACTCTGGAGAAGCTCATGATGGCTGTAGATGAGTCAGTTAAGGTGTTTTTTTCTTCTCTGCTGTTGAGAAGGTTGTTGCTACATCTAAATCTCCGCTCTCTGGAAAAGCTGCGTGGAGGTGCGCTGTATGAGAACTACTCAGAGTGCCCTCAGCAGTGGGGAGAATGAATTGTCAATAAATCTATACTTTTACTATACTTTTTCCCTACCCCCTGAGAAAACCAACAAAAAGCTTTTGTCTTGTTAATTTGATAAGCAGTCTTGGTCAGTCTGATATTTCTGTAGGTGTGACTTTAGGCACAGCCACTGCTAATGCGTGCCTGCCACATGCGGCACTAGGACTTTCTAAATTAACTTTTCTGCGGGAAGGAAAAGAAAACAACGAACACGGAAGGGGCGGACAGGAGTCTTGTCTGCTGTGTTTCCTACTGTTTATCCTTTCCAGTCTGCATTTTCCTTCCATACATTCCCAATATGTCTTTAAGGAAGCGATCTCTGAGGGTGTGGAGACGGTAGGTATTCAAGGAGCAATTTAATTCCAAAACCAAACAGGAACTGATGACGTTTTATTTAACTTTTCCCTCTGGGTCCGGCAGAGCTTACTGGTGAAACACTAGATGGATCCGGATCGAGGGTGTGCAAACGTTTCTGCTTATTATCCACCTCTGGTGACAGGGGGTCTGTGCTATAGTGAGGCTGGACACCAACTGCCTCAGCGAGGGAATTCCAATGCAATGATACTTGGATTTGCTTAAATCCTGCTCCACGCAAGTCAGTAAGAGAGAGTTCAAGGGCACACAAATCAGTTTTGTTTCACAAAATTCAGCACTTTTCCCCTTTGTAAACAATTTGTGATTATTCACTCGTGTCTGAATCGTTTCTCTATTAGCACAAATAATTGAGTGCTGATTTTACTAATAAAGGGAACTTTAGAAAATTGTTATTTTAAGAAAAATGAATAGGGGGCTGACATTTTTCTCATTAAAGCAGAAGAGACATCCTGCAAATTACCAAATTTAACAAATTTGCTAGTGAGAAGAAAAAAAATTAAAACCAAGGCACTAAATGTGGCTTACACATTATTGTGGCTAAGTTTAATTTAAAATATTTACGATGATACTTCAATGCACATTTTGCATGAAATTACCAAAGATGTTATAAAGACCTTACCATAAGTTTCCTATTACTTAGGTTTGGCCAGAAAGTGGTCTGGGGCTGCCAGGTTTAATGTGAAAACCAAACAGTTTGGCATAAAGTTAAGATTAGATGCGATTAAAAATGCAAATATGTCCTTGTCAAATTCATTTAAAATATGTAATAGCTCTCAGGAAATACCTTTCAGCCCAAGATTAATACTGAAAAATGATGCTGTAATAGATACAGATGCCAGTAAATATTTTGAGCCGAGTACTAGAAACACCCTCAGTGCTGTCCAGAGTTGGGAAACAGAATGGAATACGAATAGGAAATATCCTCGACTGGGAATAAGTGAGCAAGCACCGTAAGCCAGTATGAAAATCATTTGAGAGACCCAGTACTGGCCAAAATGGCAGGGTATACATCATTTTAAAACTTGCTATTATATTCCATTTCCTTATATCATTGTGGGATAATATTTATCTCAGCATTAGATGCTACATTATATCAGCAGAGACCAAAAATTAAGAGCTTCTGTATCACGTTCACCTTACTCAACTGATCACCCATCAAGACCACAGTCCAAATGCTTAATTTTTATTGGCTGTCATCACCACCATCATCATCATCCCTATCACCACCATCATCATCCCCATCACCACCATCATCATCCCCATCACCATCATCATCCCCATCACCACCATCATCATCCCCATCACCAACATCATCATCCCCATCATCATCATCACCATCATCACTATCCCCACCATCATCATCCCCACCACCATCATCCCCACCATCATCATCCCCATCATCATCATCACCATCATCACTATCCCCACCATCATCATCCCCACCACCATCATCCCCACCATCATCATCCCCATCATCATCCCCACCATCATCATCCCCACCACCATCATCACCATCGCCATCACTATTGCCATTAAAGAAGCAACAACTAATATAAATGAAACGACTGTTTAGAAGAATCAACCTATATTCAATTGTGGATGTGCCATTAGTAATTTCAATTACTCAAGGTAAATCTTCTTTTATATTTTTGGGTGATTACCATTTCTTGGGGTTAAACTTGTTTGGAGGAAAGACAGGCTCTGTAAGAAGTTTCTTACAGATGACATACGTAATTCGTACAAACATATGGTGCCTCGGGTGGGTAGTTGTGCGGAATTCCATTTGGGGGGACTGTCGTTTTCATGGCAACTCCAATTACACAAAGGAGGCTGCTGTGCAGGGGAAGGGGTTTTTCAGGAAGGAGAGTGTGGGGAGCAAGAACAGGAGTTGTTTCCTGGCCGGCAGTGAAAGGAGGCTGCTGTGCAGGGGAAGGGCTTTTTCAGGAAGGAGAGTGTGGGGAGCAAGAACAGGAGTTGTTTCCTGGCCGGCAGTGACCTAAGCAAATAGTCTGGAGTCAGCAGAGCCTCTTGGAGGAGTGGGGCGGTGGGTCCCTGGTGGGAGAGTGCCCAGGGGCTCCCGCTGGCAGGAGCAGCTGTGATTTGCTCACTCATCCCAGGATCCACAGGCAGGGGCCGAGTCCAGGTGAGGAGAGACAAAGGAACCGAGCCTCAAAGCCTCAAAGGGCTTTCAGTCAACCAAGAGCCACAGAATGTGCTCTGCTAGAAACAGGCAAACCAGAGACCCACTCAGGACCCAACTATGCAAGCTTCAGATGACAGGGAGGCACCCTGCTCTGCCTGCATCTTCGGCAGCATGTACTGAATTTATTTTCTGTTTGTTTTTTGTTTTTCTATCAAACCCGGAAGACTGAAGCCGCACACATCCCGAGGCTTGCCTGTGGGGAGTGGCGTGGGTTGGATCTGAGGCGCTGGGAGCTTCTTGAATGCTAGACACATGCATATTCTCTTCTTAATTGAAGTACAGTTGATTTACAATGTTGTGTTAATGTCTGCTGTACAGCAAAGAGACTCAGTCATACATATGAATTCATTCTTTTTATATTCTTTTCCATTATGATTTACCTCAGGATACTGAACACAGTTCCCTGTGCTGTGCAGTGGGCACTCTTGTTTATCCCTAGACACATTCATATTCTGTTTGTAGGTGATGTGTGGTGTCACTGTTACCAGTAAAGAAAATCAAAAATTGACAGCTGTGAGAGCCATCCGCAAGCACGACTCACATTCCGCTCTCCAGTGTCTAAAAATAAGGTACAGGGTACATTGTTTTCTTCCCTTATGACTGAAAGAACCAGCTCATCCCCAGGAATCTCGGCACATGTGTTTCGGCTGGTTCCAGGCTGACGGCCGTCCTGCTGGCTTTGGGGGGTATTATGGTGATAATTCAGGAGGTGCTTTTCGGAGGCAATTTGCTTTTCCTGCTGTCACTGCTGTCAATATCAATGCAGAGAGACCTCAGGCTGTGTGCTCTCAGTGTGACTGGGTGTATTTCCGCGGCCTTCCTAGCCCCAGGGAAACGTGTCCAATCGCATCAGGGTTCTGCTGTGAGCTGAACAGAGTGACCCCCAGGGGCCAGGCCAGGCCACCATCACACGCCCAGCACCCAGGACCACAGGTGGCCTAATGCTCTGAGGCTGACACTGGTTAGAATGATGAGGGCACTACTTCAAAAGCTGTCCAAATGGCCTTTGTCTCCCACCATTAAGACATTTTTTAAAAATTGTGGTAAAGTATACATAACACAAAATCGACTAACAACCAATTTTTTGGCTATTTCTACAGCATGGAGAAGTTCCTGGGCCAGGGATCAAACCGAGGCCACAGCAGTGACAACGCTAGATCCTTAAACTACTGAGTCACCGGGGAACTCTTCACAACCTTTTTTTTTTTTTTTGGTCTTTTTGCCTTATCTAGGGCCGCAGCGGCGGCACATGGAGGTTCCCAGGCTAGGGGTCTAACAGGAGCTGTAGCTGCCAACCTACGCCACAGCCACAGCAACACGGGATCCGAGCCGTGTCTGCAACCTACACCACAGCTCATGGCAATGCCGATCCTTAACCCACTGAGCAAGGCCAGGAATCGAACCTGCAACCTCATGGTTCTTAGTCGGATTCGTTAACCACTGAGCCACGACGGGAACTTCCTCACAACCATTTTTAAGTGTACAGTTCAGTGGCATAAAGCATACCCACACTGTTGGGCTACTGCACTTTGTCCTCTTCCCAAATCGAAACTCTATATGCATTAAACAATAATCCCCGCCCCCCCGACCCCAGCCCTGGCAACCAAAACTCAAGTTTCTGTCTCTATGAATTTGATACTCTATGCACCTCATATAAATGGAATCATATAATATTTGTGATCTTGCGCCTGACTTATTTCACTTAGCATCGTGGCCTCAGGGTTCATCCACCTTCTAGCACATGTCATAATGTCCCTCCTTTTTCAGGCTGAATACTATTCTACTGTGTTTACGGATGCGCCATCTTTTGCTTGTCCATTCATCTGCTGATGGACACTGTGTTGTTTCTACCTTGTGGTTACTGTGAATGAGCTGCTATGAACATGGGTGTACAAATATCTGTTCAAGTCTCAGCTTCCAATTTTTTGGGGTATATACATGCAAGGACATTTTTGTCCATCAAAACAGTAGGGCTGCATCTCTGGGTCCCAGTTTTCAGTATGCTGTTCATTTCATGCATGTGGCCAGAGCAGTGCGTTTCCCAGGTTGCGTTTGCCAAGTCACAAAATTAACTCAGGAAGAGACACTGACTGAACGCTCTTCTCGTGGGCTCAAGTTATCATAATTAACAACATTTTAGAACTGAAGCATCTTTAATTTGTCTTTCTATATCCTCCTTGGTTTCTCTCTCAGTTTATGGATCCGTCATTATGGCTATTTCCTTTACCTTAGTTTAACTGGCCTTGTTATTTGTTCCAAGCTCCAGCTTAACTGTTGTAGGTTCTTCACACATTAACACTAAAATTAGCAGCGTCACATCTGAAAGAGAAATGATTGCTGAGTGCCCTCAGTTTAAGCTCAAAAATGCTGAGGCTAATGCACTGGTCAGGATAGTAATTAAAAGATATTCTGAGATCCCCAAATTTTATAAGTCATAGAACCCACGGTATTAAGTAATTGCCGGTGACGCCATTTCATGCTCCGTGTTAGAAGAAGGGCCTGCACGTCGGTGAAGAGGGTCACATCATGCGTCACCAGATCTATAATTTTGACCTTTGAAAGTGTGAACTTGTTAATGAAGCCTGTTAATCTGCCACATTCTTCCTAGAGTCGGTTTCTCTGTTCACATAATGATCCATCATTTTACTTCGGTACTTATAACTTCAGTTACATCGTTTCCCTTGTTGTTCTTTATATCAGTGTCAATCATAAACATAAAAAGGTACCCAGAATAAGGGTCATTTATTTCTGTTGCTTTCCTTTTTTGTTCAAATACTGTCAGGGGTCCTGTATTCACAAGGGGTCCCCTGGGTGTTATCACTACAGACATGGATGGCGGGAGGCCCAGTCCAGGGTGACAGAGCCTGGACCACTGCCACACTGAGGGGTGTGTCACCACGGGAGGAGACATTGAATAAGCTAGACGTGATCTTGAGTTAGGCAGGATTTACAGAATTAGGCTGGCTCCGCGAATTTCCAGGTTAAATCGCCATTGTAGAATTCATGGGGGAGTCAGGGAGGAGTTTGAGGCTGTTTGGAGATTCAAGTGGATGGATTGTTTAAGTCCAGGCACCAGCACAGCAAGTAGGACAGAAGGAAATTAAACTGCTCTGGAAGCTCAGGCACTTGAGCAATTTCCTGCCAAGGAATGAAAGCGGGTCGTCCCTGCGGAAGAGTGAGCACGGGGCGGGGGCTGGGAGGCTCCCCGGCTCCGGGGGCTCCTTGGAGGGCGCTGGATGCCCGCTGAGCAGAGGAGGCTGCACTGCGGTGTCAGGTCTGGAGGCTGAGGTGTGAATTCACCAGCATTCGCTGCAGCCCAAAGCAGCCAACGTTTTCAGAACTGCAGCTGATGTCAGGACAAAGCGGGGTCTTGGCATGGACGCTGGGGCGGCTCAAAAACTTCAGGGTGCCAGAGGTTACTTAAACTTGGATCCCTTTCGTAAAGACAGCACGGAAAGATGTAAGCGTGCTGGAATAAAGGATATACAGGGAAATACACTATCTTTTTATTCTCAGATTACAGCAAATACATAAACCCTACTGCTGCTCAAACCCGGCAGACAGAAATCAGCAGCTACAGAGCAGGCAAAGAGCCTGACCTCACACCATCTCCAGGCTTCCTGACTCTGAGACAGCATGCGGGCTCAGGGCTCTGACCCGGTCACAATCCCCCAGGAGGTCACCTTAGGAAGGAGGGCCTCGCGGGAGGGGGCCGGCTTCCCCCGAGACCCCGCCCACAATGATGGGCGTGGCCCAGAGCAGCCCAGGGCTCTCTTCTGCTGGGGGAACTGCTTTGAAAGTCCAGGAAGATGATCCCTAGAGAGAGAACTTAGTAAAGTTAAAGTTAATCTTTTGAGTCAAAGCGATCTCACGGAATTTACATTCGAGGCTCCTCTACACTCCCAAGTTTCCTGCCTGGCTTGGAGGGAGACACAGAAGTCATCAGCAATTCCAAGTGCACATGGAAGGGACGGGCTCTGCTTATAAACCAGAGGAACACAACAAAACCACGGACAAGATAAATGAGGCCTAAAGTATCGTGTATTTCCAAATAGGAGCCATCTCTTCACCGATTTTAGGGCACCACTTTTTTTTTTTTTTTTCTGGCATAAGACATTACCCATGGCCCAGACCCCTGCCACCGAATTTCAAAATGTGGTCATTTTTCACATCTCCTGCTTGGTTTATCTTTTTGTTTTGTTTTGCTTTACTTTTTTTGGCCACCTGGGGGTATGTGGAAGTTCCCAGGCCAGGGATTGAACCTGAGCCACAGCAGTGACAATGCTGGATCCTTAGCTGCAAGACCACCGGAAAACTCCTTGGTTTATCTTAAAACAGAATTAGGAACCACCAACTGGTGTCTGAAGACATTTTATCTGCCAGCAAGGCCCTGAAAATGGATTGGCTGCCAGTGATAAAAATTTGGAAGATTTACTGAAAGAAATCAAGGTTTCCTGATTCCCTGGGGGTGGGAGGGGACAGGAATGTCTGTGACATGGAAGAAGACCCAAGAGAACCTGAAGAGCCCATGTCTTCTCCAGACCCACGCTTCCCCAGGCCTCTCCTTACCACTTGGGCCATCCTCCCTGGCCCTGGTAGCAGTTCTGATTGTGACCCTTAAATTAGACTTCCTGTGACCTTGAAGGCCAGAACTCGGAATCAACCCCACCTCGACAAATGATAAAAGAAAAACCTCGACTGTTGTAACCAGGGAACTGTACAGCCTACGGATGCAATTACAGTTGCGCCATTCTCCGTGAGAACAGCCTCTCGTGTGTCCAAGTGTTCCCTACGGGGACAGTGCCACTCCCGGATGACAGCTGCCGAGTGGAGAGGTCCAGTTAATGCTACATCGCCACTTTGTTTCCAAGACCTTAACGACCTTCTGAGATCCCTGGCTCCCATTTCGGTAAAGGGTGAGGACCATTCCTGGGAATGAGGAGCGAGCGGCCAGTTTCTTCTGTGACTGACTGCCGACTGCAAACCCACCACCCAGGCTTTTAGACAAATCAGGTAAAGGACATCCGGAGAGCTCCCCAGAACTACACACTTATGTTAAGCTGTTCAGTAAATGGCTTTCCCGCCGATTTTGCTTCTATTAATATTAAGGTTGTCCTCCTGACATAAGGACAGTGAGCCAGTGTTTATCATAAACTCTTATCAAACACACTCGGAGGAACAATGCCTGCAATGCTGAAGTGGGAGAGCCATTAGCGGCTGTGGGGCTGGGGATGAGAAGACCCATGTGAATTACAAGCGTTTCCACTGAATGGAAGACCTGAAAAGCCGCGTATTTCAATCTATTTAGGACCGATGCTCATTGAATATAGAAAAATTCATCCTGAGGCTTTTATTCATTTTTTGAATATAATTTTTATCCATATTGATGTTGCTTGTGAAAAATATGCAAGGCAGTGCACAATTTATAAAAAAAAATGTTTCTAAGGTGGTTTTAAAATGAGTGGTAATTTAAGTGATATTTAAATGATAGATATAAACCCGTTTTTCTTCTAATTAAGCTGTATCTGTATGTAAATGCACCCCTACTCATTTACACGATGTTAATATGTCAAATTAAAACCCTAAATAATGTTTATTCAGACCTCTAAAAAGGGAATCAGGGAGTCTTTGTCATGGCGCAGCAGAAATGAATCTGACTAAGAACCAGGAGGTTGCGGGTTCGACCTCTGGCCTTACTCAGTGGGATAAGGATCCGGTATTGCCAAGAACTGTGGTGTAGGTCGCAGATGTGGCTCAGATCTGGCATTGCTGTGGCTGTGGTGTAGACTGGCACCTGTAGCTCTGATTAGACCCCTAGCCAGGGAAACTCCATATGCCCTGGGTTCGGCCCTAAAAAGCAAAAAACAAAACAAAACAAAAGGCAATCTGTCCACCAGAAAACTACAGTACAGAAAAATCAGTACAGCATGTTACAATATATAAAACTTAATATATCCCGAATAATAAAAAGCCAAAGCAATTCAAAGTCCAGGGTTGCACGGAGGGGCTTGCATGAAAAGAGAACTTTTTGTCTTTAATTACTAAATACACTACAGGTCTATTAGGGGCAAAGGCCGTTCGGGCGTGGCGGGGGGGGTGGTCCTCAAAGATGATTAGAAAGGATCGCATCACAGCCCTTAACATGCTCTAATCTAACAGAAAAGATGGATGGTACCCAAGTCATTCAGGAGGCTGAGTGCACGGAGGGTGCAGTCTCAGCCCTGGGATGAGGTGAGGGAGGGAAGTGCCAACCGCCAGGTCCGCGCTGGAGTTCCGCTAGCAGGCTGTTGCTGCTCTGAGTCATCTCAGGAACCTAATGAGCTTTTGAAAGTTGTATTCACGCCTGCGTGTGCAGGAGAGAGAAAACAGGCCCTTCTTAGATAGGATACCCTGCATTACATTTTTGCCAATTTTTGTTTTTCTGTTGTTTTTACAAACAAAGTATGATGAATTTCATAAATGAGTCGATTTTCACTTGTTGCAGTAAACCCCATAAAAACTGGTTCGCTTTAGTTCAACCAGAGCAGTGCCAAGAGGGACACGGTATTTCTGAAAATAACAGCAAAAATGACTTCCAGTGGATCCGGTAAAGCATTGTGCACTTTAAATGGCATATTCTGTAGGACCCTGGGCAAAAACGTATCTTTCCTATTAGTCAATATATTATTTAATACAGTATTGCATCTTGTAATGGTGAAAGATGCCCCCCCCAAAGGAAATGGCATTCTCTACTAATTTACATGGTAGCTCCTCTTTCTCTTCTTTAAAAATTAATTCTATGTAATTTTCTATAAATGAACCTATGTTAAGGATTCCAGATATAATTCCTTCCTTTGTCAAAAATAAATTTAGATTTATGTTAGAAGAGGGATCATAAACTTTGCCCAAAGAAGCCAGGTTAGGCACTGGCCTACTTTTAAAAAAAATGTACACACACACATTTCCCATACTATATAAATTATACATAATATTTATATATTTCCTATACTCTAAGTATTTTTTCTTACTGTTCTACTCAATAATACAAAACAAAACTAGAAAGAATTGACAAATTATAATATTAAGTTAGAATTTCTGGATTCACTGACTCGGGTGACAGGTTTAAATGATCATCCTAAGTAAAACAGCCTTGGTTTTCAGGGCCTGGGTATTTCCTCCGATACCAACTAGAGAGCAAGGCTGTGTCAGCATGAACGAGGTGCATCCCCTCTACAGAACAGGAAGAGCCTGGTGGGACAGAGCACGCAGCCTCTGGGGACAGCAACCAGGCAGGACGGTCAGTCTCAGTGGTGGGCACGCGCTCCTCTCTGAACCCTTATAGGTACCTTCAGATCTGGACTTCAGATGTGAGAAACACCAAGAGGACAAGTTGTAATAGTTGTGCTGATGGGTACAGGGCACACTGAGCTGTGTGGGAAAGCTGCGGGTGGGCGGGTGGGAACTCAAATGGGAAACAGTGGGACAGCTGAGCCAGACATCGGGGAGAGCCCTGCTCGACGTGTGCAGGCTCAGGGCTGTGCCTGGTCCCACGGCCAGAGGGTCCACTATGCAGACAGTCCAGGGGCTGACACTGACCTGGGAGAACTCAGAGGCTGAAAGGATCTATGGCAGGCTCGGGAGCCCCGGGAGATGCTTGATGCTACTAAGGACAGGGGTTGAGAGTGAAGCTGTCCTTTGTCCTGACCCTGGGACGCAGACCACCAGTCCTGCACGGGCCTGTGTCTGCCGGGTTCTGATACCTGAAGTGTCTGTGCGGGGGGCCAAGACCATGCCCACCCAGAGGAACTTGGGGCTTAGCAGGGAGTCCCCGAGAGAGGCAGCAGCGATGCCCCAGGACCTCGCTTCCTCCTTTGCAGGGAATAAAACCCCAGGATGGAGCAGGAGCCTCCACAGGGCAAATTTGGACAAAGGGCGCTTTTCCTTCACACTTTCAGCATCTCCACCAAGGCCACGCCTCAGGCTGCAGGCACCATGAGCTGTCCTACTCCTGGTGGCTGTGCTCCTGGCCACCTTCACAACGGTCCCCGTGTGGGCTCCACACGGAGGGTTGGACTCCTTCCAAGGGACAAAGAGCACCCGGTCCTGGCTGGCCTCTGGGGGTGGAAACAGACTTCAGGGCCTGCAGTGGACCTGACACAAGACGCAGCCTCAGCTTATATGCAAAGCAGCATATTATGTGTATTTATAGTAAATATTTATTGGATAATAACCAATTTCTTCTCTTAACATTCACGGGAAAGTCCTGTTATAACTCCCTCGGGGCACTATACTGGGAACACTGCGGAACAAAAAGCCAGAAGCTTGTCAGGGTCACAGAACCCTTCACCCTTAGAGCTGGTGTCAGCTGCTGTCTCCAGGGTCCCCGGACCCCACAGCGCCCAGATGTTTGTTTGAGGTGGAAGGGGTGGAGCTGCTTGCTGAAGACTTATATAAAACCCAACAAAGTTCCTGCACTCCCTAAGCCAGACCAGGACACAGCATTTTCACTACTGTGAATAAACCAGAAGTAAATCAGAAATGATCAGAAGTAAACCAATGGCTCAATGAATGCCACGAAATACACATATTTGAAAAGATTTGCAAAATGCTTCTGAAAAGGAGGAAGTGGAAAAAGCTCTTATTTAGCTATTCTCCAGTGGCAGCTCAAAAAGGAGATTAAGACAGGCCTGCAGTTTCAAATATTTGTAGACTTCCAGCAGGAGTAAACTGCACTGAGCCGATGGCTGTTGGGTGTTTCCAACTAATGGTTACAGAGCGAGAGGCACCTTGGAGCTTTACTGCTGTGACCAAGGGAGCAAGCAGGTGGTAACACTCAGACACACCTGGATTTATCCCAGCCTCTGCTGCGTGTGACCGGTGTGACCTTGGACAACCATCTGAATATCCGGGCTATTATTTATCAAGCACCAGATATGTCCATGAATTATCTCAGTTTTCACACTCCCCCTGTGAAGTCCACATTATCGTTCTCATCATCATGGTTCACATTTGCAGGCCGAGTTCAGAGAGGCTAAGGAACTCACCTAAATGTATATACTGCCACCAAGCAGGAGCTGGGATGTGAATCCAGGTTTGGAAGATTCAAAAGCCCAGGGGCTGCCCCTTATTATTCTCTGACACTTCCCTCCTATAAAATAAAATTTGGTGCCCATATTCCTTTTAAAAATAAAATCTTCTTTATGAAGAGCTCCCAAAGAACCCGTCATAGAACATAGTTAAATAAACTGTTAGAGTGAATCCAGAGATAGTGCTAATATGGGAGCTATTAGAGTAACCATATAAAGTCCAGGTTGGAAGAGGCCCTAGAAAGGGCAATTTAATTCACCTCTGAATCAGGAGCCCATTTGGTTATCCTCTTGAAAACCAAAGGACACTAGTGAATTGACTGATTAGGACGGCATTTTGGTACCTGTTTGTGAACACGTGTATCCTGTTTCATGTACGCTAAAGAACGTGCTGGAGTAGGAAAGTCTCAGTGTCTGATTAGTGTTTATATGGCTACATATCAAGTGCACCTATTCTAATAACCACAAACGTCTAATACGACTTAATGCAGTTTCTGAAAACGGGGATTTTGAAACAGGACTTTGAATAAAGCGTGCAAACTTTAGACATTTCCCACATGCAACTCATACTTAACTACAGTGGAAAAAAATTTTCCTACCTCAAGTCTAAACAGGTCCCAGTGGGAGAATGCTAGCTGAGGTCAAACTCTCCAGTGACGTGTGGCAGGCATCTCTTTGAAAACAGGGCTCCCATCCAATTTTCTCCATCTTTTTTGTTTCATGATGTTTTCAGATATATTTCCTATTTTCCTGAATTGCTTTTTCTTGGTAGTACCAGTATTGTTTAAATAGAATAGAAAGGTGCTAAATATTTAATGACACAAGCTGCATTTGCAAAATGTAGTTCTGTTAAAATGTGTTATGGGAAAGAGATAGAGGTATAGTGCTCTAGTATTAAAATAGTCCTATATACCTATAATAGGGTCTGAGTAGCAGAATAGCTAACATTTGCTATTTTGATTGAGAACATGTATCTCTTTAATGATTTTAATTGAGCCACAGCTTCTGGAATTTCTATTGACCTCAATGACCAGGACAGGAGTATTACTATAATTGATACAAATGTTCTCAAATTTCTAAAAGATCTACAGCAGTTTTAGAAACAACGGTAAATATAATTAATCAGAGTAAAATTGACGGTACTTGTATATTAAATTCTGTCAAATATATTATTGAGATAAATTATTCCTTATGAAAAATGTAGAAAATGCAGGCATTTTCATTTCTACAAATATATTCAATTATATACATGGATGAAACATGATAAAAACTAAACATGTCCTACTCACCTGATTTCGTTTTAATTTTGAGTGTGTTGTCACATGGCTCTGCATAAAACTTTCATTTTGTAGATAATTCATCTCACACCCTTTCGTAACATTTTCTGCCTCAAAACACTGCACCCTCAAAAGAGCACATACTTCTGGGAAGGGGGAAATACTAAGAAATTGCTTTGCTTAAAGAATAAAATAAAAATAAATGTAAGAGTTTTGTAAAGGAAAATCAGGTTTCATATGATATTTGCCCAGGCAAGGCTTGAATGGATTCATATTCATAAACAGGTAACAACTAGTCTAACTCGTGATAGGTTTGTAAAACATTATAGCCAAATAAAACTGAAGGTCATCTCAGTTTTTGGTTATTATGGCCTAGATGTGAATTCCACGTGTAAATTCCATGAGTTAGTGTGACTTGAGCAGATTTTTACACGTTCTATCTGAGGCCTACCTCCAGCAACTAATTTTTAGAGAAAGTTGGGCTTCAGAAGGCAACACCACCTTGTCGAAGCTGGTAACTGGCAACACCTCCCCATGAAATTTGCTGTTTCCCCTCCCCCAAGAGCTCACAGAAGGTCACTCCTGCTGTCCCCCTCTCAGGACAGACCTCCAGCTGTGTCTCTGGAAAACCTGAAGCATTTGCTTCACCCACACTTTCTCTTGGGTGCAGTATGTCTTTAGGACCAAGGGCACGTGCTGGCATTGGTGACTGAGCATCACCGAGGGTATGAGAAAAGAGGCTAACCAGCCCCCAATACCCTTCCCCCGCCCCTGCAGGAGTGGACCTCCCAGTTTCATTAGCACAGGCTCGAACCTGCAAACTTGCCTAATGTCACACTGAAACCCAGGTTTTTGCTGCCCACGCTCTCTCATCTCATTTCCGCATTGCTCCCCTTGTAACTGAGTGTCTCCTATGTGACCCACCACCAGTCACACTTGGAATCCACCGAACAAAGGAGGTTTGGAGGGGCTACAGGCACATTTACAGCGTACGATACAGTAAGGAGCCCCCGCGGCACTTACGGGACAGCAACTGTGTGACAGCACGGCCATCGGCTGCCACGTAACAGAAAATCTCCAGTGCAATTTGTTCAACTTACAGATACCGGAACGAAGGTCCAGAGAAGTTCAGAATCACAAAGTTAGTTAAAAGACAGATCTAGGAATTCCAAGTCTAAATTCAGGGTTCTTCACACCAAACACTGTGGCTTGTTATGGGTCACTAACTCTCCAGCCACTTATTCATGGTAACTATCATGTTTTAATGGTTCTGTTTTAAAACACAGCTTTTAAAGTTTAGACTCAAATTTGGGGGGAAAACTCTGAACGATTGTAATTTTTTGGAATTTCTATTAAATATGACAGTTTGTACCACATGACTGTTCAGGTCAAAATCTTACAAGTTTTGTGCTTATAGGTAGAGTACACCGGCAAATTTGCCTTACAGGAGCATTTTCTACATGTCAGAAAAAGCAAATTCAAAAGTGGCATATGCTGTAAAAACAGCCCTTGTAAGGTTATTATCTAGTAAATAATCATCTAAACTCTATATGAGTTATTGGTATTTAGTCTAAAGTTGTATCAAGGCCGTATGTTACCATAGGCAATTTCTTCAAATGCATAATTTATAACATAACCTCCATGACCGCCTGAGAGTCCAAGGTAGAATAATGAATTAATCCAGCAGAAATAGGCCCTTGGAGGGTGAATTAACATTTAGCTAAGGTCACAAGGGCAACTGGATTGGTGGTTTCAGGCTATTTCTCATAGAGACCTCACAAGACGACACAAAAACCCAGCACATTCCCACAACTTGAAATCAACTCTCCAAAATGTTTCCAGGCATGCAAAGGCATAGGGCTGCTTGGAATTTATACTGGATCGTATTGAAAAAAAAAAAAAAAAGATACAAACCACTGGTACCAAAGAATCTTTCTACAGAAACACCGAGGTGGGGAGAGGTAACGGATATCCAGGAGAAGGTGTATGAGAGGTGATGGAGAAATAAAACAGGGGATGGAAGGTACAGTGCAGTGACCAGAGTTAAAAACACTCCATTAATATTAACACTACAGTGCTGTGTATTTGAAAGTTACTAAGAGAACAGACTTAAAAGTTCTCAACACAAGAAAAAAAAAAGATTTTAAAAAATGGGGAGAAATGAAGCGACTTGTGAGCAAAGAGAAAGAGAGGATGAGTAACAGTGGGAGGAAGGGTTAAAACAGTAGGGACCAATTAGGGAGGTGTGTGTGCAGCTGGGACAGAACCACAGTTTGTCCTGGAGCCTAACCAGACCAGTAAACATACCATGGAGGGAGAAGCAACAAAAGATGTGTCTGCACATGTATACATCTGGATAGTACCTCGCCCTTAACTATCTCTGTGACCCAAGGTTTTACCTTCATTCTTGACTTCCTTCTTCTGACTCTGTAGTAGCGCAGAATGACCTTGGCCAAGCCCCTGCCTTTAGCCAAGCACACAGAGATGGCTTTGACTGTGGAAAATATTATGCCCAGCCCACGCAGCATATCCGACTGCCCAGTGGACACTGCCAATCCATGTTACTGGAAAAGTGGACTCAGAAAGTGCAAAGCTGAACCTCCCGCCCCCCATCCTCTGCCTCCTGTACGTTTCAAGTGTGGGGAATGACGATGCCTCCGCTAACTGCCCATGGCAGCAAGTAGTTCCTTCTCTATTGCTCCATCTCCCTCAGATTCTGCCTCCAAATGGCCACTAAGACGTACCTCCCTGTATTTCTAAAGTTGCTGATCGTCCTCCCTTGAGTCTTTTTCTCTCTTTACTGTGCTCAACCCTGACATCAGAGTGATCTTTCTAAGACAGAAAGTGCATCACGGTACTACCCACTTAAAGGGCCCCAGTGGGTTTTAAGACCAGGTCTAGTCTCACTAGATGACCAGACAAAACTTTCAAGATCTTGCTTCACCAGCCCCTCCATCCGCACCTCCGACCATCCATGACCTGACTCACACTCTACAATTGCTCTAAAAAGCTAAAAAAAAAAAACCAAGCAAACTGAAGTGCAGTTGACTTACAGTGTTGTGTTAGTTTCACCTGCACAGCAAAGTGATTCAGCTGATACATATATATATTGCTTTGCATATTTTTTCATTATGGTTTTATTACAGGATGTTGAATATAGTTCCCTGGGTTATCAATAGGTCCTTGTTGCTTATCTATTTTATATGTAATAGTATGTATTTGTTAATCCCAAACTCCTAATTTATCTATCCCTTGTTCCCCTTAGTTTTCTACCTCTGTGAGTCTATATTTTTGTCTGGTAAATAACTTCATTTGTATCCTTTTTAAGAAAAGGATACAAACGAACTTATTTAAAATTATCTTAAAACTACATAAAAGGGAAATTTTATCTTACGGTTTCTTGCCATCTATATTTTTACATTGATAATTTTATATACATTGAACATTGTATTATTAAGTAAGTTCGCACTCATTTCCACAGGATAAAAGACACTGTCAACTTTGAAGTTTAGGAGGTGAGGACTGCCCCTTATGGCCATATCTGTTCTTTTCCTCCCCTGCCCACCCCTGGCTGGACAGGGCAACTGTATAACATCTAACGTGCCCTAGTTCTTATCCTTATGCGTCCACGTCCTGTATCTCTGTCAGGCTGTTTTCTGAGTCTCTTTCTCATGGGATGTTGTGCTGTTTAATCCCCTAACCTGGTGTCGGCACAAACCATGGGCCCAACCCACTCTGTCATCATCGTCGTCTTGACTGTCATGAGAAGGAAAAGTCTGCTCTCTGGAATCCTCAAGGTTGAGTGTGTCGCCAATAGATAACTAAACATTGCCTGGCAGATAAATGATTTTACTGATTCTGCTGAGCTTTGTGGATCAGCTTGGGGGAAGACCCATGGTTCTTATGTTAACCTGGCGCGAGAAGCTCTGAATATTCACACCCAGTTACAGCCACATGCCCTCAGTGTTGTCACATAGCCTGGAACGTGACATGATGCAGCGCAGGAACAATCAGAGTCACAGATGTGTCTTGGCCATCAAAGCCAACAGAGTAACTGAATATTTCCCCACGCCGGACGCCTGCTGGCAAACCATGGGAGAGAAGCACACCTGCGGCAACAGCCAGGAGCTCACCTTTTCTTCATGACCAACACGACTCCGAGAAATATAATCACGAACAGCAAGATGCCCGCAATGACTCCTGCGATCTTCACCGTGTGGTCCGTCTGTTTCTCGGGCTCTGGGACTGGTTTTGGAGTGGCAGCTCCTGAAGGGGAGAGAAGTGAGAGAGGAGAGATGGTGGGTGAGAGAGAATAAAGACATTACCTTTTAAGAATTTTGCTGCATTTAACAGAGTCATAAGACTTATCAGAGCCGGCAGACAGACGAGCTTTGATTTTTTTTTTCCAACAGCTTTCATAGGTGCTGAAAGGAATGTAATTGTTCATGTTGTTCTTCCAATATTTTACTAAAACCACAGCACAAGTTGGAGAGTACACCCACGCCTGACCCTTTTATAAGAGACTCTTCTCAAACACAGTGTTTTCATATTTTTACTATCTCTATCAGCTCCCTGCTCTTTCTGCCTTTTAAAAACTTGCTAACCACACAATAGACATAGGAGGCCTTTATCCAAATTTGATTTGCTGGAACATTTCTCCCAATTATTTTTCATAAATGAAGCAGTAATTCCATAACATATTAGCTCAAACACCTGGAGAAGGGAGATAAGCTCATTTACCACACGCTTTACCAGCAATTGTTTTTTTAACACAATAGAGATTCCTACCCCCTCCGCCCCCTGCCTTTGAAAAAAATCCAAATCTAGGTCACATCTGGTAGGCAAAAGGCTCCTTCTAAGCAATTTATTCACGAAGTAGGGAGCAGCTGATGATCACACCACCGGCACCTACATTTCATATCTGTTTAAATGAGATAACCAGGGCCTTCCAGTGGCCACCGTCTCAGCTTCCGGCTTTCGCATTTCCCAAACCCTGTCTGTCCTGTTCACGGCATAATATGATGGAATGTCAAGTCTATGGTGAAATATCCATTTCTTCTGCTAAATGAGTTCAGGATGAAAACGGTGAGGAATGTAACGTTCAAGCCACCAAACAAAATCTGTTTTCGTAAGGGCTTCTCCCTGTTTAATCAGGACATGACAGTCCTTAGCACCTGAGCCGTCAACACCCCCACCCGTGCACTGGGGACACAGGTCATTTGGGAAGTAGGAACTCTATGTCCAAATTTCTCACTTTTTTTTTTTTCGTAAAAATGTAGTTACCACCAACTATTGGTACCAGCCCTTTCTACCCTTCCACTGGGCTTGCATCGAACTTCATCTGATTCTTGAAAAATATAACCTTCACCGGGTCCTGTGCACACCAGGCGGGGCTTAGTCTAAGGGGAATGAGCCCAGAGAAGCAGACGGTGATGAGCTATGACTTTCTACCTGTTTCCATTGGGAGCATATAACGTTTCTTTCGAAAGTTAGTCATATTAAGATTCTCTATGAGCGCTGCATCCTGAATACAGCCATGGCCACGAGACAGGCCAAGCGGGTGGAGGGCACGGGAGAAACACAAGGGAGACGGAGGTTGGTGGCCCCGAGAGCGCTTTCCTATCCAAGTGACAGTCACGGCAAGAGCAGTGAACATCACAACTTAACTAAATTCAAACCCTTCTGGGTCTACTGACGCTTTCTAGGCCACTCTTATTTCTAGCCACTTCAGGGGGATATCCTGCTCTTTTATTTGAAAGAATAGCCCTCAAACAGTTGTTCAGATAAATCTTGAAAACATTAACGTTTCCTGTTTTTTTACTGTAACTACCTCTGAAGGGTACCACGGCTACATGCTACTGACTATGCAACCAAGTGTAGCAGATTTGGAGGATACTGAGACTTTAAATAAACTGGAAAAACTTCAGGGTAAAAATGTATAAAAGAGGAATAAAAGGTTAAAAAAAACTATCTATATAAAATAACATCTCAAATTCACAAACTGAAAAAAATGTCTCATGGCTTTCAATTTTGATTTTTAAAATCTAATTTAAAAAACGTAAAGAAATAAACTCAGATTGCTTTTATTCTCCCAAACGGTGGCCCACCGGGAACCACTCCATTGATCTTACTAGGTAGAGAGTGAAAGTTCTCCAAATATATTTTCTAAGTAAGCGATTCTCTAAGTTCTCTGTAACTAAATTATGCCAGCAAATACAGCACCCGGGAAAGAAATTATCTAGAAAAACTTGGTTTAGCTTAAAGATTTAAATATATAAAATTACACAGCTTCAACCCATACATTGTAAATACTCCATGAGAGAAGAGCTTGTGCTGTAAACGGTCTTACATTTGGCTCTGTTAAATAAATGACTAGTGTTTCCCCCCTTTTTTTTTTAGGACTGCACCTGTGGCACATGGAAGTTCCCAGGCTAGGGGTCAAATCAGAGCTGCAGCTACACCACAGCCACAGCAACACGGGATCTGAACTGCGTCTGCAACCTACACTCCAGCTTACAGTATTGCTAGATCCTTAACCCACTGGGCGAAGTCAGGGTTTGAACCTGCATCCTCATAGACACCATGTTCTTAACCCGCTGAGCTACAACAGGAACTCCACGACTAGTTATGCTTTGCTTTAGCCTTTTCCCTAAGCTCCGGGAGAACTGGGGTGACCCTACGCATCTTCGAGTCAGATCAGCCCTGCAGCCCTTCATTGTCTGTAGGAAGCTGCAGGAAGCAGCTGAGCATGTTGCAGTGTGGCCAGGGTAAGCTCAGTATGATCATTCTCTAGCACTGACTTTTACTTCATTTCATTTTACATTGCAGGTCAAGAAAACGAAACGCTCTACTTCTGCAGGACACAGCTGCAAGGGGGTCATGGTGGCAATCACGCAAAATGGGAGAGCAACTCAAAAAGGCGAAGAGGGCTGCCCTGCACACCTAGAAGGGACCTTCCTGTTGCCTGCAATGGCACGGCCACCAGGTCACGGCGGTGGCGCCTGGCTGAAGGGGCTGATTCAGATGTCTGAGCTAAGGATGACTCTGGGGAAACCTCAACCCAGACACAACTGGAGCTGAAATAAGTTCCGAGCCTGGATCATCTCATGGAGGCAGGTTATTCACTGCAGGGTCACTCTGGCTCCAACTGTCCCTGTCCCTGCCTTTCTCTGTGTACTTTGCCCCCCTGCTCTGTCTGACACGGACACTTCTCTGTTTTCTCTCCACTTCTGTTTCTTTGGAAACCTGCGGCTGTGGGCTCTTAGCCTCAGACAGAGGATATTTTGCGACAGAATGTGGTTGCAACTGATAGTTTTTTTTTTTAATTTTTCCTTGCCCAAATCTGTGAATGTAACAGTGTAATTTACAAACTGCTTGGCAAAAGAGTTGTTTTTATAATATTTTTCCCTCTGTCTTGTTATTTTCTTGCCAGGTTTCTAATGGTATAAATTTTAATTCTTTTGGGGGGTATAAATTCTAATTCTTTATGGAAAGGCATTTTTTTTTCTCATCTACTATGCCTTCTGCTTTGAGTTTACCACACATTTAGCTCATTTTAAAGAGAATAAGTTCAAGTATATGTATTTAACAGTGACTCTGTCTAGGCTTGAACGTATTCATTAAAATGATGAACAGGCTAAATATTTCAGGGGCTGGAGGGCGAGCACCACATTCACAGATGCCCACGCTGCTGTCTCCGAGTGACAGCTCCGGGTGTTTTATTTTGTTTTAATAACCAAGAAAAAAAAATTTTTTAAAAAGGCAGTCTTCTGGGGAACTTGCATCATTTGAGGTTTCAGATATAACATCGAATGTGAAAAACCTCAAAAGCAAGGGAACGACTATTCAATGCCATATTTGGTTTTCAACTTGGCAGAAAACAGCCCGTCTTGGCCAGTGTTGGACGTTAAACTCAGTAACAGCAGCTCTGCAGGCTGAGGGCCGCGCGACCTCCAACTGGCTTGAGGGTCTGGCCCAGCTGTGACTGCTGACCTGGCTGCATAAATTTCCCCAGAAAACTCCCAAGTGCCAGCCCAGCAGGACACGGAGGTGTCACAGCTGCCTGGGGCGGCTGAGCCCACCCACAGCTCCAGGGCTGTAGCTCCTGAGAAAACAGGAGGCCTTTCTAGCGGGAGGGGCCGGGGAGTGGCGGCGCAGACCCTCTGCGTGGTGACTGGTGCCAGCCGTCCTTGCATGTGGCAGATTTAGCCACACTCCCCATTTACTCAGCCAGCATTGCTCGAGTATCCAATGATGCACTTGGCAGTGAGAACGTGGGGACCCACAGCCTCTCTTCTCCTGGAAGTTACCTCCTCGTGGGACACTGACAGAGGGGCGAAGGGCACCTCTCTCTGTTAGTGCCGCAGAGAAAGACACGGATCAGGGCGCGGATGGCAGGGCAGGGCGGCTGCCGCTGAGCCGGGGGTGGGGTGGGGGCTCAGAGCAGAGTTATTGAGAAACAGCACGTGCGCAGAGGCCTGACAGATGGACGGGGTGAGTTACACTGACACCCAAGGAGGAGCGGTGGGAAGAACAAGTTTCAAGCTGCAAGATGAGCCTGAAATACGGAGGTGTGACTGGAGTGGCTACGTGGGGACACAACGTCAGAGTTGAGGGCATATCAACAGATGCTGCGAGGACTTTGCTTTTTCTCCGCTCGAGGTGGGAGCCGTGGAGGACTCCGAGTGGAGGAGTGACATGACCCGGCTTAGGCTTTAACAGGATCTTGCTGGCAGCTGTGTTTAGAAGAGACTGTCAGGGGTCAGCAGTGAAAAACAGGCTACTGCAATAACCCACGCAAGCGATGAGGATGGTCTGGAAGACGATGGTAGCAGTGGAGGTGGTAAGACATGGTCACACTTGAAATACATCCTGACAATCCAACCATCAGTATTTGCCCATGAACTGGATAGTGTGTGCTGTCACAACACCCACGTCTCTGGCACAGGGGACTGGAAAGATGGGGCGACACCTCGACTTGGGTTAGACATTTGGGGGTTGCCAGCAGAAAGATGGTATTTAAAGCCTCAAGGCTGCAGGAGGGCGCTTGGAAGGTGAGCAGAGAGGGTGGGTCACATGGAGGGACTGGTGGCATTAGATGAAAAGGAGCTACGGATGGAGGGAGAAGGGAAATCAGCACAGAGGAGGAAGTCAATGATACAGACAGAGACTGAGCATTGCCACTGAGGAGCCAGGGGGCCACGGGGAGCTCTTACGGTTAAGAGGGGAGAAATTATGGCGGCATTTTGAATGGTGATGCTTATGCCCGCCCCAGAGTAGAAAAAGCTGATGACGGGGGAAGGAAAGGAGATGACTGCTGGAGCAATGACCTTGAAGCGGCAGGAAGAGGTCCGGAGACGGTCATACAGAGGGGTGAGGTGATGAAGGTCTAGGGGAAGCGGGACACCAGGGCTTCTTGCGGAAAAGGGCCTCATATGATGAACCCTAACAATCTCATCAAGGCAGATGGTGACAGAGAGACGTAAGGTTGGGTGGGGCTGCAGGCTTATCTGGGAGCTCAGAGCCCTCTGCCCCCTCCTCATAATTAGATGGAGAAGGGGGTCTACAAGGTCTTGTCCAAGGGGGTTACTGGAACTGAAGGTACAAAGGGACTCTCAGAAGGCACCCCACTGACGGCACATGCACCCTCAGGTCTCCAAGTGCCACTCGTGGAAATACCTGGCAGGCTTCCTGCTGGGGGAATGCGTGTTTAGTCTCAGTATCTGAGCTGGAATTCAGGCAACCAAATACTTCATTCAAACAACATGCGAAATTAATACCAAAATTCCACCCCTGGTATATTTGGGTGGGGGTGGGGAGAGAGATTAAAAAGCCACAGACAGCAATCAAGGGAACTGCTGAAAATGGAAACCGAAGCGGCTGAGAAAACTCACGGCAAAAAAATACAAGGAGAAAACAAAATGGAAACATGTACGAATATTGTTTCTCCGACTGTGTTTCAAAGAGCACTGGTCCCCAAAGATATTCACAAATGTCCACCGAGAAAACCTCAGCCACGTTGTACTAGCATTTTTATGACTTTATGGCATAGAGAATCAATTTCAATTAATTTCCATTTTTTTTCACCTTTTGCAGAGGCCTTTTCTTTTTCTTAAAAATAGCAACAGTCTGGCCTTAAAGATTACTGCCTGACAGTTTGTTCATGTCTTGTTGCTCAGAAAATTAGCATTCCTTGCAGCCTGTGTTTGGTTTTTCCAGCTGTACCTTAACATTACATATAATCAGGAAACAGCTCCAAGATTTTTCATTTAAATTACACATCATTGCTTTTCTTTCTGGGGATGCAGAGTCAATCACTACCCCTAGAATAATCTACATTCACACTTTATGTATTATTTGTAACCTGATTATGCTTTTGAATTTATAACTCTTCCTTTGTATCTAATTTCCACCGTAGGGCATGCAGAGCGTGTGCGACGTACAAGCAGTAATCAGAAACATAATTTTTCATATAAAACTGAGATACGGCATTGTCTGATATATACCATCTCTAAAAAATTCATCTACTTTTTTACTTTTGTTCTAATTTCATGACAGTCACTGCTCTCATTTATTGATGGGGCCAACACACTGTGGGTAAGGTGATCTATCAAAGCCCTGACCTTGATAAAATTAAAATTATCCAGAGTTATTAGTGCCAATACTGTCCTGATGAAATACCTTTATCTTTTTCCACTCGCATTTCTCAAGTTGTGGTCAAGTAGCAAAATGGGCGAACAGCTTGTCAGTAATAAGATATCAACTTGTTCACCTATCCTATAAAGTGAATATCAATAAAGGAGTTGTGGGCTGTTGAGTCTGAACACGTATCAGTTAAGAGTGGGGCTTTCCAACAGTGTGTTTGAAACTTAACTTTGAAAGTGTTAAGATAAAAACCAGGAGTTTCCATCGTGGCTCAGGAGGAATGAACCCACCTAGAATGAGGGTTCAATCCCTGGCCTTGCTCAGTGGGTTAAGGATCGGCATTGCCGTGAGCTGTGGTGTAGGTCACAAACACGGCTCAGATCTTGTGTTGCTGTGGCTGTGGCGTAGCCCAGCAACTACAGCTCTGATTCAACCCCTAGCCTGGGAATCTCCATACGCCTCAGGTGCGGACCTAAAAACCAATCAATCAATCAATCAATAGAAAAATAAAAATCAACTCTCCCTGAAATTTTTTTCCTGACTTTGTGTCTTGGGTTGTCCTCATGTTTAGCTCTTAAAAGATCATGTTTGTGGGAGAAAAGATCCCCACAGCCTCCTACAGAAAGCGGGAACTGTCTGTAAAGGACCCTTGCAGCTTTTTCTGCTGCTTGAAACTGGCCATTTACTCTCTTATCAAAAAGTAAGTGTGCCTTAGAAATTCTCCATGCTTGCTAGAAGAATCTGTATTCTGAGGTTCAAACAATGCACTTGAGCCAAGCAAAGCATGCACAAGTGTGATGGGTCTTTCAAGGGCAAATGAGCCACACCCACAAAAACAAACCCTCAGAAGCATCATCCCCTGACTCTCCTTTACTAAACACAGAATTTGTCCTTTAAACAATGAAGTTATTTAACTAATAAGGCTTATATAATTGTGTTATCCTGTTCAGTGTATTTTAGAACAGAGGTTCTTTACTTACAGAGAGCTTAAGGATCATTTGGGGAGCTTTGAAAACATGCAGGGCGCTGGTCCCCAGCGACTCTGGATGGAAGGTCTGCGGTGAGACCCAGGAATCTGCATGTTCCACCTCAGGTGACGCCCTGCACAACGTGAGGGAAAATCTATCCAGAGGACCATTGGTCCTAAATATCTGCAAGGGAGGTTTTCACGGACTAGGGCAGCGTGGGAATTGTTTTTAAAATACCTCTTGATATATGGATAGCTTACTTTATCAGTTAGCCAATGTCCTTCACTGGGCTAGTTAAAAAAATCCTTGGACACAATTAAGAGGCAGGCCTGGTGAAATCAAACCCTAGTTTTACTAGCCACAGTTAGTAGAGATTGTAAAGCAGTCTTTTTTTTTTTTTTTAGGACTGTTCCCACGGCATATGGAGGTTCCCAGGCCAGGGGTCGAATTGGTGCTACAGCTGCCGGCCTACACCACAGCCACAGCAACGCAGGATCCGAGGCGCGTCTGCAACCTACACCACAGGTCATGGCAACGCCGGATCCTTAACACACTGAATGAGGCCAGGGGTCGAACCCACAACCTCACGGTTCCTAGTCAGATTCGTTCCTGTGGAGCCATGCCACGACGGGAACTCCGGGAAGTAGTCTTAATCGCAGGGGAATTGAAAGTATGCCAACCCATTTCCCAAGCGCTACTAAATTACGAAAGGAAGAAGGCTGCTCTTTCTGAAGACCTACTTCATATGCAAGGTATCTTATGTAAATTTCATTTCATATCACACCAGGAGGTGTAACTGATATCACGCCAGGAGGCAATAGAGGCAGCAGAAGCAGTTGGGATAAGGAGCTTGTCTCAAGTCAGTGAGAAGGGAGGTGAGTGCGGGGCTGGGGGCCGGGGCCCACACTGGACCCAGGTGCAACCCTGAAGCCTATTCTTTTCTCTTCTTCTTCTTTTTTTTTTTGCCACACCCACAGCATGTGGAAGCTCCTGGGCTAGGGATCGAACGTGTGTCATGGCAGAGACCTGAGCCACTGCAGTGACAATGCCAGATCCTTAACCTGCTGCACCACAAGGGAACTCCCTGAAGCCCACTCTTGTTTCACTGCATCATGGCTTTCTCCAAAAACATAGAACTTCCACATGCTGACATCCTGGAAGACAAGACTCAATCGTAAATCATCTCGATCCCTTGTAAAGTGGTGAGCCTAACAAAAGAATGAAAACAAACTGAAGTGCAGAGCCATGCAAAGAGGAAATTAAAATTCTGTAAGAAAAATAAGATAAATAGATGAAGATTAAAGACTTTCCAGGCCTGGAGGAGGGAAGGACTGGCCTTAGCAGACGGAAACGAGCTTATACAGGATGGATAAATAACAAGGTCTTACCATATAGCACAGGGAACTCTGTGCAATTTTCTGTGATAAACCGTGACGGAAAAGACTATGAAAAGATACACATGTATAACTGAGTCGCTCTGCTGTACAGAAGAAAAATTTTTTTTTCTTTTTATGGCCACACCTTGGGCATAAGGAACCTCCCAGGCTAGAGGTTGCATCGGAGCTGCAGCTGAGGCCTACGTCACAGCCACAGCCACAGCCATGCCAGGTCTGAGCCATACCGGCGACCTATGCCGCAGCTTACAGCAATGCTGGTCCTTAATCCACTGAGCAAGGCCAGGGAGCAAACCCGAAACCTCACGTATACTAATACTATACTAATACTATACTAATACTACACTAATACTATACTAATACTAAGTGGGTTCTTAATCCACTGAGCCACAATGGGAACTCTGTACATGGCAGAAATTAACACAACATTGTACATGAACTATGTTTCAATAAAATAATAGAAAAGAACTTGCAGGCCTAAGTGCAGGAGAGAAAGGCCTGTCCACGTGACTGAACTGTACAGGAGAAGGGGGTGCACACGATCGTTCCAGTACATGGTGCTGGTCATGGCCCAGAGGGAATCAAAGGAAAGAAACAGAAATGATCGGGGTAGGAAGGAAGGGCTATGTAAAATGGCAAAAAGCACATTCATCTCATCCAGGAGAGGCCAGCAGGCGCTGTGGCTCTGGCTTCCCCCGAGCTCTCCCAGAGAACTACCTCTCACCCACTGCTGACTTGCAGGCATTGACCCAGTGTCTTCAGTGCAGTGGTCACCTGGTAAGTCTTTCCTGAATAAGTGCCTTCAGACACAGAGGGGGCATTTATATAGAGAGAATGGTGACCACGTGCGGTCTGTGTATACTGATGGAATGTGAGTGAATGCATTGGCTTAAACAAGAGCAGGAGTTCACGTTTTGCAGAAACAAGTTGCCTCTTTCTGCCCCTCAGGATCCTTCATGCCCAGAATGGAGCACGCGCTCGATAAACTCCAGAGCAAGCAAGTGGATCCGGTTGTACAGCAAGGACATTTTGATCTCAGCACAGAGCGAGGAGTATATTGCAAAGGGAGGTTTATTCTCTCTGTCCTTGGGTCGAAGAAGCGTCGCCGGACAGTAGTCTGTTTACTTCCCTGCCTAATCTCTGAAAAGCCCGCCAGTGCTATCCTTTCCTCCACTCTCTTCCATTCTCACTGCCATGGACCTGGCTGATTTCTCTTTGGACTTTCGCACTTGGTTCCCAAGGAGCCATGCCGCTCAGTCTCTCCCACGCTCCAGTCATGCTCATCTTCTGAAAGAATGGCCCTAATCAGGGCGCTCTTTCATGTACAAAACATCAGAAGAACACCAAGAGCTTCCTAAGGCTTCCTGCACAAGGCAGCCAGGCCTCCCACGAGCCGGCCCCAAACCCCTTTCCTAACTTCATCTTCTCCTCCTTCCACTTCCCTGCACCCGCCTGTGTTCCAACCGGAGATGCTCAGCCTCGTCCCCCCGACCCCACCCAACACTTCCCAACTCTCAGGGCCTCTGCTCCTCAGCTCCTTCTCTATGGACCATCCCCCCCACCCCCGACACACACATTTCCTCGGTTCAAATCCCACCTGCCCTTCAAAGGCCACCTAGCCCCATACTGGTTCTGTGGCTTAGTTCAAAGTACTCTCTCACCTCCTGAAGTGCTGCAGCACGTTCTTTTGGCCTTCTTGACTGTTTTCAATCTTGAGTTCAGTTATGTTGCTAAGTCCTTTACATCACCTCCTAACACAAGGTCCCCGGCAGAGAACTGCACAGAGCTGCCTTTGGTTTCTGGCTGTCACATGCCCGGCCTCGTATCTTGTGATGTGTCCACAGTTTGTGCCGAATCAAAGGTCTCGCACAATAACTCTCACTTCAATTTTCTGGTCTTTCTCATTCATGTTCTTTCCACAGCCCACCTACTCTTTCTCCTTTTGCCTTCAAGTTCTCAGACGCAGGGTGATGGGTATAAAAAGAAAGGAAAAGGAGGGAACAGTAGAGTCTAAGGACAAGCACACGTCCTGTTTTGTGGTCTCTCCTCCACGGATCTGCAGCATCTAGTGGGGTCTGTGGTGGCTTTTGGAGGACCTTCCGTGGTCATCAGGACAACATGCTGAGAAAGAAGGACCATCTCTGAGGCCTGGCTCCAGGGACCATGCCCGAGACAGCCAGGGCACAGAACGGTTGCTCAGTGTGTGGATGACAGATAAGCCTTGCCCAGTAAATTTACTGACCAAACTTTCATCAATGATAAAACGAGATTACTAGAAAGAAAGAGCATGGAAATAAATACTAGTGGCAAAATGTGATATTTCCAGCCCCAAAGCAGTGAAATATACATCCATCAATGACGAGAAAGTTAACAGGGTACATATCAGAGAGACAGGAAATGAGTATCTGTCAAGAGTAAAGTGTTATGAACTCAATACTTGTAATGATTAAGTAGTGATAGACCATTTTTCATGATCATATGTCGAATTTGTTTTAGAAGTCCTACAACTAGTCAAAATTTCTGCTGGAGAGTAATTACAATGGTCTGGGACTTTTTAGAAAGCAAAAAAGGGAGAACTTCTAAGGTAATGCTAATATGATTCAAATTATTGTGAATACTTCTATTCAATAAAACTGGTTATATCATTCCCAGAACCCTGCTTTAGAAGCATTTTTCATCTTCCTTGTTACTCACAGAAGAAACAAGGTAGAAATATGAAAATTCCCTTTACTAAGTTTTTTTTTTTTTTGTCTTTTTGCCTTATCTAGGGCCGCACCTGCGGCATATGGAGGTTCCCAGGCTAGGGGTCTAACAGGAGTTGTAGCTGCCGGCCTCTGCCACAGCCACAGCAACGTGGGATCCGAGTCGCGTCTGCAACCTACACCACAGATCACTGCAATGCCGGATCCTTAACCCACTGAGCAAGGCCAGGGATCGAACCCGCAACCTCATGGTTCTTAGTCGGATTCGTTAACCACTGAGCCAGGATGGGAACTCCCCTTTATTAAGTTTTTAAACTTGCTAAAAGACACAGGGAACTCACTCTGATGTGGGGGGCATCTGTGTCTGTGTATAAATATACACCCATATCTAAAGAAATTATTCAAAGACATATGCGAAGTACCCATCAAGTTGGTAATCTCACAAAACGTCTCTTATCATGTTTATTATGAAGTTACATATAATTCTGAGTAAAAAGGAACCTTTTCTTTTTTTTAATCTTTTTAGGGCAGCACCCACAGCATGTGGAGGTCCCCAGGCTAGGGGTCAAATAGGAACTCTATAGCCGCTGGCCTACACCACAGCCACAGCAATGCCAGATCCAAGCCGTGTCTTTGACCTACACCACAGCTCAAGGAAACACAGGATCCTTAACCCACTGAGCAAGGCCAGGGATCGAATCGGCGTCCTCATGGATACCAGTCAGATTCATTTCCACTGAGCCACAACAGGAACTCCAAAAGGAACAAAATTAAACCACTACAAGGACAGCACCTGGGCAAAAATCCCAGACAAAAATTGGTATGCCACTATGTGATTTGATCAAGAAGTCTAACTTAAGTCAACTATTATAATTAATAATAAACCCTAGTTAATAATTGCATCATTAGCAATACCAATAAGTACATTATGCATATTAAACTGAACATCAATTACATGGTTCAAGTGATATATTGCTTGTATATTTACTGGAGGAAATGGGAAAACTCATCAGAGATCCTGATGGATGTGCAGAGCGGACGCCATTTATTAACACCAAGGCAGGTGACAGGCTGATTTTCATAGATTGTTTCTCAGAGATAGTTATTCACGCTTCTAAATGAAAACAACATGTTGAAGGAAACGGATCATGTTTCTTCCCTTGCACACCGTTCTATATTTTTCCAACTTCGTACCCAGTGTCTGAAAAAGTTTCTCAATGAGATAATCCATCATCCCTCTTAATAGAGTTCCATCAAAGTAACATCCTCTCGTGCTCCCTTGAGAACTGATGTCACTGAAGGACAGACACAAAGAGAGGAGTCCACATTTAAACCAAGGACAGGGAGGAAGGGAGGAAGCCCAAATGGCCAGGACAACAAAAGGGAGCCTGGCGTTTTATTCCATGCGCTGGGCTACAGCGAAGTGCAGACTAGGTTATTCACCGCTTTGGGCTATTCCTGCTTCAAATACAGCAGTTGTCTTTGAAAATGTTGGAGCGTTTTTCAGCAGTAGCGTTCTCACCATGGTTGCCAGTAGCAAGAGAAGAGCCTGGGTCCTGCTGATGCTTTTGTATCCCAAAGGCAGGCAACTGGGACATATTGCCCATGGGGGTCTTATCACAGGTCTTGACATATAATAAAATAATCACACTCCTCTCCCATTGCTACTGGAGACCACAGAAGCCACGTGGTGGTCATGTAAATAACACCTTAGAGCATCAAGAAGGCCGGGAAGTTTTCCTGGAAGTTCAATTTTGAGCCTCCCTGAAGGGCGGCAGATTCAAACTCAGGGGAGGCAGTGGCCTGGGTGAACGACCTTGTTCTCTTGAAAGCCCAAAGAGCATGAAACAACCCTCTCTCGGAACAACAACAACGGAGCCACAAAAGAAGTTACCAGCAACCGCCATGCCCTCTGCCTTGATCCTGAGCCAGGCTTGTGAGAGGTCTTTAACATGCATTATCGTGTTAGTTCTCCCACGGCCACTGTGAGGGTAAGAAATGGTATCTGCCCTGCTTCACAGACATGCAAGCTGAGATTTGGAGTTGAAGGGATTTGCCCCAGAAGCCTTTTATCTAAAGCAAACGCTTTCTGAGTTGACTGCAACCGGGTTCCAGGGTTCCTCTGTGACCTACCCCGTTAAATCCAGTGCAGAGACTCTTAGGCTCAGATATGTCTGAAAATTGCCCTAGGAGGTGTGCCGTGTGTTCTGAAGATGACCCAGAGTCTGAACCCAAGGGCCCTCTCTGTTCCCTCTGAGCTGGTCAAAGGGGGGCCCTGGCTCTTGCACTTTTCCATCATTTTTTTCCCACAGGGACAGGTGAGAAAGGACAAGCCCGCGACCGAATCTGAGGTTTATCACGAGTGGCCTACCACTGGCTTCAAATTTCACTGAAGTCTATTCAGTTTTTTTTTTTTTTTTTGAGCAAAGCACATATGTATTGCCTTTTGCTCCATGAAACATTAATTTTTAATACAATGTTTTAACCGGTTTATCACCACAAAAGTAATACTCCCTTCTGGAAGCCCCAGATTCCAGTCTGACAAGCACGTGGCATGGGAACGAGGCTACACAAGGCCTACACAAGGGTTCCACAATGGAGAGTAGCACCCCCACCCCCTTCCCCTTGGGCAAACTTTCAGAGAGAAAGACAGGTGATTTGATTAAAAAGTTATGGTCCCTAAGCTAGAAGAGCCATGGCTTGGAGTTCCCCTTGTGGCTCAGCAGGTTATAAACCCACTAGTATCCACCAGGATGCGGGTTTGATCCCTATCCTTGCTCAGTGGATTAAGGATCCAGCATTGCTGCAAGCTGTGGTGTAGGTTACAGATGTGGCTCTGATCTAGCATGGCTGTGGCTGTGGTGTAGGCCGGCAGCTGCATCTCCGATTCAGCCCCTAGCCCGGGAACTGCCATATGCTGTAGGTGCAGCCCTAAGAAAAAAAAAAAAGGAAAAGAAAAGAAAGAAAGAAAAGCCATGGCTTGAGGACAAATCAGACACTGAGAGCCAAACCCAAGATCCTCTCACATTAAAACAATGGCAATTCTGAAAGTAGTCAGGCATCAGGCATGTGCATGTGTGTGCCTGTGTGTGTGTATGGGGGGGCTTTTAACATAACATGCTAGAATTTTAAAAGTCAATCTTTTTAAAGACTCTGGGCCTCCCGTCAGCCCTCTGGAGCCATTGATGAACAGGTTTTGACACTGGTATTGTCAAAAGGGCAAATAAGATGAGGCACTTGTGCTGAAGGGACTGTGCTTTTCAACCTCTGTCTTGGTCTTGGGTTTACCCTGGATTCTTTTACAAGGTCAGCAGAATATTTAAAACAAGAATTTTGTCTTCTCCAAAAGAGAGTTTTGTTTATTCTAGATCTGTCCTTGAAGTCTGCTGCCTCAGCATCCTGCTGTGTTAAGATAATGGAGGAAATTCTTAATTCTTTCCCATTCATATTCAATATATTGGATCATACCCATGAAGACTTAAAAACAGTTCTCACAAATACTAGGTATTTTACAATATTCTAAAAATACTTATTTACAATGATATTGGTTGACTTTGGTTGGTCCAGAAGTCAACCAAAAAGCATAGTAATAAGATATGGCCCTTTGCCTACAAGTTCTCAGTGGAATTCACTGCTTCTTAGACATTAAGCAAGTTGGGATTACTTTGGTGCTTTATGTTCTAAATTCTAGTAACGTTTCTCTAAAGTATGTAAAGGGATGAAAATCAAAGAATCACAGTTGATACCTATAAACAGTGGTCGGTGAATAGCTATTATATGTCTAGTACCATGTTAACCATTGGGGTAAAAAGAAAGACCTAGTAAAACAGGCACTATCACTCAATTTTGATAAATGTTTTAAAAATATCCAAATCTCTTCCATGTTTACTAATATCAACTATGAACTAATTTTACTATAAAACTGATGTAATATATTCCTTATAGAAAAGAAATTTAACTTTTTTTTTTTTCTGCTTTTTAGGGCCATACTTGTGGCATATGGAAGTTCCCAGGCTAGGGGTCGAATTGGAGCTATAGCTGCCAGCCTACACTACAGCCACAGCAACATGGGATCCAAACCTCGTCTGCAACCTACACCACAGCTCATGGCACCACTGGATCCTTAATCCACTGAGCAAGGCCAGGGATCAAACCCACATCCTCATGGATCCTAGCTGAGATCGTTAACTGCTGACCCACGAAGGGAACTCCAGAATTTAACTCTTTAACATCAAATCTTCCATGCAAAAATCTCTATTTCTTTAAACTGCAGGCATCGTCTTTTTCTTGGTATTTTGCATCCTTTCCCAAAAACCTTGGTTTATTTTAAGCTCAAAAGTTTCCTTTCAGCTTTCCTTTTGGACATGCACAATTTACTAGCCTAATAACAAAATTAAAAGATAGATTTCCTAAAATATAGAATTTCAATGTACACTTTCAGACCAGGAAGCCCTATGCCTTAAGCAAATATAAGCCAGTTTAATACATTGTTTTATTTTCCTTTATCACACTGCTGATGGAAAAAGAAAACGCAAAAGAACACTGAAAAATTAAATTGCTCTCTTATATTGAAAATCTTTTACATAGAAATTCTAAAGTTTATGTCGTAAAATGGAAAAAAATGCCATTTCGGTGCAATATATATCTTTTAAAATATATTACTTCTGAAACCAAATCCTTGACATTTGAGTCAGTATATCCTTCCCAAAATGGCAAGGAAAAAGGAACAGAATCTCCCATGGCAGTTCTGTATCCTATCACCATTTTCTTGTAACTATACCATTTTATAGATGAAACTGCCACAGCGAAATGACAAATATAACACATAAAAGAACAAAAAAGGGCAATAAATCACCAGTGACACCACAGCCCATTAAAATGCATTCAGCTGGTGTTGCAGAAAGAAAAAAAATTTCCCTTCACTTTACATTCTTCTAGCCGAAAAGGAAGTTTTGGAATCCTTAAGCAACTCATGTAAGAGGGCTGAAATTCCAACTAAATTCTCCTCACATTCTCTGTCCGTACTGGCCTCCATGAGCCATATGTATAGTGCTGATACCCTGTTCACTGTTTCCTGAGAAGGGCCCCAAGATGCGGATTCTTGGTAGTTAGTCCTCAATAATGAAATGACACTGCATTTGAAAAAGGACCAGGACACCTAATGAGGTGAAAAATGACTGTTCCTATTTAGCCACTATTTCTGATATACTGATTATCAGTTTCAATGAAGCATTTTTTATTTATAAGGAAGCCTAAAGGAGGTGTTTTCCTTTGCTTAATTTTCACCCCAAATTATCCCAAAAGGTCCAGCTGAAGATCCTGAGACTGAGTATGACTCTGGTGTCATGCAGATAGTACCTTTCAGATTACAACCGAATACACGTTACCTCATTTTATTATGCACTTATCAGATCACAGAGACTTCAAGATACTGGTAAACTCACTGAAGTTGATACTTGTAGAACTGCTTCTGTTGGTCTTAACAACAATGGTAAATGTAAGTAAAGAGCACACGTCACACTTCCTTACGTTCTCATCTCTTAGTACAGAGCTAATTATACATCAAGGCCTCCAAGGAGGTGAGAAGCTCTTTGGTGGGAAGGATGGATAAGGGGACTTCCCCTCCTACAGTATGGACAGCGGATGCCCGCGGAGCGGTGCAGAGCACAGCCCTACAGCTCAGGGCTCAGGGACTGAGATGCTGTGCCTTGTTTCTATCAGAATCGGACTGTATGCCTTTCTTCAAGTGCTTAGCGGGAGGCGGCCCATCGGAAGTCCATGTAACATCTGGGCCAGGTGTACCTCCCGCAGTCACAGCCAGGTGCTCCTCTGTGGTGGGGATGTTACTTTTTAAGAAATTTTTTAAAATCTGGAGTTCTCATCATGGCACAGCAGAGATGAATCCGACGGGGAACCATGAGGTTTCAGGTTCCATCCCTGGCCTCGCTCAGTGGGTTAAGGATCCAGCGTTGCCGTGAGCTGTGCTGTAGGTCACAGACCTGGCTTGGATCTGGTGTTGCTATGGCTGTGGCATAGACCGGCAGCTGTAGCTTTGATTCGATCCCTTGCCTGGGAACCTCCATATGCTGCGGGTGTGTCCCTAAAAAGACAAAAGAAAAATTTTAAATTAAAGTATAACAGATTTAGTGTTCTGCCAATTTCTGCTATACAGCAAAGTGACCCAGTCATTCATATATATATATATATTCATTCTATAAAAGTGGTATGGAAATGAGTTCATGCCTTTAAGACAATTTTATCTTCTACAAATGAATTCATTCTATCAGAAAATGATATTGGTGTCTAAAGACCTTTCAAATGCCCAGCTCTGCACGGCAGGTTGGGGAAATTAAAAGATATATAAAATATGGCCCCTGCAGTAGTGGATAAAAATACTTCCACACATATTTTGGAGTAGAGACGAATGTCTATTTCCAACCCAACCCTTTATGAGTCTAATGATTTGACTCTTGAAAGGGCAAAATATAACTGCCTGTCGCTAAAGGTGGTGAGGTTTTGTCTCAGCGCCCTCATATTCAAACACTATTGCTGAGTTTTATTATCCCTTATGTCCTTTGCCAGTTTTGATTCATACGCGTACCCCAGTAAATGGCGCTCAAAATGAATGAAGTTGCTGTCCTGGGCAAGAGCTGAATGAAACCATTCCATCTCGAAGACAATCATGGTGCTCCTGTGACGTGTCTGAATCTGTCCTTTACGTTTCCTATCACGGGCTCGTCTACGCTGACTGCAGGTAGTCAGTAACCCAGGGCAGGGACTTTGTGTTAACCTCCTGGCATTTAGCTCTTCCGTTCACGTCCACTCACCCTGCTCCTCTTCTCCAAGCTGGCAGACAACCTTCCATTGCCTAGAGTTTTATTTCAGCCTGTCGGCCTCTTTCATCTCTCTGCCACTGTTCCGAGCGCTGCTGGCGGGTCTAGCGCAGACTGGCACATGTCTGCCCCTCTTGAAACAAGGTCACAGGTGGTCCTCTTCTGCCCGTACACCTTGACTGCTCCCCACGCATCCTTGCCACGGGGGTTCTTTCCTAGCCATCATTTTCAGTCAAGCTACTTCCCAGCCTGGGGCCTTTGCGTGTGCTATTCCTGCCACGGACTGAGCCTCAGGTCAGCGAACAATCCTACCATCTGCACGCTGTCCCCTGTGCTTGGAGCTACGTGTGTGCCTAAGGCCTGCTTTCAGTGACATCTTCATCTTACAGACAGAGACTAGAAGGACCAACACTGCTCTGCCTTGAGCCCTGCCCCAGAGTACAGCCTACAGCGAAGACCGAGCACCCCCAGCTGGGTCTGGCAGGCGGAGGCAGAGAAGGGTACAGACGCAATCTGGGGGTGGGGGTAAAACAGAGAAGGTGGCTATGAGGCAGTGCCCCACCCTCCAAAACAATTCCATTAAAGTGAAACCTTTCTATGGCTCTTGCCCAAAGCAATGGCTGATTAAAATGTGCTTTTCTAAATGGGTTGAAAGCCCACAGGTCTGTTTTCTTTGCAGTGGAAAGGTCGGCTAAATCAGAAACATACATACTATAAAGAAGAGATAGAGCACAACTGAATTAACATAAAATCAGTTAAAAGCAGGCATCATAAACCAATGGCACACTGTTCTTGCCCTCATTCAAAATGTGTTCAAAATTTACCTTAATAGGAAAGTTATAAAATACCGAGGATTGAATTTAACACAGAAAATCATCCACTGTGCCCTCGGTAAATAATAACTTTGAACACCTGAGGGTAAAGCCAGCCAGCCAGCCAAAGCCCCCTGCCACCCAGCATGTTCTAGGAGGGAGACACAGAGTCACCAGGGAACTTCTAAGAGAGGCAGAGTGACGGGCCCTGGTCTAGGGAGGCCTCCCCAGGGGATGACGTTTGTGCTGAGAAGGAGCTGGAGATGGGAAGGCTGGGGGAGAGAGCGGCGCAGGACCAGAGCGGTGTTCTGGAGGAACAGAAAGATCAGCCCTGGGCGGGGGGGGGGGGGGGGGGGGGGGGGGGGGGGGGGGGGGGGGGGGGGGGGGGGGGGGGGGGGGGGGGGGGGGGGGGGGGGGGGGGGTGAGGACCCTACGAGAAGCTGGGTGGTGCCGGGCCCCTGCGCTTCGATGCCAAGTGTGGGATTTATTCCAAGTGTGGCAGGAAGCTCTTTGGGGAGCGATGGGCCCAGACTTCAACCCACAAGCCATTCTGGCTGCAAGGTGGCACGTGAATTAACAGGGAGCTGTGGGAGCAGGTCGGGGACCCGTCGCGTGCCTGTGCAGGGGTCTCGGCCAGGGTGGTGAGATGTGGCTGAACTTGGAAGACATTCTAGGGGGCAGACCAGACAAAAGTGACCTCAAAAAAGGTGGTATTAAAAAAAAAACCCTCTGCATTTGTATGAAAAGTCTTATGACAAGATCTGAATCAATGGAGATATTTATACTATTTCCCAGAGTCAGGATGATGCCTAATTTTAACACAATTCAATAAGAATTTCAGTGGCATTTTTTGGGGGGGTCTCGGCTGCCTTGTGGGCACTGCACCTTCTTGATGCTCAGGATTTATCAGAACCCCGCCAAGATTCCTGTCCTCAGGGGGATTCTGTTCTGGGGGGTGGTGGGGGAAGACAGGAGCACACAGAGCGAATAAGCACAGAAGGTGCTGAGTGCTATGAAAAAGGAAAAGGACAGGCTGCCTGGGTGGGGTGGGGGAGGGGTGTCGCGGCAGCTGGGTGTCCCAGCAGACCTCCTTGAGAAGCTGGCAGCTGAGCAAAGGCTGCAGGGGGGAGGGGTCAGCCAGGTGGGGACCCGGGGGTGGGCATACTGCCAAGCGAGGGGGTCTCTGGAGGAAGAGCTTGAGGGTGGGGGTGCGGCTGCGTGTCTGAAGGACAACAGGAAGGTCAGGGCCACCAGTGTGGAGCTGGCAGAAGGAGGAGGGGCTTCAAGAGGTGAGAGAAGCAGTTCATTTCAGGACTTCTAGGCTCTTCCAAGGACTGGTAAGTAAGCGGGGTGGGGGTGGGGGAGGTTAGCGCTGAGGCCTTTCTGACAGGAAGGAGGAGAAAAATCTAGTCCCATCATAAAATATCACGAAAGCCCGTAACATCAAAAGGTGATGGCGACACGGCAGGAAAAGACGGAGAGGACCTCCACGGCGTCCGCACACGAGAACGGCCTGGCCTTTGAGTTCTGTGAGAAAATACTCGGTCCCTTAATAATGGGAGCAGCCTGACTGGTTGTCTCTCTGTAAAAAAAAGTTGGACCCCTCCCCACGAAACACTTCCAGCCATCCCAGGGGTACTTTCTAGATGGAGTCAATCGCCAAACAGAGGAAAATACGCCCAATTTAGGATGGCAGCCGGATCATCTGAGATGGGGAGAGCTTCTCGGGCAGAACACAACTCTGGAGTGGCTGGCGGGGCCGAGGCGGCTGCCACCACTGCACGGGCAGACACACTCCCCGAGGTAGTGGGGCTGAGGCATAAATCTTTAGAAAACATCTGCCTGTTTCTGGTGTTTCTCTGGCAACATCTGGAAGCACGGGAACAGGGCCTGGGCATCAGTGAGAACCAAGATGCAGCGGGCCTGGCGGGGCCGGGAGGGGAGGAGGGCCCGAGGGCAAGGCTGACTCCCAAAGGGAGCCGGGGCTCCAGGCACAGCTTGGATCAAATCCTTGTCCCTGGCTTGATGGAGCTTCAGATCTCAGTGAGTGTCAGCCACCTGAGTTCCCTTTTCTCAATGGAAAGGCCTCAGGACATTTCTCTCCCATGGCTGCTTATCCTGGGGAGTCAGTGAACTAACTCCGGGGGGTGGGGTGGGGGAGGGGGCGTCTAGCCCAGCACCCAGAACATGGTGAGTCTGTCCTCGGTGGATACCTAGTCCAGTGACTTCCATGTGTCACATGGGACATCACAGCTCTTACAGCATCTCTGTTTGCTGTAAGAGCCACGTTCGTTAAGGAGATGATGACATTCTGTGGGGTTGTTTCATGAGAGCTTGGCTGAGGTGCTGACAAAGATTCCCTCTGGGATCAAACCACGCTCTTCCGAGCCCCTTGGACACTAGGGAACAGCTGTGTCCTGAGGACGATGCCCTGAAGAAGCTGGTCAAGCAGCCTCATGTCCCTTCCCGAATGCCACCATCCACCAGTCACTGCTCTCCACATTTTGAAATACACATCCTTTCCCCCATTAGTTTACAAAGCTGTTATCTCTTCTTAACTGGGAAATGACAAGCACGACAGTCATTCCTCATTCTTTAGCGCATGTGCGTTTGGAAGTTTTGATGTCACTCACGCAAATATGTCTGCTGCCAAGAGTCTGGGCGAGTGTGCCAAGTAAACCTGCTTATAAGAGTTAGTCGACCTTGACCTGGCACATGGAAAGTGCTCGATAAGCATCAAACAGTGATTGAATGAATGACATCTCAAGCTTTCAGGACAGTTCAAAAATAAATCTACCAAAAAAGACGGGGTTACTGCTATCAAAGTGGATGGCTGATGCAAATGGAAACTAGCAAAGAAGTATCACTTGAGTTGGGATTTATCTGGGTAGATTGCCCATCATTAATGGCAGCAGTACATACTGAAAAAAAGGACGAGTGGGTTTTTTTTTTTAACTGGTTTGTGAGCTTATTCTAACACTCCATCATTTCCATCCCAAATAAACCAAAGTGAAGGGTGGCTGTCACCTGCAGCCCTGAAATGAAATGAACGGCAGTCATATACTACAGCTATGCACGTGCCCTCTGCAGACTAGCTCCAGAGTCTCCAGGTAACAGGATCAGATAGGCCTGGGGAGGACCCTGATTTAGAAGGTCTCTGCTCAGTCATGCCAGTTGTAGAGAGAACACGATACTCAGAGGTTTCACTTTCTTTACTCCCAGTAAACAACGTGCTGAGTTTGAAGGTATCGGGTTAGAGGGAAAGCCTCAAAAGAGGCTACCTGACTCTGTCTCCCGTGAGAACTCAGTTTATGATAGCAGGGCCAACTCATTTTTTAACATTTGCTGGCAAGACTGGCACCAGCTCTGACGTCACGAGGGGCCAGAACTGCTGAAGATCCCAGATTCCCTTCAAGGTGGACACGGAGTGCCAAGGGCCAGGCCCGAATTAGAAGTTTGAGGGGGCGGAGGACTTAGGTAAGAAAGACCACCCGCTAAGCACCTGGACCACCGTGTGGACACTTCAGAAGTTGAGGGTAAGGGGGGTGTGCAACCAGCAGAACATCCACCAGTAAAAGAAACATGCTGAAAAGAAACTTGAAAGCAAGGGAAGCACAACTGTTAACAAAAGTTTATAGCTTTTAGGTCTTGAAACAGAGGACTGAAAATATGTGTGGAATTCCACTGGAGAAAGAAGTAAAATTACTTTCCATTTCTTTTACCTTCTACAAAGCAGTCTATATTTTTCCTGAGTCTCAGCTGCTTTCTTTTCCAAAGTAATCAGCTCACAGAACAAATGAAACATTCACGAATTCTTACTATGAGTTAAGCTTTACGTTTTTTGGTGAAGGGCGAGGGATATTCCTTAATTTCATAGACACAAAACAATTGTGGGGGTGGCAATTCTACGGAAAGCAGTTGGGGGTTTATTTCTTGGCTTGCATCATGCCGCTAACACATGCAACAAACTACCATCCTGATGGTGCCTCTGAAAGCAGACTTTGAGTCCCGCCCATGTGACCCTGTTTGAAATCTCAGCCATGGCTTGCTTCTACTGCAGGACAAAAGCTGGTCTCTGCCAGTCTCTAATCACTCACCTTTTGTCTTCAGTAACGTACTATATTCCTTGCCTATATGAGTCTACGCATTGGCCCATATACCTGCAGAGGTGGTACATGAACAAGCTAACTTCTCTTGGTATATAAAGATGCACATAGTGTAACTCCATGGCTCTAAGCCATTCAATTTTTTAAAAACTTCCCTAAATTATTCAGTGCATTTGACTTGCAGATGTGCTTCTGCTTTATATAAACAGTGGGCTTTGAAACAAGGATCTATAAGGGCTGCAATCAGCTCTGCTCCCCTTGTATGTACACGAGAAGCTGTTTGAACAGCGTCGCCCCAAACAGCTTGGGGTGGTTTCATTTAATGATGCTGGTAGATGAGACCGTATATTGCTAAATATGTGTATAAAGTGGACCCTACAAGGTGAGAATAAACCTCTCTCACCCCCAAGTTGCAAAGCCTTTTTAGATTAATTTGGAAAACTGGGAGTACACCTTTATGTGTGTCAACTGAAATCCTGTTTGATGGCATTGCCGGCCCAGCAAAGTTCATTCTGTGTAACATTAGGCTAGAAAGGAACATACCGACAGACAGACAGACAATGAAGTCATGCAGTGGGGCTGTGTTGAAGGCATGGATATACAGGTGCACATAGAAGAGGCCAAGCACACCACTTAATTTAACGCGGGCACAGGTCTGCACCAAGAGTCGGAGACATTGCCAACAAGCCTTAAGCGGAGGAGGGGATGTCGAGGGGAAACAAAGCTGAGAAAGATGAGCAGGAAATGGGCAAGATGACTCATCTATACTTGAACATCTGACCTGTCAGCTGGTCGTCGCCTGCAGCAGGGGCGATGCGATTATGAGGTGTCGTAAGCTGAGTCAGGATTATCGCAGCTATGGCAAAGGAGGATTCCCAGGTCAGCATGCATGAGGGAAGAAAAAGCCAGACTGAAGCTAGGCTAGCAAGGAGAGTCTCCATCAGCACAGCACATCGTCTCAACTCTCTTCCAACAAAAACAAACAGAGAAGGAAAAAAAAAGAAAAGAAAGAAAAAAAACCACAGCGAGCTGTTGAATTTTCTGCATTCGTTTCCCTTAAAACAGGCTCTCGGCAGGCAGTTATGAAGTCTAACTATGCAAGCTCTGGCTGAGATTTTTGGATAGATCGACTAAAGTGGGAAAAAAAAGGCAAAAACAAAAACATTAGTTCTAAATAAGGCTCTAGACTGAAAAGTGTTTTTAACTGCTGCTGAGTGGCACGTAGACAGATCACTGCTAATTCTGATGATCCAAACTTGAGGCGTTCAAAATGTATTAGATTATTTAAAATTCTCCTGCTTAAGTCACAATATTTTCTCTTCTCACTAAAATCACCTTTTGTGAGGAATATCATCTTCTCTCACGAAAAACATTTTTATGCAGAGAAATTTCTCTGAACTAAATTTCATGTAGAATATCTCCATTTAGGAACTTTATTTTGTCAGGGAGTGGGGAAAAATGCATCTCAAAACATCAGTAAAAAAAAAAATAAAATAAAGACTAATCAGTGCCTTTGCTATAGTCGTCACGGTTAACACGTGACCAAAGACATGATTAAGATTCTTGAAGCAGACCAGGCGGACTGAGCTTCTTGCTGTTCCTGCCTGGCTCAGCGGTTGTGTTTAAATGGTTAACATTTATGACACACAGATATTGAGAAAAAGAGGAGAAAATTAAAACGTCAGTTCTAACATGATACAGCTGGAAAATGATGCAAAGAAAAAATATTGGAAAATTAAGGACAGGCTTACATGAAAGATTACTAATTTACATGGAACAGCCTGGGTGCTATTAGAAATGTGGCAACAAGTAAGGAAAATAGATCATCTACCATCTGCAGACAATTAAACCCAAAACTGCTGCTGCATAATATTTTGAAATATCCCTCTGCACCGTTCAAACAGTGCTACTCCTTATAACCAGCCAACAGCAGCCCTGGGTTTAAAAGTGGGATCATTGTCTTTCGCAGGCTACTTATGAAAACTTTCTAGTCTTACTCAGTGAGAGGAATAAACTGACAGTTTGATTAGAGAATGGAGAACTCTCAAGACATCAGAGAGATAATTTTCTTGGTATGACATAGACAATTTTGCGTACCGATGTAATAAACTGTAAACAGTAAAACGGGATTTCTAAGACTCCTGACAAAGTTGATACCAATTCCAAGTGTATGCGCAGAACACTTGTTTGGTCAAAGACCAAGTTCAACCGACATTATTGTGCGGTTTTCCACTTCTTACAGGAAAACCTGACTTGCTTTACCTCTGAGAAAAAATATATTGCCTTATATCAAAACAGAACATCTATCCAATCCTGGGAAAGGTAAATGATATAAACAAAAAGTCACTTGCAAGGAGCTATATCAGGCAGCCATGCAGTCACAGCTAAAAGGAAGATAAGTTACAGTCTGAGGCTCAAAACTTGAATGGAAAACTACTACCTGATACCCGGATATTGGAAGAATAAGGAAGGGCTTCTATCTGATCTCTGTGTTGTCCTGTAAAGTGACCCACTGTGACTATTATTCTTAGTTACAAGGAAAAAAATAAATTATGTTGCAAATCACCTTAAAATAGAGGGCAGCTGGCCCACTGCCTGCTTTTGTAAATAAAGTTTTATTGGCACAGGCTCATGTGTTCACCGTTCGTGCATGGCTGATGGCCCCCATTGCAAGCAAAGGCAGGGCTGAGGGGCTGTGATGGAGACGTTTTGGCTGGGGAAGCCTAAGATATTTGCCATCTGCCCTTTACAGAAAAACTGGCTGCCCTCTGTCTTAGAATATCACTAAAAATGCATTATCGAAGAGAATCTTGCCAAATTCCTGCTTTGAAGACAGAATCTGGTGATGATAAACTCAGGCTCTCGTTTTGGTACAAAGGTGTTCACGGGACGGTAAAAAAAACACACCCAGTGTATTAACTCCCATTTTAGTTACAGGCAGTGGAATCTTCTGGAATTCGATGAACTAGTATTTACCATCTGGGTTTTACAGGGCTCTAGGGTTCTTTGAAAAATGAGTTTGGATCACATAAATGTAGAATAAGTTAAGCAGATTTCTTTTCCATAGGAACTTTTCAAGGGCTTTAATGCACTCACAATGGGCATTATGAAGACTATTTTAGGTGGAGAAAAGGAGACTTTCTGTGTAAGACGCAAAGCAACAAATGCATATCATATTTACGTTTCTATTTCCAAATCCATAGCCAAAGGATAGCAGATTGGCATATATGAGTGGTCTTACTATATAATTTGTTTTCTCCTGTGTTGAATATGAGTAATTAAAAGGAATTTCAATTAGCTTTACATCTCATCAGACATTCTTCTCAGTTCTTTTATCAGTGTACTTTTATTCTGTAGCATTGTGGCCTAGAAAGAATGGCATTTCTTTGAACAAAACAGTGAACAGAAGAACAGTCTAGATAAACTTCTCGAAGAGCCTAGTGATTAAAAAAAGAAACATTCACATTTCTGAATACAGTTAAAAATTATATCAGAACAATAGAAATCCTTCAAATTTCCTGAAGGTCTTCCAGCAAAGCATATGGACATTGTAGTACAAATATAAATGAAATAAAAGACTATACTTAAAAACATTGAAGCATTTTTGCACAGAAAATTCATCTTAATATATGACATTAAAATTGTTTTCTTTTTTTTAAGGTTTATATCTGACAACCAAAATACTTTTGGAAAGAATTTAGCAAGTGTTTTCATGCAGTTTTTGTCCTGATTTCTAGTTATCCTGCTGTTAGCCAAATCATAGCAAGGAGAGAGGAACAAGTTAGTACATGACATCCCCCTCAACTAAAAACAAACAACCCCCCAAACTTTTATGAACTCGAAATCCTCAAAATTTAAAAACTGATATATTTATGTATCTGTACTTGGAAATTTTACAGATTACACTATGCCGAACATAACGGGCATTCAATTTGTTTTTTCTTCTTATGGCTGCACCTGTGGCATATGGAAGTTCCCTGGCTAGGGCTTAAATTGGAGCTGCAGCTGCTGGACTTATACTACAGCTACGGCAACACTGGATCTGAGCCACATATGCAGCCTTAACCTCAGCTTGTGGCAATGCTGGATCCTTAACCCACTGAACGAGGCCAGGGATCAAACCCGCATCCTCATGGACACTATGTTGGGTTCTTAACCTGCTGAGCCACAGCAGGAACTCCTGGCATTCAAATGTTTTTTTAATCCTCTTAAATTTGTTGATGCTTCTTTTGTGCCCTAGTATGCAGTCAATCCTAGAGACTGTTCCATGTGCACTTGAAAAGAATGTATATTATGGGTTTTTTTGGATGTAATGTCCAAAAATCTCAATTAGGTCTGTTATATTGCATAATTTAGGATCTCTATTGATTTATTGATTTTCTGTGCAGAAGATCTGTCCATTGATGTGAGTGATGGGTTAAAGTCTCCTACTATTATTGTACACCCATCAATTTCTCCTTTTACGTCTGTTAGTATTTGTTTTATGTATTTTGGTGCTCCTACATTGGGCACATATATGTTGACGAGTGTAACATCCTCTTCTCATATTTTATATTCTATAGTGTTCTCCTTTATCTTTCTTTATGATCATTGTTTTAAATACCATTTTGTCTGATATGAGTTTTACAACACCTGCTTTCTTATCATTTCCGTTTGCATGAAATACTTTTTTCATCCCCTCACTTTCAATTTATGTGTATCACCAAAAAAACAAATATATAACAAGAAAACCCCCAAATGGCTATACTATTAAGGAGAAATACAGCTGACATCATGTTATGGAAAAAGTTATTTTATGGGAGATTAATGCAAAGTATACAGTTTAAACCAATTATTGTATCATTGTATAAATAATAAACTTCATTTAATACAAGAAATCTAATTATCAAGACAGATTTTTACTTTTTTTTTATGGCTGCACCTGCAGCATATGGAAGTTCCTAGGCTAGGGGTCAAATCAGAGCTGCAGCTGCTGGCCTACACCACAGCCATAGAAATACCAGGCCTGAGCTGCATCTGTGGCCTACACCACAGCTCATGGCAATGCCGGACCCTTTAACCCACTGAGCGAGGCCAGGGATGGAACTTGCATCATCATGGAAACTAGTCAGGTTCTTAACCCACTAAGCCACAACAGGAACTCCCAAGACAAGTTTTTACTTTTAAGTGTATCCTGTCAGTTTAGAACTGATCATCAACAAAGTACTTTAAAACTAGCATAAAAGAGTATCAATCCTACCAGTTGCCATAAGGCAGCCATAAGGTAGGTAAAAGTTTTAAAAAAAATCCATGCACTGATTGCTAAGACACAGCTGAACTAAGTGGTCTTAAAAAGAATTCAAGTATAAAAATGTGATTAAAAATAAAATAAAAATTAGGAGAATCTAAAAATAGTTAAAAGCTATTCTATGTAGTTCACCATAAAGATTCAAAAGAATTCTAACTGGGAGGGTAACACTCAAACATCAAGTACATTCTGACCTAGTATGGTTTCTTTTTAACTCAAGAGAGAGAACATTCTGTGGTGAATTTGCCTATATGATCAAAATACAGCTATAAAGATCTGTGAGGAATCCAGATGTATAAATTAAAGGAGGATACATAAGATTATAGGCAATCCCTCAACATATGGAGATATGTAACAACCCAACTAAGGTATTTTCCCAGGTCTAAATTTTTATGAGGCTCTGTATTTGAGATGATTAGTGTCAAAATATACCCTTAGAATATGATTAAAATAATCGCAACATTAAATTTATAACTAGCATGAAATATACCTTGAAGACACATATCCCTGTTTGAAATTACAAATTAATTTCTTGTGAAAAAATGTCCACCTCCATACTTTTTCTATAAAGATACTTGTCAACAGCTTTTTTTTTTTTTCATGAGACTCTTGAAATCCTTGTAAATTCAAAATGCTGCTTAGGAAAGTGGTTTAGTGTCTGAAAATTCAATTAAGCCACCATCCTGTCAGCAATATCAGCAATATGTGGCAAAAAGTAGAATGTTTGAACTCTTAAATTTCAAACATCTTTACTTTAAAGTACCAGTAATTTTATAAGCCCTGCCTATTTCTCTGTTTTAACTAAGCTGTCAAGATGGATTGGCTTCCTTCATTGAAAAATCATTTTTAGTATAAATAAAAAAATTCTCTGATTATAAAAGTGATGAAACATTAGACTGTGCTATAAAAGAAGGTTGCTGAATCTGTACATATAGAAATTCCATGAAATAAAACAGTGCCAAACAGTGTAGTTTCACCTGGAAGGGGACTGTCTCCCAAGGTGCTCTCCTGTGTTATGACTTAACACATAAATAGGAATGACAAAGTGATGCAATGAATATTAAAATTTGTTCTTCTCCCCACCCCCCCAAAAGGTTATTTGGTTAGACAGAGTTTGTTGCTGTGTAAATGTCTGTAAATGACTCAGAAAATATGAGCGGAGAGTATTTAGTCAATCAGGTCATCTGATTGCTAATCATCCTTTGGTGAACTGAAAACCAATTTCAATATTGATTAAATCTAGCTGATGATGGAAGAAAATGATCCAAATCACCATCTAATTCAATCTATTGTGAAAACAGCAAACTCAGATTTCCCTGTTTACTAGTGTATCATTTATCTAATGATTTAACTATGCAAATGAGTAGGATGACAGGTTGTTTTTGGAGTCAGCTGGGCAGTGCCTCAGTTCTAATAAAAGAGAGGACAGCTAGTTAAACGATGCAAAACTACGACTGGCCAGAGGTTCTGCTGGGTGAAAAGCTACGAGATAGAGTGAAACACTGTTGAACCCCAGGCTATTCTCTGAGTGACTTTGTTAAGTCATTCATCTTCCTAAATACGCATTTTCTCATCTTAAAAATAGCCATACATGTCTCCTTTCTCACAGTAATGTTGAAGAGATCAATGAGAACATATGTATGAAAGTGGTTTTAATTCTCAGCTGTGATGTGAAACACAAGGCATTATAAATTAGGCACTCCAGAACTGGGTGTCCTTTTTGAGACCTCAAGGGTCAGCAGAATTCAATAAAGCAATCTGAGCATGGGTGATGATCTGGACGCCTAAGAACGTCAATACCTCATTCGAAGGCTGTATAATACTGTAATAATTAATCGTTAATGGAATTACAGTTTAGAAAATACAGCAATATCTGTAATTTCATTTTTTTATTAATTTATTCCTATAAATAAAAGCTCTTAATCAGTGCAATATGATGTAAAATATCAAGTGTTTCAAAATCAGTACAAGCAGATTTTTGGAGCAGTGAGCCCATAATGACAAACAAAATACAAATGAAGGGAGTACCTCCTCCAAGGCCTGGCGCATAACGTGAAACCAAGAAGTGCTTGTCAAATTAACTGAATAAAAAGGTGCTGGATCTTCAGGAAATAAGAATTCAATAGAATTTAGAAAATGAAGATGGGCTCCCGTGATATATTCAAACTATGTTACCAGAATGTAAAATAATAACAACAACAAGATATTTTCATCCAACAGAACACACCCAGTGACTCCCTGATGAAATCGGGTGCCTTCCTGCCATCCTTTCTGGATGAAATCTCACAGCGCTTCCTCATTGGACTCAGGTTCACTCTAGTGGTTGGACAGTGCGTATTTAACTACAAATGTTAACTTGTAATGCCTTGTTTTAATGCAGCATTGGACACTTCCCAAAGCATTTTCTCATATGCCTACAGGTGATGGTTAAAACTACACTGCAAGGTGACAAGATGTATAAAGGTTGTGAGCTTATGCTGGCTTACCCTAAACCCTTATTTGCATCTCATCTTCGACCACATTTTCTCAGGATTGTGACCAGGCCTGAGAAATAGTAGGTCCACGCCAACATCGCCTGGTTACTGAGTTCAAAGGGATACACATCCCCAGGGAAAAAAGCCCACAGAGACTCCACTTCACAGAGCTATTACAACTAGATAACTGCTTTCAAACAGCAAGAGGTATTTTACTGTTTTGCATATGAAGATGCATGAGATATAGTCTTACCAGGAATGGTGCTGCGGTTTAAAACCTGTACATGAGACCATATAAAAATTAATCTTATTTTAGCAGAATTTTAAAAGAGATAGCCATTGAAAACTGCTTTGAAACCTAGCAATATGACTCCTTATCTGAAAAAAAAAAAATCCCTGTGAAACACAAAGTTCCCTGCCATAAGATCCCGGCACACATGCGTACACACATTTATTTCAATGATGTGAACGTTTCAAGAAGTTCTGAAATGTACATAAACCAAAAGAGCATCCCCCAGTTTCAACCTACCTTTTGTGGCCACTTGGACACAGTCTATTTTGGTTTCCTGTGTGAAATAAAGAGGAGGGAAAAGAATCATTATTCATGTTATATGTAAATCAAATAAAATCTCTGCTGTTCTCTTTAAATACAGATAAGGAATGTTCTCATTGTTCCAGGTGTGGCATTAATCACACAGTTAGTCCCTGGATCACGCTCTTATACATTTTCTGGCCCCAGTGCTGGTGAGAGTGGGGTGGGCACCTCAAGAGCAGATGGTGAGCCAGAAACAACACACAAAACCTGTCTGCCTGGTGGCCCTGGCTTCCGTCTCCAGGCCCTTACTGGCTCCCTGTGTAAACACTCGTTTAGAAGAACTGTGCTCCAACTTCCTGCCTTCTCATTGGCCAAGGCAGTGATGGTACCCAGACCTACGCTGTGAAGCAGGGAAATCATTATGGTATTGGAAAAACTTGTCCTTCTTTCTAAGGGGACTTCCTTAGCTCATCAGAGCTAGGGGCTGGTCTGAACAGGAAAGGGAAAAAAGAATTCAAAAACTACTCACTAGTTGTTATTTTGTTTTCATCTCATCTTTCTAAAGCTATTTTCTTTTAGAAAAAAAAATAGATGACTAATTTAGTCTCAGCTCTAGGAAGCAGAAACTCTTGTGGAACCAAAAAAGTGGGACAGAATATGCTGAAAAGACAGATGTTGTGTATCTCACAACATTTTAAACGAGCTGAGTGTACGTGTTGGAGATGTACTGTTTTCCTGTAAAATAGTAAGCTAAGCAGAATTACTAGCCAAGTTTTGGTAATAAGTAAAAACTGAAAATAAAAACCATCACGTTGACAATACATTCTTCCCACCAGAACAAACACGAATATATTCAATTCGTCCCATAAATTTCTCTAGGTGAAAATAATTTTAAAAAGAGAGAATAAAACATTTATTCCAAGGAAAAACACACAAGAGCATGACTTTTCTTCTTACGACTACCTAATGGAATCTGTGTTTGCATTAATGACCTTGAATGCCCAGGTAAACAGCCATTTATAATACTTACCCCATTGGCTCTACTAGCAGCTTGGAAATAGATTCTGTAGCTTTTATGGGGCAGGAGAGGGGCGTTCCAGTACCCACTGTAGGTCTTATTATCACCGATAGTAAAAGGCTGAGCAGCTTGGAGGCTGCTGGCTGGGAATTCTGCAGCAAAGTAGTACTGGGAATTCAGTATTGAAGCGTTCTGGAAGTGGATGGGTACTGGGTAGCATTTTAAGACTTCTGTTGTCTTTTTCGCTCTTCGAGGACGTTCTTCCTCAACAACTATTTGGTAGACACTGGAAAAAAGAGAGCATTACCACTGATATTTTATGATAATAGAGATGATCACTTTGTCTTCAATGGCATGAACTCACCAGATACCTCAAATAAAGAACATGTGGGATATAGTCAATAATAACTGTTTAATGTGTGATGGTCACAGAGCAATATTTACTTGATGAGAGAGAAAGCTCTGAATATCCTTCCACAGAACTCTCACCCTAACTAAATAAGACAACTTATTGAGGAAAACAAAATTCACCATAATTTAAAAAATTTCGTGTTAACAATCTCTGCTGTTTATGCGCACAGGACACCAAAGTTATGTTCTTTTTACATGTAATTGAAGATGAATTTGCAGACAAACTCAGTTTACCTAACCAATGAAATTATATTAACTATAAGTTTATTTAAAAAAAGGCAATGTATAGAAACACAATCAAAGCACTGTGGTACAATATGAAATTAATTTTTAAAAATAATTTAAAAAATCAAAATCAAAATCCGGGAGTTCCTGTTCTGGCTCAGTGGGTTAAGAACCTGAATAGTATCCTTGAGGAGGCGGGCTTGATCCCTGGCCTCACTCAGTGGCTTAAGGATATAGCATTGCTGTGAGCTGTGGTGCAGGTTACAGACACAGCACAGATTTGGCATTGCTGTGGCTGTGGTGTAGGCCAGCAGCTGAAGCTCTGATTCGACCCCTGGCCTGGGAACTTCCATATGCCACAGGTACAGCCCTAAAAAGTGAAAAAAGAAAAAACAGGCAACCATACTATTTTCTTTGGTGACATCTGTATGAACACATGTGAAGTTTTATCAAGTCACAGAAAACAATGTGTGATAATTCAGGTTAAGCAAGGTGTAATATCACACATTTTCTCATATTCCTTTGCCTTTCACCATATTCAGTCAGTAGAAAAAGAGGGCATTAGAAAAACAGAGAAGAGGACTGGAATTTCAAAAGCCAAGGCCTTGGAGTTACAAGCTATTTCTAAGACTAAATCATGAGCGGAGCTACTTGAACCATAAATAAATTTAAGATGGGAATGAGAGCGCTTGGAAGATGCCCATGAGGATGGCTGTTCCTACACAGGACTGGGTCTCCTGGTACCCTCCTATCCCCTTCCCATGTCTGTGAGTTTCCAGTTAGGAGAATGGGAGAAACCTTGAAGGGATGGGCTTTTTTATTGAGATTTATATATTTACTAGAATAATGAACTTTACTTATTTATTTTATGGCTGCACCTGTGGCATATGGAAGTTCCCGGGCCAGGGACTGAATATGAGTCTCAGCTGCAACCTGTGCCAGGTCCTTTAACACACTGTGCTGGGCCAAATATCAAACCCATGCCTCTGTAGCTACCCAAACTGCTGCTGTCGGATTCTTAACCCACTGTGCCACGGTGGAACTCCTAGAATAATGAACTTTTTTTTTTTGAGGGGGGGTTCATAATACTGAGAAAAATTAAACTTTGAGAATAGCTTTCAAAAACTGAATCCAGATTAGATTCAGAGTCCTTCTGACCAGGAGATGTCTCTTTTTCTTACTTTATCAGAAAAGCACCATGACTCCCCAAGCAGCAAGCAATGCTGTAATCCTCAAGCTGCTCAGTTCAGGCAGTCATTAAAGCTGGGAAACAGGACAGAAGAGTGGTGCCTATCAACCCCCCTCCTCCCGCTCTGGGGGCCTGGAGGGGTCCCTTCTTAGGCTTCTGTCCGTGTAAACTCTGATTCTGCACCCACTGAGTCTCCTATTTCTGGAAGGAGAGCCACTTAGCACATCCGATGACAGCCATGCAATGCAGCTGCCCTTCAGTCTGTGATTCTGTCTAAATACAAATCAACTGTTGTAGAACATCAGACGAATTGCTCAGTAGACAGGGAGCCAGTAGGTTTTACAGTGCAATGATAAAGGGCCTCCTGAGCAGGTATGTAAACTTAAAAAGAAGAGAAGAAAAGAAATAACTCCTGATTCCTCCCAGGAACCTTGTCACCAATGGCACCAAGGATAGAGGCAGCCCATTTCTCAAACTCCAGGGTTAGTAGATATAAAGTCTTGCATTTGGAGTGGATAAGCAATGAGTTCTTATTGTGCAGCACAGGAAACTATGTCTAATCACTTGTGATGGGACATGATGGAGGATAATGTGAGGAAAAGAATGGGTATATGTACAACTGGGTCACTTTGCTGTACAGCAGAAATTGACTGTAAATCAACGCTAATAAAAACTGAAAACAAAAAAAAAGAAATAACGACTCACTTTCTAACTTCAGAGACTTTCTATAGGTCCTGTAAGATGTCCCACCAAGTCTGGCGGAATTCTTCCTGCATGATGGATCCAATGTAGAAGGAAGAATTTAGGAAGGAGCTTCCCAGAGCGGGGTACGAAGAACACAGGCAGAGACAGAGGTGGCTTTGATTCTGCACCCCTTCTGTCTGACTTCTTACATCTGCAGTCGGATATGGCTAGTAAAACACCTCTGCAAGTTCTCTGACACTTCTCCCACCGAGAAGGGGGCTGGCTAACCTTAATGATGCGTGCCACCAACAGAAAGTGACAGAGGGATGGCATCTAAGTCTCAAGCCTTTGGTCAGAGAAGGCATCTCCAGCCCTGGGAGGAGCCAGCCACCACCTAAGTGGTCCCACAGTCCTGAACTGGCCTGAACTCAGTCCTTAAGAGCTCCCAGCCGACAGTAGGCATCCTGCAGGTGTGACACCAGGGCTGGGCATCTCGACTTCTACCCCTATGATACTCAAGGACAGAGAGGGCCTACTTCTCAACTTTGGGGGAGAGTCCTCCTGGTTCTTGGTCACCAGAGGAAAAATGAGCACAGCCACTCTGGACTTTCTAAGTCCAGAGACGTGGAATTCTCCGGCCGCAAGGCTCTTTTCCTCTACTCCTTCCCCCTGGCCTGGTTCTGAGCTTATTTCAATACTGTTCTCCCCAGCACGCTGCAGTCTTCCATCACTCTCGGCAGGTGACTCTACCTGGGAAAAGACTGAGACCCTCTCATGACCTCCCTTCTCAGGGGTTTACCGTCTGTTCCCGGAGCTGAGGTGCTCTTGCTCTGCTCCAAACTTGCAAAACACGTTTTTGCAAAGACTCTGAGATGTGTCTGTATGTGTCTTTTATCAATATTTGTAAAAGTCTAGTAAGTTCCTGGAGATGGGGGGCTGTGATTCAGTCACTTCTGTATCTCATGACACTTAGAACGAAGTGGACCATGAAGCACGAATTTTTGAAAGCCTAATACAAGCCACAAGCAATTACTACTTTATATACATTACATATGGTAGGCGAGAGGAAGCATACCGATATTGACTAATACGCTTCCTTTACTAAAATGTAAAGCTAAGTTTAGTTTGTACTTTTTCCCGAATACCCAAGAGCTAACAGAAGTGGAAATTACCAAGAAAAAGGCTTGTAGAATGCTGGTTAGGTTGCAAGTTTATCCTGCATAACCCACAAATAGAAACTGGAGAGTATTAGAGGCTGCATGTTTTTTTCGACCCTGCTCTCATCTCCATTTCCCACTTTCCATTCATCTTTTCCCCCAGCTTTGCCAGTTGTTCCTAGCTTTACTTACTTGTTAACTCAGCAAACATTTTTGGAGCGCCTGCTATATGGCAGGCACTGTCGCAATTTAACTTGAATAATATGATATCTGACACTCCATAGAGAAAGAAAACTTTGTTTTGTAATTTAAATGGCATCTAAGTGGAAATAGATGAAGACAATTAATTTTTCCAAGCAGCAATTTTGTGAGAGTCAGATGAAAATTTGAGAACTAAATGATTATTTAATGGGGCTTCTATTTTAACCAGATGGTATGTTATGCCATACACTCTACTTCAGATATATTACTTTTTCAATGGCTACCATCTACTCACCTTCAGATTTAATATTAAAGGAAGAACTAGGTTGACTAGCGCAATTTCAAACCCAAAATGTCTTTTCATCCTTGCTCCACAAGACAAATTAGATTTGCAAGCATCCAGACCTCAAATCTATTTGCTCTTTAATAATTTAAGCACTGAAAGGTCAAGCAGCTCTTTTCCATTCCCCTTTATCAAAGTCCAAGTGCTAATGAAAAATGGCTGAATCCTATCTGCTGCCCAGTTGCCACACACTGCTGCCTCCCTGATGGAAATTAACACGTTATTGGCATCCAGGTCAATGGTACCTTGACAGAGCATTATGACTAATGCGTTTTTCATTTGTACAAATAACATCATCCCACTGATGATTTTGATGAGATCTTTCCAACCACACTTGTAAGCTCAAAAGCAGCTTTGAAAAAAATCTCACTGTTAGAATGTTTTTCTCCTAAAAGGATGATATTAAAAAAGCAAATTCTCAAGGATGGAAAATGGAACAGGAGTTTCTAGCTTAGTGAGGTGAATTAAAATTCTCTTATCTTTTTAATGTATTACTCATGCTCTCTTTGTTTATTAAAGTAACAGTATTCCCAGCCTTCCTCCACCACCATCCTGGAATTTAAAGTAACATAAAACCTTCCTACGGTGTTTGCAGTATGAAGGCACAATCCATCGTGAAGATGAATCTGCCAAAAATGTGACATCACTACACCTGAACTTTCTTATGGAATGGAATTTAATTTCAATTTAATTGATGCTAGGCTTTCCTACACCCAAACTCTAAGGCTTTTAGAAGGAGAATAAGAAATCTGCATTTATATAGAATATCCCATGAAGTATAACCTAGAAAAGAACATCTGAACCTCTTTCATGTGCTTTTATTAAACTTGAAAGTTCAAATGAGATAAGATGTTTTTGGCCTTTTCCAACGCTGAAGACTTTGAGAGGAACCTGGCTTCAGATTTGAGATTGGATTTAAAATTAGTGTCTTAATTCATTCCATGATTAAACTCTTGATTTTAAGTCTGTTTTTCTTATCCACTTATTCTGTTTCTTATCAGCATAAAATATTGGAGGGTTATCCAGATGGCTGGCAGAACAAGCGCCAAGGAGAAGAGGCAAGAGGAAAAAGCACTGATCCATTTCACTGTTGCTTCTGCTAATCTCTTAAAAGTTGGCGCTTCTGATACTTTCAAGGACTTAGAATATTGCTCGTTTCATGGTACCTAGTAGTGACTTTTAACCTGATTTGCAACTTTTGGTAAAAACATCTATTCTCTCTCTCTCAAAAAAGAATCGAATCTGGTATTAATATCTTCTTGAAGATTAATGGTTTTTTTGGGGGCGTGAGGGAAAATTATATGCAAAGCGTGTAAAATAAAGGTGTAGTTCAGGTTTATTTATGCAATGACACAAATTAATTTTCTTCCTGTTATTCTCCCAGTCATATCCTTTCCCAAAAGTCTAAAAATGTCAGTTCAGTGTGTTCAATACGTTTGTCATCATGACTGGGATTCATGTAACGCTGAGCTGAGAGCAGCTGACCTAGCATGTCCTGCTCATTAACTCACAAATGAGAGTGCCCAGTAACACACTGCATAGCATTAACTGCTCCATGGGGTCGAATATTCTAGGTGGGCAACTTTAACTTCTCTCTGCCAGCTCTGCTCTAGATCGGCCATCAATTGGCGTGGAATATTTTCAGGGCGCCGCAAATACAACGGATGCTCTCTCAGCCATAATTCATTTGTAAGGAGTTTCCTGGCCTAAGTGACTTCTGTTCTGCATGTGTGTGCACGTGTGTGTATGTGCAGGTGTGTGTGCATGTGTAAGCATGAGTATTAGGGCCTTCCCCCGCTGCTCTGCTGGTTAGTGATAAAATCTGATATCATGAAATATTAATTACGGCTGAAAGGCTGGGTGAGCAATACGAATTCAATTATAGTTCCCTATTGTGAACAAAGGGCAGGAAGAAAAAAATCCTTTAGTTGGAGAGGTTTGGGATAATAAATAAAAGGACAACCAGAACATAAGAGTCAGGCTGAGAGCTGTATAAAAGGCCATGTGTTATCAGTCTTGACAACAGGCACCAGATTTCAAGTAAATTCGTCTGAGGTGGAACATCTTTAAGAGTGAGTTATCCCCCTTTTAACAAGTGAAGACCTTTTCCTTTGCACAATTCACTTCACTTACATTGTAATGTAATCACCACAACTGCATAACAAACATGTGACTATAAACATTATAACTCAAAGTCAGCTACTATTTCTTTTATTGAGGTGTAGTTAATTTACAATGTTATGTGAGTTTCAAATGCAGAGCACAGTGATTCAGTTATACTAGATTATATAATCTAGTCTATATACATATTTTTTCAGATTCTTTTGCATTATAGGTTATTACAAGACACTGAGTATAGTTCCCTGTGCAATGTATTAAGTCTGTGTTGTTTACCTATTTTATATATAGTGGTGTGTATCTGTTAGTCCCAAACTCCTAATTTATCTCCCCACCCTGCCTCCACTACCCCTTTGGCAACCACAAGCTTGTCTTTTATGTCTGCCAGTCTACTCCTGTTTTGTAAGTTCATTTATATCATTCTTTTTAGAGTTCACAAATAACCGGTATCATATATTTGTATTTGTCAGTTACTATTTTTAAAGCTTGTTTTTCTTACTAGCTCTAGTGATTTGAATAAACTAGGAAAATCCAAGCCACATTAGCTATCTCCATTACCGTACATTTTGCCTGATAGCCAATCAGAATCTTTCAGTCCCTAACAGCAGCACTAGTGCTGGCCAGGTGAGCTGGAATACAAATGCCACGTCCAGAAGGCAGGGGCGCTAAAGGGGTGCCACCGAGAGCACAATGAACTGGGAGGCCTCACACCCAGGCGAGTGGGTCTGCCTCTTCCCCTAAGTCATCCCTGACCACTAGGGTCCTTTCAGGCTCTGATGCTTTGTGACCCCTAGTCTAAGATCAGGCAAGTTGCAACATCATCAAATGAGAAGAAAGCCATTTCATTCATGGTCCCTCTGCCCTTCCACGGTACCTGTCACACGTCCAGCCCTGTGCTAGGCACAAGGGAAGAAGGAAAGGAGGAAGGAGGCACAGACTGTCCCTATCCTGGAGATGCACAGCCTCAGGTGTTAGAAACAGGTCCCTCTGACAAAGAACTGAGGCGAGATGCTGATAGAGTTTGTACAAAGTGGAAGAGGGTGGGGGGGAGTCAGCGTCTATATCAAAATCTCTGTGGCAACAGCCTTTCTGAGGACACCTGACCTGGACATTGTGTCCAAACGCTCCTATTACTGGTGACACTGAAGATTGTCTTGTGCTACCTAGGATCACCAACCCTCTCCCCAAATTAGAGATAAAGCAATGACAACAAACAAAAAAGCTGATGTCATTTTTGGGGGACGTGCCTGGGGCATGTGGAAGTTCTGGGGCCAGGGATCGAACCTGTTCCACATTTGCGACCCAAGCTGCTGAAGTAACAATGCTGGTCCTTTACCCCACTGAGCCACAAGGGAACTCCAGATGACTTTGGATTCCCAATGCAACCTCCATTCACTGCCGTCACCTGAACCAACAAAGCCCCAGTGAAGTCCCAAGGAGCCTTCCCATCAGACCCATCAGAGACAACCTGCAATAGCTCCAAGGCCCCTTCCTCAACAGGACAGAAGCCTGGCGGTCACGGCCAGGCTCCGGCTCAGACGCCTCCCCAGGTCCCAGCAGATGCCTCCCCAGGTCCCAGCGGGCCTGCCCCAGGAGCCCCTCAAGTGCCCCCAGAGGAGCCGCAGGAGTGGCAGGGTGTTCTCACAGCTTCCGTACTGCCCAGCTCCTGGCAGAAAGACGCCGCAGCTGTGACACCAGGGCTGGGCATCTTGACTTTCGTCTCTGTGATGCCCAAGGGAGGAGCTGCTGCTCTTGGGAGCTGGGTGGGGACGGAGGCCTGGAACATGCAGGATCTGTCTCTGCTCCCTCTCTCTGGCCCCGGCCCCGGCTGGCAAATCGGGAACTACTTTCTCTCCCCTCTACGATCACTCTGCAGGTTGCCGGATCCATAGTTTCCCAAGTCTACTATTTCATTTGCTATCCATCTTACTAAGGTCAAATCAAAATGTTACAGGTGTGCTGTGTTGTTCTTGGGGTGATGGCGGTAGAATTGGTGCTGAAAGACCCTTGTGGCCTTCCCAGCCCACAGGCCGCCTCCAGCCCTGCCTTCTCCACAGACGGCCAGAGTGCGGCCTGTGCACCTGCCCCGGAGGCCCTGGCACCGAGATCGTACACAGGATCCTTCAGAGGGGATTATGTTGAAGACAAAGAAAATCTGAGACACGGGGCAAGGAAAGCTAGGCAGTATATTTTCATGCACAAAAGCAAGTTCGCAATGGAGTCTGAGGGAAAGATAAATTAAGTTTCATTGTATAAAGGCTCAAATCCATCTACTCTATTATTATTACCTTCCCCTGCCATTTGTAAAGCTTCTTTTGAGGAGTTCTCGAAGAGCAAACTTAGTTCCCAAAATGAATTTTCAAAGAGATGACTGACGTTGTCATCCTCAAAGCAATTTTAATAAAGATGATCTTTGTTTCCTGGCAGGAAAGGAACCCAGCGTATTATTTTTTAATACAATAAAATTCACCTAAAATCGGGTGGGAGAAGGGTGGTAATAAGGGATTTGGCACCCTTTGTGAACACACACCGCTGCAACTCAGCTCTAATAAGCCTAAAAAAGCCAAGCCAACGTAGTAATACAAAACCGCAGTTTTACTGTTAAATGACATTTTGGCCCATGCGATTATGTGTACATGAACGAAAAAGGACAATTCTAGGTTGGATGTTGGATATTTAGAGCTTCTTTCCTTAAACAATTTTAGCAACAGAGATAACCTTTTCAAAGGGTTCCAGAATTGTGACAAAAGCTTTAGCTCAAAAGATTTAAGGTGCTCTTATCATGTATATTTCTTCAATAAATAAGAGGAAACAATTAAAAAATTATTACCAAGCATTTCAAAGGAACTTTCTTTAGTCTCTGGAGATGATTACAAATGGCGAAACAAAAAGGAACATACATATCAACAAATAAAGGCCAAAGAATTTGATCAAAATAATTCAGTACACTAAAAACAGAAATGTTTAACTAAAGTGCTTCAAATACTCAACATTTTGCTGGTAAACATTGAGCATATTTTGATGGAGTTATGCTTGACTAAAAAGAGTTTAAAAGTCTTAGTTTAGTTTAAAGACCATAATGAAGAAAACAAGAACCCCAAACCCCTGCTTCTAACTTTTAAGAATTAAATATTGGCAATAAATCCCAAAGATTCCAATGATCACAATCTAAAAACAGTGGCGTGATACATTTTCTTAACAGTAGAAGAGGCAATACAGAAAGAATATTAATTTGCGGAATGGCCCATGTCTGCAAAGGAACAGTTATTATGTAACTACCTGGGTTCCAAAGACATTCTGCAGGGCTGATGTTTGTGGTGGGGCGGCTCTTAGGAGGGGGTAGATTCCTGACGGTTCAGGGGGCCTTTCAGGCCACATACTGTTGCACAGAAACAGCACAGCTGTGAGCCCACCTCACCCCTCCCAAGACCTCAGTCCCTTTATCTGTGCCTGTGCCCAGATAAAGATGCTTTCTGGCATCTGCCCAGCAAGTCTGCTCTGGACAACTAGCAATCATTTTACAAAGGACCAAACATGAGCCTGACACATTGCTGCTACTCAATCCAAGTAACAAAAATTATTCCCTTTCTTTCTCTTTCTTTCTTCTTTCTTTTTCTTTTTAGGGCTGCCCCTGTGACATATGGAAGTTCCCAGGCCAGGGTTCGAATCGGAACTGAAGCTGCCAGGCTGCACCACAGCTACAGCAACGCCAATTCCAAGACACATCTGCGACCTATGTTGCAGCTTGTGGCAACACCAGATCCTTAACCCACTGAGCAAGGCCAGGGATGGAACCTGTGTCCTCATACTCACTATGTTGGGTTCTTAACCCGCTGAGCCACAATAGGAACTCATCTTTTTATTATCGTAATTATTTTTCCTGTTCAAGTCATGACTGAGGTTCAGGAATATTACACCAGGACTTAGAAAATTTCTTAAGACACAGGCATAAGAAAAGGGGCTACCATGTCATCTACAAGTTACTGCCACCATTACAGACCAGAATAGCATCAACAATAAATAAGAACAGCCTTCCTATATAAGCAGATAAAGTCTGCATTAGATGCTGAGTGCTTTGCTTACTGTCATTAACCTCCTGGCCGCCCTCTGAGACAGACATTATCACTCACATCTAACTGAGGAGAAGAATGAGGCAGAAAAGTTGTACCCAGGATTACAGGGCAAATAAGCACCAGGATTGAAACCCAGGACCACCAAACTCCGCACTGTGGCTGGTCTCATAGCTGATGATTCTGAACACCTCTCTCTGCAGCTTCGTTCCCAGGAGAGAGCCATGGTTAGTAACTACTGCAGGCAACGATGCTGTCTCATCACCGTGGTGTTTTGATGGAAGAAACAAAGTCTTCTAAAACTTTGATGATTTTATAGAATGATTGCACACATTTCTTACAACGACCATAAAATTATTGTCGAAGCAGGAGTTTCCTTTAGAACACAGATCCCATTTAAGTGATAAGGATGGTATATTGGCATAGAAGTTAAAGGACAGTCATGATTAGAAATTTAAGCGTATTATCAAAAACAAGGCATTAAAAACTAAAGAGCAATCTAGTCAACATGTTTTGTTAAACAAATCCTATTATTACAGTTTTAGCTCTTTTAGCATTTCAGTTTCCAAAGAACTTTCACCTTGGTTAAGCCTCAGGACGACTCTGTGAAATGAGTGATGTGCTATATCCCAACTTCAGAGTCAGAGAAAGGCTCAGAGTTCATATGATGGTCCAAGGTCACACAATAGTGAACAGTATGGCCCAGAGGCAAACCCAAGGCTTCTGGTCCATAGGATTGTTCCTTTCTTTTAATTAATTAACTAGTAATTAATTGTTGAGCTTTCATTACATTTTTCTTTGACTTTGATGAGAATTCTTTGTTGTGAGAGAATTCTTTGTATTCTCACTGGTTCCCAGGTCTTTTCTATTTTTTAGTTTTTTTTTAGGGCTGCATTCGTGGCATGTGGAAGTTCCTAGGCTAGGGGTCTAATAGGAGCTGTAGCTGCCAGCCTTCGCCAGAGCCATAGCAATGCCAGATCCGAGCCGCGTCTGCAACCTATACCACAGCTCACAGCAATGCCGGATTGTTAACCCACTGAGTGATACCAGGGATCGAACCCACAACCTCATGGTTCCTAGTCGGATTCGTTTCCACTGTGCCACGACGGGAACTCCCCAGCTCTTTTTTAAACTAGAAACTTCAAGTATACGGATGATAATGCAACACCCACATGTGCCAATGAGCGATCGCCACCCCAAGTCCAGTTACCATCCATCACTGTACAGATGATGTCCTTTCGCCCACTTAGCCCACCCCCCAAGCCTCCTCTCCCATCTATGGGGAGGATGGAAAGTAAAGGAGAACGGTGGGGTGTCTGTAACCCTGAGAGGTAAGAAGCAGGAAGAGTTTCAAAGGGGTCAGAAGAGGCAGGTAAGGTTATAGTGACTCTCCTGATGAAATCTGAACTTGCAGCAACGGTTTACTTGAAGTAGTACTTCTGAATTTCTCTTCTCAAAAAAAAAAAGATTGATTCAAGGGTAAAGGTAGGTTTCTTTTTTTTTAATGCCTCTGCACTCTATGGAAGAGTTATGGTATTCAACTTTTATTTAGAGACGAGAATATAAATTTAAAACCCTGCTTCTTCCTTATGTAGACAACAAGTTAAAAGGAGATTTTAGACTTTCAGCTTCTCTATAAAGGTTTTGGTGATAATTACATATTCTCACAAGGAAAAGATGAGGTTCAATTCCATAAACATTTATTGCACACTTAATTAGGTTTGAGGTACTGAATGATATTCAGAAACTAAATCACGGAAATCATTTTCTGGTCATTTTGCATTTCCTATTACATTTACATACATTTTACATAATGATTAGCCTAGGAAAATGCTCACTTTCAGTACTGAATTCATAAATCTAGTTAATACTCTTGAGTGCTGGTCAAACTTCATTTCCTATGTGTGTCGTTTTAACTGTATTTACTAGGATGACCAACGCCAACATCTCTTTACTTTCTCTGATCCTAGGCTTTTATATAGGCTGTTCCTCTCTCTGGAGGATCCACACCCGCCTGCCAGCCCCTGAGTGGCCACTTCCTACTTCCCCTTTGAGTTACAGCCTATTGCAACAACTTAATCCCCTTGTGGGGATTCCAACCTTCTGTCATAGGTTCTCCGTGTACTCTGGACTTTTCAGTATAGCTTGATCACCAGCCTGGCACAGTGACTTGAACATAAAAGTGCTCAAGAGATATTTGGTGAATAAATTAAAAATAAATGAATAACGGCCAAATGTCAATCCTCATATTGCCTATGCACTTTGCCATGTTATAAAGGGCAAAAATTTTAACTAGAGATGGATAACTGCAGAGAGCTCTTACTCCTCCTCACTGGGCAGAAGGTACACCAGCATTGGATAGGAAAACACGATTAGATATATGCAGGAAGTGGAAAAAAAAAGGGACATAATTAGAGAACAACTCAAAAGAGATAGGATTATATGGAAAAAAACTAACACTGCTCCCCAATTGTTCTACCAGCTTACAGGTTCAAGAACCAAGTGTTAATTAAATGAAGGAGCTGAAAACCAAACACAGGTAACCATCACAAGCATCACATAATAATATACTCAGTAAAATAAGTTTTGATGAAATAGGAAACCATCAGCATTTTCCTGTGCTTTGGTGTTCCCATCATAAACATAAGTGTATATACTTAGAGGTACTGGTTGAGTAAATGTTCCAGTGAAGATAATGACAAAACCAGTGTTCATGATATGGTTATGCCCACCCCCACCCCCAAGAGGATCACGAGGTACCTGAGGGAAGAGGTCAGGTGCTCTCCAGGTGGCTCCTTGGCTCCCAAGGTCCACAGCTCTCAGAGCACCTGGAGTAGCGCTCATTGTCCGCTCCATGAATGACTTAGCCTCTTTCAACTTGTAATCTTTTCTCATGTATGTATGTGATCAAAACACTTGAAAAAAAGTGAAAGTGAGCCACCTATAGTCTGATCTGTTAGTCTTTGTCAAAGTTTCCAAGATTCTCTCTCCCAAAGGCTATCAGTTTTAGTTCCATGACATCCCTAGAAATTCATCCCTCAGGCTCCCAGGAATCAATAGTGGTGATTAGGAAAACCCAGCAGTTGCTGAGGGTTTAATGGCGTTGCAGCACTGAGCTTTTTAACTCATGCGATAAGTTGTTCACTTCAAGGTATTTGCAATCTTTTGGTGCTTTGGGTTTACAGCTGAGTTGGCTTTTAAACGATTTCACCGTTAACATTTATGGAGGGTCCAGATAGATGGGGCAGGAAACAGCAGGTAACTTTCTCTGTTGTCAATGGAAAATGAGTTCAACTGCTATGTCTGCCCCCCTCACCCTGATGGATGGCTTCTGGGCTCTGGTCAGTGTGGTGGGAGGCGCTCAGCACCCCCCAGGGAGGCAGTCACGTATAACGTATGGCCTCCACTGTAAATGACACTCCAGGGCTTTTAGGTAATCTGTAGTTCCAACCTTAGACATTTATCTTTGTAGAGACAAGCATGGGTTCCTTTGGGCATAGGAATGAGAAAAACGACAAACAGTGTGATCAAAAGCTTGAGTCCTCCCTGCCCCCAGCCAAGAGTTGGTCATGCTCATCTGCTAAGTGTCCCAGAACATTCATTTCTTCTAGAGCAAGGGAAGCACTTATGATCTGGCTTCAGTAAGTGAAGACACCACCTCATCCATTTATTGGCACTGCAAACACACCCCAGGACGTATAATAACCATCCCCAGGTTCAGGGCAGATGGGTTAGGGTGATACAGGAAAAAGAAGGTGGAGAGAAGCAAAAAGAGAAAGATCCAGAGGTTCTTCTGAGCAAGAAGGACTAATATACTGCATCTTTATTGCTTATGGAAGCTAGGATTTAAAAATATTCACACAATTAATAATTTCCAGTAAATTATCAGAGAGTCTTTGCTGAGCTAGTTTTTCCGTTCCGGGTTTCCCAGTATTCACCATAACAGCATTTGAAACAGTTAATATCACCAATCACTTTGATTAGGCAATACAGTCTCTTTTTTTCTTCTTAGAAAAATGCTTGTTTGGTTCCCCCTAAGTCCTGTTTCCAATGAAAATTAGCATCTGGCCTTTTCAGGACCCCTTCCCTAAGGGTCAGTGATATCTTAACTGGGCCCCATGAAAAGGAACGCTGGCAGGGCAAGGGCGGTCCAGGCCATGCTTCCTCTACCACGTCCGTCCCTCCACTGCTAAACCACCCTCCACCACTGCACCTGATCAGCTTACCCAGTTCCCTGGAATGGCCACCCACTGCCTAATGGATTCATCCCTACCCCTCAGTATGGAGCATAGCGTTGCCCAGTCTAGCCCCTTCTCCCTTCCCTTCTCCCATCCTGGAGACTTAAGAACTCTGTAACCATCACAAAGCTAGTCATTGAGAGGCCTGGGATTTGAAGGTAGGTTTATTTGCTCCAAAGAGTATGTTTTTTTCCCTCGTGTCCTGGGACTCATTTTAGAAAGTTAGGTCTGCAATTTATGTGATGCGTAATCCGAGTAACTATTTGAATATAAGAGTTGTTATCTCCCTGTGCCAAAGGAGGGAAAGCTGATTCCACCTGCCTAAAAGGCTACACGTGACACCTGAGACTGTCTTGTATTTCAGATCATAATGATCTTGAGTATAATTAATGATAGATTAAGTAGTTTCTAATTAATTTAGAGCAAAGTCTTATTTAGACCTGGAATTATACATTGGTTTACAGTAGGTTAACCTAAAATGAAGCTACTTTTAAGTTTATATCACAGAGTCTTTGGATCTTAAGGTAAACTCTGCATTGGGAGGTTTTAGACGACAGTATTTTCTTTCTCAAAATAATATTGTTATCTAGGAAGAAAGTAGTATAAAGAGATAAACTTCTTTATGATAAATAATAAAAAGAATATTTATGGATAAATAATAAAAAGAATATTTGTTATCTAGGAAGAAAGTAATATAAAGAGATAAACTTCTTTATGGATAAATAATAAAAAGAATATTTAACTGCCTCCTCTGGGTGAAGATCAAACTTTTGGACAAAACTATTCTTATTAAAAGGATAATTTTTAGAATCTGGAGAATAAATTCTAATATAATCATAATGGTTATAAAATGGTGCCTGACTCATCACTACCTTTCTTTTAAGAAAGTACAAGAAGAAGCATATTCTTTGAGGGTGAACAGACTATCAGGCTCCACTGAGCCAAGCAAGTTACCTGTTTCACCTATTGTGTTGGTACAGCATAGAGCAAACTTTACCTTTAGAGTGGTTCTAAACAGAAGATGGGTTTTTTAAGGTCACACTTGCAGCATACGGAAGTTCCCAGGCTAGGGGTCGAATCGGAGCTGCAGCTGCCAGCCTACACCACATCCACAGCAATGCGGGATTTGAGCTGTGTCTGTGACCTACACCACAGCTCATGGCAATGCTGGATCCTTAACTCACTGAACAGGGCCACGGATGGAACCCATATCCTCATGGATACTGGTCAAGTTCATTATCTCTGAGCCATGTTGGGAACTCCTTTTGTTTTATGGTTAAGTTTATTCAATAAGGCTGATAAAAACCATAATTAGCCAACAACTCAGGGGTCAAAAGGGAAATGTCTGGCCTTTTTAAAAGCTGTTTATAGAATTGGGGGTGGATGAGAGTTCATTACCTATTTACACTACCGATTCTTCAAAACTTGCATGTGCATAAATAAACAGGTAGCCAGAGGCAATCACATTTTAAAATTCAGCAGAGCTATCAGAATGTAGAGAAATTCTCCTTAGGATTTCCTTGATTGAGACAATTGTGAAATTCTCTTTTTTCTCATTTTTTAGTTTTATGGCTGTATAGTTGATTTACAACGTTGTGATAATTCCAGCTGTACAACAAAGTGACTCAGTTATACATGTACACATATCCATTCTTTTTCCGATTCCTTTCCCACATAGAACATCACAGAATATTGGGTAGAGTTCCCTGTGCTACACAGCAGGTCCCCTTTGGCCAATCATTCCATACACCTCAGTGTGCATATGCCACTCCCAAACCCCCAGTCCTCCCCTCCTCATTTATATTTCATATCAAATCAGAGTCTCATGATATCAGATTTGCAGGGAATGAGACAAAGAAAAAGAAGACTAGATCAGAGGAAAAGAAACAACACAAACCAACTACTGATACAGTTTGATGAGAGCCAGAGCAAGACAAGACACTTATGCAGCATTCAGTATCTACAAAGTAAGGTCTGAAGTGTTGAAAACTATTCTTATTTAATCCCCTCAAAAACCCTCTAACGTTGAAATGCTCAAAGGCTCCTTGCATGAAGAAGAGAATGGGTGTCTAAGGAGGTGGTGCCAAAGGAGTGACATATTTCCTGGACTTAGAAATGACAGCCAATCACAGGCTTTGCTGCAGCTTGAAAAAAAAATTTTCAAAAAGAACCTGGTCCATACTTCCTAACATGGAACTTCTAAACCACAGCCTACCATATGCCAACAAGTGTAACTCCTACACTAGGAAGCTTCTTAGAATAAGATGCATCATTATCTCCTCGCTTTCATTAGTACCAATGATCTCTTTCCTTCCTTTCGCTGCCAAAAGGTTAACTGTCACTCTTCCATCTGAGGTGGCAGGTACCACAGACTCCCTGACACTTCTGTACCGAGTGCCTTTAACAGAAAGCGCTGTGTGATACCCAGCGAGGGACATGAAGGAAGGCCCTCAAGGAGATCCGCACAACTCCAGGATAAAATAGAACATGTTTGGGAAGTTTAATGCATTTTCTCAAAATAAATACATCACTTTACTGCCTATTTATCCTCAATGGGGTGAAAATTTGTCCTTCACTTTCCTCTAAGACCAAGCGTGGATATTTTCAAAGGACAAAAGAGCCCTGTAATGAGGAAAATAGCATCCTGTCATGCATTTTTAATTTGCTGTCTCGTTTGTTAACAAAAGAATGTTTGATGAATAATTTGAGTAAATCAAGAAATATTAGAAGTTAACAACAAGGCTTTCATATCAGTACATGTTTGCTACTTAACCACATAAAGCAAAGCAGCATAAGGGGAGAATGAAAGGAGTAAATGAACAGAGCACACTTGCTGTCTACTAGGATCATGAATTTAAGGTGGAATCCATTTAATAAAAATCTGGACCTATTATATAGAAATAAAGTCTTGACTTATATATGAAACTGCAGTTGTTATATGATATGTCTTTCTGTTTTTAAATCAGAAGGATTTTGGATGAATAAACCATTTATGCTTGCCTTTTATTGACAAGAAATGTTTCCTATCTCATTTGAAATCGTTCTACCTAGGACACAGTCTTTAAAAAGGCAAAATATGTCTTCCATGCCTCAGGCCCTCAGCTTGTCCCTCTGTTTATAATACAAAGAAGCTCCGATACTTTTTTTTTTTTTTTTTGGCTTTTTAGAGCCTAACCCAAGGTATATGGAGGTTGCCAGGCTAGGGGTCGAATTGGAGCTGTAGCTGCCGGCCTATACCTGAGCCACAGCAATTTGGGATCCCAGCTGTATGTGTGACCTACAGCACAGCTCATGGCAATGTCGGATCGTAAACCCACTGAACCTGCGTCCTCATGGATATTAGTCAGATGCGTTTCTGCTGAGCCAGGATGGGAACCACTACGTCTTGTCTCAAGATTTCAGCCCTGATTCTCAGAAACGGAAACTATTCACAAATTGCTTTTTAAGCATACTATTGAGTTCTTTTGTATCATTTTTTTATTGGATTCAACATATAAGTGATATCATATGATATCTGTCTTTGTCTGACTTACTTCACTCATATGATAACCTCTACGTCTATCCACGTTGCCGCAAATGGCATGATTTCATTCTTTTTTATGGTTGAGTGATATCTCACTGTATCTACAGACCATATCTTCTTTATCCATTCCAAGGAACTTATTCATAAAACAGAAACAAACTCACAGATTGCAAAACCAACCTTAGGGTTACCGTAGGTGAAACTGTTGGGGGGAGGGAAGAACTGGGAGGGTGGGAATAACACATACACACATTACTGCATAAAACAGATGATTAACAAGCACCTACTGTCTAGCACAGGAAGATCTATTCAACGGGTTATTACTCTGTAGTAAGCTACTTGGAAAAGAAGAATGGATATATTTATAAGACCGATTCACTCTGCTGTACACCTGAAACTAAAACAACATTGTAAATCATCTCTACTCCAATAAAAATAAAGTTACAAAGACCACAGGACTGTTGAGAAGGCTTTCATTTGAGAGGACAAGCACACAAGCCAACCACGACAGTCAACGCACAGCATTAAAATAATCGGGGCTACGTCTCCATTAGAAAAAAGTGTCTGCCATGAATTAAAATTATATTCACATGTTTAAGCCTCAGTTTTAGTGTTTTGGTTGTTGATGTGATTACTGCTCTCTTTCCGTCCCTGCAGACACACAACTGTAATAGATGTTTTCCCCACTCAATAGTTTCTCCTGAATGAATGAATCAAAGAATGATTTGGTAATCTTTGAACATTTCGCTGAAGTGAATATCAAAATATTTAATTAGTTAACATATTCAAGCACTGAGTTTTAATTAAGAAGACACGGAGCTCCAAAACATCTATGAACAAATTAAAGCAACAATGCCTAAAGAACAAAAATGAAAGTCATTTGAATTACAAAGACGTGATTGAGTCTCAAACTACAGCCCATTAGAAGGTACAAAACGTCATTAATGAGGGCCGCTGCACACTGCAGATTACACATAAATACATACATCGCAAGCATGAAATCACAGAGAGAATTTTTGTGAGGGCAAGAAAAGCACAACAGTTTCTGTAAATCTCCTTCTTTATTTAGAAATGCTCTTTTAATGCCAAATTATAAGGGTTTTCTCTGTTGCACTGGGTCTGCACGTAATGGGCAGTGGAGAGAAGAGAGAGAATGAGGTCATTCTAAATGAGTAAAAGAAAATTAAGATTTTCCCTGTCTTATTAAAGAAAAGAAATTGAATCTATGAACAGACATTAAAATTCTGTCTGAGGTGCTAGTTTATTCCCCAGAAAGATGGAATTTGTGTTTGTCCTGGCCATTTCAGGACTTAAATAATTTTATGTGACAGAGCCGATGGGCTGATCGATACAAAGACAACAATCGTTTACGTTGAGCATTTAGTGCAGTTTCAAGAATCTGCATGAACCAAGCTGAGTGTTTTCAGTGGAGTCGGTGCACACCCTCTTCACTCTGTACAGTGCACAAGTGAAGTATGAACTACATTTTCAACACCAATGAATATGGATTAAAGAAAAATCAAATCAATCGAAAGAATGGGTTTTGGCAATCACACGATGACAGTATTTTTGAACACATAATGCTGTGCAAAATGCAGAAACGCCAACAGATGTTCACTTCCATTTCCTCCTCCAGTATTTATCTTACCATTTGGGAAAAGCTTTCTTGTACTGCAGTTTGATTACATGTGCATTTTGCAAATTTCCAGATGTGTTCAAATGTTTCAATCTACATTATGGCTTTATATTTTAGGTCCCTATGATTCCCTAATCAGAGTTCTTAGTTCTCTAAACATTAAATGAAATTGAAAATTTTCATAGACCCATTTAGATTGAGAGCATTATGGACATTTTTTTCCCCCCAAGCTGGTCTTTCTACATATATTGGTCTTCTACAACTCAATAGATAATCAGTCCCATTATGCTACATTATAGTAATGAACCCCTTGAAGAGAATATTTACTTCCCTGCAAAAAAAAAAAAAAAAATCTTATTGGACAGGTAAGTTGGAGATAATTTCTTCTTTCAAATTTGTGCAAATAAAACGTCCCTGTTTTGGACAAGCATCCTTCCAGGAAAGGTGGCACCCAAGGAGGATTTCCCTATAATGCTCACTGAACAGTTTGCCACAGGAATTGATTTTGATTCTGGCATTGAAGATTTTGCTGATGGACACAGAGAGCAATTTTGTCCATTTCAAGCTGCTAGCCTCATGGAAGAAGGCACAAGAGGGGCAGATCGCAAAAAGACCATGGCCAATTCCAGGAGTGTTTAGCCAATGACAAAATGATATTTAACACCAGCAAAGCAGTGCTGAACTTGGAAAATCAGGCAGTATGACAGGTATAAAAGAGGCTGCGATGACGCCAACTGAAATCTTCGCAGTTGGGCCTGATGAAATGATGCGACACCTCTGTTCTGGACACCCCGACTGGCATCTGAATTTACATTTTTATAGACATAGGAATAAAAAGCCATCTATGACTAAGCAGCAAGGCTCCAAAGTCTCCAACTTAACTAGAAAGGCGTAAGAGCAAACAAGGCGATGCCTTAGCCAGGCAGGTGCTGGAAAATATCAACAGTCTTTTGGGACACAAGTAACACTTTAAAAAGATAGAAAAGGGGTGGGGGTGGGGGGTGGAGAGGGCTCACGTGGACTGCCCAAAGAAATGCTTTCAAAGAAAACGCAGCCTTGGAAAGATCTATACGAAGATGGGGATGGCAATCCAGCTGAAAGGGTTTGAAGGGAAGAAGCAACAGGAATGGAAAATGTGATATCATCAGGTATTTGTCTTTCTCTTTCTGACTTCACACAGCAGAAATTGACAGAACACTGTAAATCAACTGTAGCAAAAATTTTTTTGAAAAGAATAGAAAATGCGTGAAAGGAGTTTTGATAAGAAGAAATTCGGACAATGTTGGAGAGATGGCTAGGGTTTCAGCTTCCTTCAGTGTAGCGGCTCCGAAGGTGAGTGGCCCCCACCCCCCACGTTTCCCCAACATGAGGCCCCCGTGGTAGAACACGGACCCCTGTCCTGACGGCCTTTTGTTGCTGAGTCTGGGCAACTCTTAAATTGCTCGGATGAAAAAAAAAACCCAGTGCTGTAGAGGCCATGGTCAGAACATCAGTGTTTGCTTCATAGTAATTCAGCTTTTGGGAGCAAACAAGGTCTGACGCAGGGCCACAGGCATACTTGGGTCTCAGACGGCCACCTCTTGAGGGTGTGCTTGGGTCACTCAGTGTAACCCCCCAGCGCCAAACAAATCAACCCAAAGGGCCTGTGCAGTGTCAGCGGCATCGCTTTTCTTGCAGAAATAGTATCTTACGCCTGGAATAGAGTTTCTACTCATTCCAGGGTGTTCTCACTAACGGCACCTACAAGTGCCACCCTAAATCCCACCCAGGAGCTACTGTGTTGAGTAGGTCATCGGGGTCAACTAAAAACGGTTTCACATTTTATAGGTTTTTCAAATAAAACTTTCTGTGAGTCTAATTTGAATTCTCTATCAAGCAATGCTTGTCCATTTTTAATCTTGAGTCTGTGGACTAAAACTTATCTGTCTTATCAGGCAGAAAGAAGTCCAATGGATTGCCCTTTGATATGGCAGTGATAACGTGATCAAACAGAACCAGGTTTCAAAAGGTTAATGAAATAAAATTGTACAAAAGGCATGGGGAAACAAACCCCATGTGGCCTTAAAACTGTGAATCTGTATGTTTCCTTGGCGAACGCTATCTTAAAAGGAATCTATTCTGATGGTACAAAAATATCTGATTCCCTCTGAAAAAAGAAGAAATTTCCTTTATGTAGATTAATGAGTTTATGACGAGTTCACACTCAGGAGTTATTCAGGCATTCCTTTGCTCCTTCCTAAGAAGAATACATTTATTTTATTCATTCACTGGAAAAGTTACACTTTGTAATTTCTTAGCAATATAAATCATCATGTGATGAGAAATGGTGCCTACACGGTGGTAATAAACTTAAATCTGCTCAAATAAAGACTTCACAATGATATTTCCAATCACCTGTTTCTTTAGGGAAAAAAAAAGTTATGCCACCCTATTCAATTGAGAAATTAGCCAATTTACTAAAGGTTAAGAGCTTAAAACTCCATGGAAACAAAACAAAGCAACAGAAACATCCCACAAAAGTCATTTAAGGAACAGGGCTCAGGACATCAATGCCATCTACCCTGGGGTAAGGAAACTGCAGTGAGCAGTTACCTTTCAGGAGAAAAGCCACCTCTGAACAGACTGGAGCTTTTGTTCCATATCTTCAAAGAACAACCCACTGGCATCAGAATCAAACTCTTCACAGAATACATAATCACCCCACATGAAAGGCCTTTCCTTTTCCTTGTCCTTTCTGTTAATTAGCGCTAATAAAGATTAGGGTTTCTGCATCAAATCCCTGAAGAACACATGCACGGAATTAACCAATTCGATTTCAGGTTTGGCTTAAGACCGTCCCCGTCCCTGCTCTGTACCTGATGGGTGCGCCTCGACTGTGTGCAGGTTTCAGCAGGACTGTCACCGTGTTGTCGGTTTGATTTAAAGGCGTCTCAAGTTCATAAGCTGGCATGGAGGGTGCTGGGGAAGAGGTGAGAGATGGGAGACTCATTATTTCTGCTTTATCTTCTCCGTTTTCTTTCTGCTTTCATTTACAAGGAGTATTAGGAACACACAACACTTAAATTGCCTCTAGGAACCGACCGTGAACAACCTTTGGGTTTCTATTTTCCCCAGAAGGTCAGACACATCTGCTAAAGCAGGAAGTGTTGACTTGGTCTTGAGGGGGTGCAAGGGGGCGTGGGGCGTGTTAGCAACACTTTCTTGAGCTGGATTCTAGCTACAAAGATGTGCATCATGGAGATATACTTTTACAATCTGTGTGCTTTTCTGTACATACACTTTTCTTCAAAAAGTAAATGCAAATTGAAGAAAAAATTACAAGCTTTCTAAAACTGATCGTTACAGTTCTCCCATCCAAGTCAAGGTTTCTTGTGGACCAAAGATCCATTTTTGGTCTCCTTTGATCCATCAAGTCTCCTATACTTGAAGACTTCTGTTGGAGTCAGTGGGCCTAGCTGGACTTAGTGACCACTTCGCACGACCGTGGAAAAGATACTGAGTTGAAGTAAGAAAGGCCTGGCTTTGGCTTTCTCTTGTGTTTTGAATCGACCAGCAGGAGAGCTCAGGCCCATTTATTCTCTCTGAAGCTTCAGTTTACTCATCTTTCAAAATAGGAGAAATTACCCTCCAGGATTACTACAGAAATTCAAAGGGATTACAGAAATGCAAAGATAGCCAGGCAAATATAATTCTATAAATATTCGTCCTCTTCCCAATGTGGATCCTATTTCCAAGGCCATTTCCCAGCATTCTTTGTCTTCTAGATTGTTAAGGCTCATTATAGAAGGTAACAGAGCTCCTTCGATAATTTTGTCGTTACTACAAACAAGAGGCATCATTTCATGAAGGCTGTACTACGGGAGGGGCACATGGCCTTTTTAAGGCCCTCGGGTCTACGTACCTGATGAGAACACTAAAGATGGGTTTTTTTTTTCTTCATATATAGCTTTTTAAACCCCTTACATATAAAAAGCTCCCCCCCCCCTTTTTTTTTTGTAAAAGGCATGGGTTATAGCTCAGGTCCATTTATTGAATTTTCTCAGCATTAAAATTAGCTCCAATTCTATTAAAAATTAACTCTGATTCCTAACACAGAATCACATTTTGTACAGAGAGTAGTTCTCTGAGATCCATGAAAGTAGAAAATAGGGACCTATAAACCGTAATTTTTTTGAGCTATAAAAATCAAATAGTTATTCTTGATGGGCCTGTGTGGGGTAACTAAAATGTCAACTGTCTTTGCTTCTGGATAGAACTGCTGAACTTGGTGAGGTAAGAGTTGTCACATCAACCAGAATTTTCATCTAATACAAATGGTAAAGATGAATGTTTTTTCTCTAAAGGAATAAACTCTTTAAGATAATAGTCTTTGAGGGAATCCCTGTGGTGACTCAGTAGTTAACGAATCTGACTAGCATCCGTGAGGTTCAATCCCGGGCCTTACTCAGTGGGTTAAGGATCTGGTGTTGCTGTGAGCTTGTGGTGTAGGTAGAAGATGTGGTTCGGATCCCACGTTGCTGTGGCCATGGCGTAGGCCGGCTGCTGCCACTCAGATTTGACCCCTAGCCTGGAACCTTCATATGCCATGAGTGTGGCCTAAAAAGCTAAAAAAAAAAAAAGACAGAGAGAGAGATTAATCTTTGAAATATGGTTTCAGTGGGGAGAAATTACCACAAAGGGGGGGCCGGGAAGCATGTACCTTGGCATACATTACCTCTTTAAATTTTCAGGATAAATTCATAGACCAGGTAATTTTGTGTTAATTTCATACGCAGGGGTAGATTCACTTGATCGAGATCAGAGAGGAAATACTTGGAAAAACTGTAACTAGAATCCCTATCTTCTGATGCCAGGCCCAGTGGCCTTTCTATTCACGTATCTGTACAAACTAAGTCATTTTCCTAGCCTCCCACGTACTTCTTTCCTCTTTCCAACTCGCTGTGTTGTTCTTATAAGCTAATGCTTAATATTAAGTGTCTGTTAAATTTCAAGTTAAGTTCCTGCTCATCAATTGAATCACAGACAATGAAAAGTTACCCCTTAAGTTATATATGCTTAAAGACAAAATTCCAAAGCACCCCCCAAATCTATCAGAAAGCTGACAGTCCTCTACTACTATTTCCCTTCATTCAATCCTAAAGAAAAACTTTCACAAAACTAGGGATGAGAGACGACAGATATAAAAATCAGGGTAGCTATTACTTAGCTAACCCTGGCTGATGAGAAGAATTACCGCCCCCAACCACCTCCTGCTCATTCATCCCCAAAACAGTCAGAGCCCAAACTCACATACTTCCCCACTCGTATCCAAGGGGAAAAAGGGAAAAGGAGAACGTCCCTAGAATTGTGTTTACTGCTGTTGCATATCCCATACCAGATGGCAACCCGATTTCCTCTAGTTTGAAGCACAAAGACATTTTCTGCACAGTTGCACATGCCCAGAAATATTTCCCAAATTCTGTCTTTTGTTGGAGGGCATAATTGAGTCTCTAGAAGAAAGAAGATGGAGGATGTAGGCACCCGGTGCCCCACTCTCTTCGGGACGTGAAACTACTAAGGCTGAAGGCCCCACGGAAGGTGGAGCCTCCTGGAAGGGACCCCACATAATGCTGCCTTTACGCTGAGCAATCCATCATTCATGGCTCATTGCTGCGATTTTCCCAACACGGCTGCTCTGGGAACTTGGGACTGTGAGGGGGTGAGAGTCTCAGAACAGAATCCCCCACTCACGTCCATGTCCTTCAACACACATGGTAACACAGGACGATCGTCTTAAGCTCCCAAGTCATAAATATTTATAGTATTTCACTGAATTCCACGAGTCTGATTTTCATACACGCCAAAATATTAATTCATGTGTACGCTTGGGTGAGCTCTGCACACTTGACGACGGGAATGAAGAACAAAAGTGCTACTTCTGATAAAATGCACAGCGCCTGAATGCACCATACCTGATATTTTGGTGGTGAACTGATTTGTCGCCGGAGGTCCAAAACCCTTAGCTGTGCTGGCTCGGATGGTGAAGGAGTACGTGGTTCCCGGATAGAGGCCAAAAAACAGAAAATGGGTTTCATTGCCCAGTTTTGAAACCCTTCCACTTTGATTGGATAAATCTATTTCTGGGTCAAAGGAACTGACTGCTTTGTAGGTGATCTGTAAGAGAGGAAGAAGGTGATAAAATAGCTGGAGCAGACAGACTAAGACTGCATCTTGATCCAGTGAACCCTGCTGATATATGTACTGTCATGCTTTCGAAGCTCTCCTGCTCACTTACTCTTCAAATCCTGGATCCAGGGAAGGGGCACGGGAACTCAGCCAACACCGTTAGGAGTTATTACTTTTATAGACAGAGGAACTGAAAGCCAGTAGATTAGAACATAAAGAATGAGTTCGGGTTTAAGCTAATACCTTGAAGTTGTTTGCTTTCAAAATGTCAGCTTGGAAAACTACATTCCAGCTGGCTTACAACAAAATAACAAAATACACAACCAGCTCAAACAGATAAGGACCTGATGGGGAAGACCGCCTCGCTCACCCAGGGACCAGAATCTGATTTTGCACTGAACGGGATTATTGTCTGTTGCGAACAAGGGCACTTTTCAGAGTTTTCATCCATGTGGGCAAAGATGTCTGCTCCAAAAATAAATTCTAGATACGCGTCAGTAGCTCTTGCTGCTGTGACTGCGGTGCTGAGGACATGTCCTATTTATTGTTTTCTTTAGGGCAGTGCTGTCCAATATAGCGGCAGTCAGGATGGGAAGGCTCTGTCTGTTCTGCACTTATTCAGTGTGGGAGCTCCTGGCCACAGGTGGCCATGGAGCCCTTGGAACGTGGCCGGTGAGGCTGAGGAACTGAAAGTTTTCATTTTATCATTATTTTTAAAAATCTTTTAAAAAAGGTGAAGTACAGTTGACTTGCAATGTTGTGTTAATTTCAGGTGTACAGCAGAGTGATTCACTTATACATATACATATATAGACACACATACGTGTTTTTTTTCAGATCCTTTCCCATCACAGGTTATTACAAGATATTGAATATAGTTCCCTGTACTGCACAGTAGGTCCTTCTTGTTTACTTTATATATAGTGGCGTGTATCTGTTAATTTCAACCTCCTAATTTATTTAAATTACTTTCCCCTTTAGTAGCCATAAGTTTGTTTTCTACGTCTGAGAGTCATTTTATTTTTTTTAATTCATTTTTTTTTTCAAAGAAAGGCACTTAGAATTCTCTTTCCCCCAAATTATGTTAAAAATATAGGGTCTTTTGAAATGTCTAATATGTTTTTATTTTTTAGGTTTTGTTTTATTTTTCCTATTTTTTATTTTTATTTTTTTAGAGTCACACCAGCAGCATGTGGAAGTTCCCAGGCTAGGGGTCCAATCGGAGGTGTAGCTACCAGCCTACACCACAGCCACAGCAATGCCAGATCCGAGCCACGTCTGTGACCTACACCACAGCTCACGGCAACGGTGGATCTTTAACCCATTGAGCGAGGCCAGGGATAGAACCTGTATCCTCATGGATTGTAGTCAGGTTCATTAACTTCTGAGCCATGAAGGGAACTCCTCCTGTTTTACTTTTTAAAATTGAAGTATGTTCGATTTACAATGTTGTATTAGTTCACATGTACAGCAAATTGATTCAGTTTTGTACGTATATATCCTCCCCCGCCTTGGTAACTGTAAGTTTGTCTTCCGTGTCTGTGAGTCATTTTACTTTAATTGACTGAAATTTAAATTTAAACTGCCCCGTGGGACTAGGAGCTGCCATTTCGGACACAGTGCACATCCCAAAGCTTCCATGAAGTTTGTCACCCACTGGGTGTTCAAAGCAGTCTGGATGAGTCTGGATTGCGTGAAAATAAATATAACATAGGTGTCTTTAAATTCTGCTCTCTCAAATGCCGTTTTAAAGAATTTCACTCTAGGTAGTTCATCATCTCTTCAAGAACATACATTTTAGGGGTGATTACTAACTTCTGCTGGTTGTAATGACGTATTTTTTTTAAATGTGGCATATTCAAAAGTTTTAAATTGCAAAACTGAGCACTTTTCTTGCTTTTAAATAGGTTAAAGTTGCTTATAATTTATGTGCACGAACACTAACACTGTTATTACACGAAGTGATAATTGACATTCTTTCTCCTTATATTTATACCATGTCATTATAATTACGGAGCCCTCTCTGAAAGAATATTTAGATTGAATCAACTAAGCTTTGGCAAGAAAACACTGCTGTGTGCAGTAATCACGGCCGTGCATGATACCGTCAGTGTGAGGCGGTGGATCTGCTGTTAACCCCCTAGCAGGCAGCCCTTGCGAGGGTCCTCGGAGCCAAGAGACAAGACCACGTCCAGCCCCAGCCGCCACAGGGGAGGTGGAGCGGGGACGGGGGGCTTGAATTCAGCAACATCTCCTCTGGGGCTGTAGCTGCTTGCTCTGACCCCCACCCTGATAGCCCCAGAGAAGAGCGCAGTTCGGAGAAGGCAGATCTAAGCCGTGGCAGCATAACTGCTCCCCCCAGGCTTGTGAATCACTCCTTCACAACATCGTCACTGCATGTGCCCTGTGTGCCGAGCACTGTGCCCTGAGCTGGGGTATCACAGGGTGATTCCGACATGACACCTGCCTGGGCAGGGGTGGGGGTGGAGAAAACAGTCTGGTGTCTGGTGGGGAAGGAGAGACACAACCTAGCAGGTACGGTGCAGTTTATTTAGAAGAAGGACCGACACAGCCCACCAGGGCTGGGTTAACCTCGACCGTTTGACTGCCTTACTAAAAACACTAATGGGACACAAACGTACGCCAAATCCACACTTCTGAGCTTCCCGCTCAAGCCCTGCCTACTGCGTCCTCTCCAAACTTATTTCTGAGCCCTTGATACAATGGCATTTATTTCCTTCTGTCCTGGTCAGGGGACAAAGATTTACTGTCCCCCAAAACACTGGGCTTTTCTGACGCTGCTTTTGCTCTGGACTTGCACCTGCCTGGAATATGAGAGGGTTAGTTCTGTCCCATTTCCTCCACCATGAATTTAGATGCATTCACGCCATTCAAATACTGAGTGGACTCTGACTCCACGGGCCAGGCCCTACCTGCAACGAGCCAGGAGCCTGGGCTGGGGTGGGAGGAGCTGGGGAGACATCCAGTAAGCAAATCAATAATTTTTAGGCACTAAGTGCCATGGAAGAAACAAACAGGGGGCTAAGAAAAAGGGTGCTGTGGGGGAGAGGGCACATGTACAGCACTTAGAACGGCTAGGGAAGGGCCCACTCAGGAGATGACAGCTAATCAGAGGAGACTTGAACTTGGGAAGCCATCAGAACAAACTTGAATTTGTTTAGGGAAGAACAGCATGAACTAAGGCCGTGAAGCAGGAGCTGGGCACAGCTGATGGATGGAGAGAAGGCCCATGTGTAGTCCAGGGAATGAGGTGGGCGTGGTCGGGGCGGGTGAAGTGGGTGGGGCCACCCGCAGCAGTGTTCTGCACCCCAAAGTAGGAAGCGTGGGACACACAATGCCAGCCTTTGAACAATTTCAGGTACGAAAATACTGTAGGGCACAGGGAACTATCTCCAGTCTCTTGGTACAGAACATGATGGAAGATAATATAAGAAAAAGAATGTACAGACATGTATGACTGGGTCACTTTGCTGTACAGCAGATAGTGGCACAATGTTGTAAATCAACTACATTTTAATTTTAAAAAGTTTAAAAAATAAAATAACTGGATTTCCCTTATGGAGAGATCTCCCTGGCTACCAGGCAGAGGGCTGATTTGCCTGAAGGGGCACTGAATGGAGCAGGGGTCTGCTAGGAGCCATGGCAGAGGCCATGGGTGAGGCTGCAGCACAGGCCAGCAAAGGCAGTAGTGTGGACCAAGGAGGGCCCCGAAGAGGGAAATATGTTGCAAGAATCGCCACGTTTTAGAGCCAGAATGGGCAGAACTGAGGGCTGGACTGGAGGTGAGGGAGGGATGGAGGAACCAAGGGTAGGTTCCATGATGGGCCTGAGCATAAGGCGGGGATGCTTACTGAACGGGGACGGAATGAACGAGGAGAAGCTACCTGCTGGGGTGTCGGCACGTCAGGGCTGAGGTGCCTGGGGGCTGGGACCTGAGAGGTCTGGGCTGGAGCTAGAGACCTGGGGGGGTGAGCAGCTCTGGAATATGAGGTTTCCGGAGCGGATGAGGTCCCTGGGGGAAATGCTGACGTCTCAAACAGGGCAGAGAAGGAAAGCCAGGAAGCAAGCCAAGGACAAAAGAGAGAGCTGCCCTAGAAATCAAAAGAAAAGAGTGTTTCAAGAAGGAAATGCTTTCAGAGATGCTTGCCGCTGGGAGTTCGAGACTGGAACCAAAAAGATGTGTCCGTGCATGTCTCAAGCCAGAGGTCCCATCGGACTTAGGGGTAAAGCCTGCAAAACCTGTCCCGACAATCGCCGGATCCGCTCAAGGCCGACTGTTGTGACTGTGTCCGCACGGTCCACTGGGCAACAAACCACGGAGCTGCCAGAGCTCTTTCTACTCTTCAGTCATGATTGAAATGTGCCAAAGGGATTGGGGCTTTCCATATCATCGCCTCTTCTTTCTCAAGAGTGACTAATAGCTTACTCTTTTTTTCTGAGCCCTCTGTGAGTAGTAAATATTTGGCGCTCGGTATCAGTTTTTCTAAAGACCCCTGGGGAGAGCAGGTGCACGCCCACATTCACGTACACGATCACGCTGAGAGACGGCAAAGCGGAAAGCAAGTGCTTTGGAGTTCCTGTCATGGCTCAGCAGTAACAAACCCGACTAGGATCCACGAGGATGTGGATTTGATCCCTGGC
>PVHT021183608.1:18503293-18557461 GCA_004024745.2 Catagonus wagneri | reverse complement strand
TGGTACTTCTGAAGGGCATCCAAATGCAACATGTCTTTTTGGTATTATTTCTTCCCTTGCTCATTCCACACATGCTTATCGAGTGCCTACTAAGTACCAGGCTGTGGGGGAGCAGTGGGACCCCGGGGAGGGAAGTCTGGGGCTGACTCACATCTGGCCTCCATCAAGGACACTGATGTCCCAGAGTGGACCCAGGGAACCGATGGGCCGTCCACGTTGGCAGCAGATCCACAGGCAGACAGCACAGGCGGGGTTGGATTAGGTGAGATGGAAGAAGCCCACTGACACTGGATGACTCTGATTTCTAGGTCAGTGCCTCAAATGCTCCAAGATCACCTTCCCCGCCACCACTTACGGCTCGAATTCTAACCTGAGACCTTCATAGAGAACCGAAATGGAACAATGCACCACGTCTAACCACAATGGAAATCAGTGAGTAGGTCAGGCTGTGAGCAGCCAGCATTCTATGCAGCCCTTCAACGGAGGTGCGAGCAAAGGACAAACAAATGAAATCTGATTCCAGGAGGGGTGAGGACCTAGGAGACTGCAGGGAGATGTTCACAATGTGCCCAAACCACTGAGAGATCAGCAGAAGTGCCTTAGGAGGAGAACATGAGAGGAGGGCACCAGGAGGAAAGAAGGCTGTAAGCAGAAGCAGGTGTGAAAAATCAGAAGGTTCATGGACAGAAGAAAGTTCCATACGCATGACTCATTAAATGCCGGGAGAAAATCATAGGAGCTGCAGGAATAAACAGCAACTGGGCTGATACCATGGATGGCCTTGAATGGTGACATCAAATAGGGCCCTTCAATTCTCCTTCTCTCTCCCTATGTATGACCCCACTTGGTCCACAGGGGTGCACTGAGCCTGCTTCTCTAGGCTGAGGATCCTGAGGTGTCTGTAACTCTCCGTGCACCAATGGCCCCATCAACTGAGGAGTCCAGACCTTTCTAGAGCACTGCACACATTGCATCGAGGTGTGACGCTTGGTCCTTATGTCATTCTTTTTTACTGCTGGTTGCTGATCAGACTGCTTACTCCTAGTAGCGAAGGGATAAGGATCTTTTATATTTTGTCTTCTTCCACTATCTTATACACACTAATTTTTTTTTAAGCTTGTTGGTGTGTTACTCTCATGATCAGGAGTTTGGGATTTATTTACGAAGCAACTGAGAGCCATTTAAAGTGAGTGGGAAACAGTGAAAACACTAGGACATATTCCCTGTGCATTTAGGACTATTACTGACTGAGACTTCTTTCAACAGGCTTGCTAATGAAAGTGTTAGAATTTTGATAGACACTCCCAAACTGTCTACGTAAGAGGTTACAAAATGTATGTTTCCATCAATGGTTGACGTGCCCAAGTATTTCCCCACATCGCTGCTTTAGACTGGATTTGCACAAACTTAACCTTTCTAAAGCCTTTGTTTTATTTCATTCCTTAATCCTTACTAAGATTGGGTACTTATCTGTTCACATGCTTATATGCCATTTGGATTTTTTTCTAAGTTAACTCCTCTTATTGTTTACTTCTTTCTTTTTCCCCTAATGCAGTGTGCTATTTCTTAACAGTCTGTATCAAGTGCATTATAATTATAGCTGCCAGCCCACTGACTGCTATAAATACCAAAAATAGTTTCTCCAACTCTTCTGTTTGTAAGTAGACTTTCTTTGTGCTATCCTCTATCATTCAGAAGTTTAAGTTCTTATATAACCCAGTCTGACACGGGTATTTCTTGAAGAACACACTCGTATAGTTTTTGAAGATTTTAAGAGGAAACAACGTTGTAAATGCTGTAAATGAACATGCTCTGGGTTCACGTTATTCTCAGATTCTCTCTTTACCTCTTAGGAAAGATACACCAAATCATTAACGATTGGAAAATACCAGCAACCTCATCATTTGCTGGGAGTTACAGCAACTGACAGCACTAAAGCTTTCCTCTCATCTTATTCTTTGTTCCCCACTTTCCATTCCTTTGACGTCATCCTCAGCCTTCTCAAACTGACCTTCTGGGTTTTATGTCAAGATATATTACAGCAGTAGCTTCCTCCTTTTCCTTATAGTGTTCCTTGGGTGGAGTCCCCGTTGTGGCTCAGTGGTTAACGAATCCGATTAGGAACCATGAGGTTGCAGGTTCAATCCCTGGCCTTGCTCAGCGGGTTAAGGATCCGGTGTTGCTGTGAGCTGTGGTTTAGGCCGGCGGCTACAGCTCCGATTAGACCCCTAGCCTGGGAACCTCCATATGCCACAGGTGCGTCCCTAGAAAAGGTAAAAAGACAAAAAAAAAAATTTTTTTTTCTCTCCAGCTCATGAATCTATCTAGCACTTATTTTTGTATAATGTGAAGGGGGGGGGTCTTATATGGCATATTATTCTTGTAGTAAAATGCTAGGATTGCTAGTTCTTGTGCATTTTTTTCCATCTATATCCATCGGTGAACTTGCACTTTTTTTTCTTTTTTGTCTTTTGTCATTTTAGGGCCGCACCCGTGGCATGTGGAGGTTCCCAGGCTAGGGGTCTAATTGGAGCTATAGCTGTTGGCCTACACCACAGCCACAGCAACGCGGGATCCAAGCCACGTCTGCGACCTACACCACAGCTCACGGCAATGCTGGATCCTTAACCCACTGAGCGAGGCCAGGGATCAAACCCGCAACCTCATGGTTCCTAGTCGGATTTGTTTCTGCTGAGCCACGACGGGAACTTTGAACTTGCACTTTAATTATCTACCTTGTAAAATTTGGGAAGCACATCTTTCTAGGTGTTAACAGTGGTTACCTCTGAAAATGTGCATTTGGGAAGCAAAGACGTTCTAGTTTGAATACTTCTGTACTTAAAATATTCTTTCAGAGAACAATATTACATTGATGATTTGATAAGACAAAATCTGGATAGCTATTGAGGAAATGTGGAATTATCAGTCCCAGGCTTTAGGAAGATGACTCAGATAGAATGACAGGGCTGATCAGGAGCTGAGGGGAGAGGAGGGAGGAAAGGCCAGTTTGAGAAGGCTGAGGATGGATGTCAGGGCAATGGAAGGGGCGGCGGGGACAAAGAATAAGACGGGAGCAAAGCTTTAGTGCTGTCAGTTGCCACAACTCCCGGCAAAAGATGACCTTGCCAGCATTTTCCAATCATTAGTGGTTTGGTGTATCTTTCCTAAGACGTAAGGAGAGAACTTGAGAGTAACATGAACCCAGAGCTGGTTCATTTATAGCATTTATAACATTGTTTCCTCTTTTCTTCTTCAAAAACTACGTGAGTGTATGCCTCAGGAAACACCCATATCAGGTACTGCTAAGCATTTTTCCAACTACGATGATTTACCTCGCCTTCCAGTTTCGACCTGTAATCAGATTTGCTCCCGTGAACACACTGCCCCTAGGATTCTGTTTCCCCTTTGGGCAACCGTCTGATTGTCTGTCCCAGGAGACTGTGGCTGCCTGGGGAGGGGACTGGGTCTGGCTCCCTGTGAGCCCTGCAGCAACAGGAAGCTACATTTGCTGCACTCCTGGTGCAGGCTGGGTATGGCCCAGGTGCCTGTGTGTCTTGGTCAAAGAGGCCCGTGCAGAAACCCTGGTCAAGCCCCTCTCCCCGCAGGGCTCTGGCACCCTTTCTTCCTACTTCCAGAAAACACAGGGAAAGAGGAGGAAAGATTCGGCAGTCAGAAACTTGTATGCAATGACTTCAGCCCGATTCACGCATTTGACATTTTCCTTTTGGTGCTAACGAAAAGCAACCAAACTGCTCCTCTTACCCACATGTGAGTTTTAAAATCCTGATGTATGTCACTCACCAACCCCTCTGCAGGAGCATTTAGACAAGTGTTCACCCGGGACATCCTGGCTGCTGAAGTCAGGGAGATTAATGGGTTCTTTTGGATTATTATTCCTACTGTTTTCATGCTAAAGGTACTTATTACACAAAGATTATGCTCAGTGGGATCAGAAAGAAAGAATCTGCCCTTTATTTTTTGTCTAGATCTCAACATATGGCTTTTTAGGACAGGTAGACGGATTTCTTGGCACTTAATGTTGATTTCAAAGACTATCTCTTTTCTTAAAAATTTTCCGTTGTCCTGAGGTTAAGAATCCACAACACTGAGAACCAAAAATGGTCATGGGGCCAAAATATTAACTTGAAGATTCTGATAATGGATAAAAATGAACCAAAAGATTTGGATCCCTGGGAAAAATGAACTTGTTTGATTTGATTACAAAACTTAGCTCTGTGTACAGAACAGAAACAGACTCACAGACCTGGAGAACAGACTTGTGGTTGCCAAGAGGGAGGGGGACAGAGTGGGATGGACCGGGAGTTTGGGGTTAACAGACACAAGCTACTATATTCAGAATGGATAAACAATGAGGTCCTATTTTACAGCACAGGGAACTGTATCCAAATCTTCTGGGATAGACCATAATGGAAAACAGCATGAGGAAAAGAATGTGTGTATATATACATATATACATCTACATACATATATATGACTGGGTCACTTTGCTGTACAGCGGAAACTGGCACAACCTGTAATCAACTATGCTTTCATAAAAAAACGATAAAATTAATGCTCCAATGGAAAATAAATAAATAAAACAGCTCTGCAAAAGCAGAGCCAAGAATTTCCCTAACACTCAATTCTTTTACAACAAAGCAGCCAATGAGCCGCTTCAAGAACTTAACATGAAATCGACTCCTTTTCTTTACTTTTACTTTGTTTAACTTTCAATTAACAATTTTTTTTTTCACATTTCAAAACTAATTTTCAAAAGGTGTAAGGCAACAGAGCTGTGAGGCTAGCTGGGTCAGGGGGAGGGTTCACGGGTGATGACCATCCAACAGCTACTCTACTCCCGCTTTGTCAGGAGTTCTGAAAGGTATTCAGGCAAAGCTTCCATAGGAAGAATGGCTACAGGTTTTAGAAACCTAACAACATATAATTTTGTCAAATTTGCATTCGAATAAACGCTAGCTTTAAAAAAAATGCACCTGCTTGTTTCTATGACAATAGGCAGAGTGAAATCGTGCTCACAATATGATGATGACTGCCACGCTGCTACTGCTGTGATTTCTTTTTCCTTGAACAACTCATCAAATTCTTCTCTGCCCTCTATCAGGAGACAGAACTATGTCACAGAAGTCTAAAGGGTGTTTCGCTAATGCTCAGAAACCAAAAGACATTATTCTGTTGTTACTCCCGAGACAATGTCTATTGACTCTGCTAATTGGATAATCAGCATTCTTCTATAACTCAGGAGTAAACTATTTTATAGCTAGCAAGAACAGGGCTCCATGGCTGACTCACAGATAATGTACCCTACAGAAAATACTTACTGTTTTTGATAAAGGTGATTTAAAAATACATCATGTTGTATCTTTACATCCAATAACATGCAATCTGGAAACATCTAAATCATTATAAATATATAATCTGAAAATATACATAATTCAAAAACTCAGAATTTTTTTTTGCTTCTATACCATAACCATTATAACTATTGAAGGCATTCAACTTCTTGAAAGGCATGATGCTACCACGCATTTTTAAATACACTAGATAGTCTAGCTATCATAAATTGTAATAAAAAATTAAATTACAGAGTTCCTGCTGTGGCTCAGTGGCAACAAACCCGACTCGTATCCATGAGGACACAGGTTCAATCCTCAGCCTCACTCAGTGGGTTAAGGATCCGACATTGCCATGAGCTGTGGTGTAGGTCACAGACACGGCTCAGATCTGGCATTGCTGTGGCTGTGGCATAGGCTGGCAGCTGCAGCTCCAGTTGGACCCTTAGCCTGGGAATTTCCACATGCTGCAGGTGTGGCCCTACAAGGCCAAAAAAAAAAAAAAAATTACCAACAAGTGCACATAGTACCTCATATAAAGTGATGACACCATATGTTTGAATTGGCTCTCGCCACTGAAGAAATATCTTCTCTTCAAAGGTACTTCCTTGGATGGATTCAGTAGGAACAGCACCTGGAACTAGAAGGCGGTGGGGGGATTCAATACATATATTTAAGAAACAAAAAATACATTTTCCTAGACTTGACGGGTTCTTAACTCTCTATTAAGGCATGAGATTTTAACAGATATACTCAATTTTCTTTCAAAAACCTGGAACTTAAAACCATTTTGGCTATACCGTCCCTACATAGAAAAGAATTTCATCACTTTTTTCTCTAGAAAGTTTGAATCAACTAGACAAAGCCAGTAGTCACCTTGTAAATAAACTTTTTTACTCTTCATAAATAAATAGAGAAGGCTATAGAGCGATGAGAATTCCCACACATTGCTTGTGAGCCTGTAAACTGGTACAGCCATGTTGGAAAAAACAATTTGGTGGCATTTAGTGAAGTTCACGAGGCATGTGTCACACAACCTGATAATCCTACCTCGGGTATATTCCCTAGTAATATTCTTGCACTTGAGTACCAGGAGACATCTACTAGGATGTCATCAGAGAAGCATTTTGAAATAAAACTAATAAATTGAGACAACAAATGGTTGAATAAATTATTTGATACTCACATAATAAAATACAAGAAAGACTGAAAATAGATGACAGCTATATACATCATCCTGGATAAATTTTATAACCATAACATCAAGTGATAAAAGCATGTCAAAGAAGAATATATATGAACTACTGCACTTACATTTAATACATCTATGAAAAATACACACAAAATAGAAGTTCTAGAGAGATGTGATGTTGATGAAATACTTTTAAAACATTTTATTTATTAATAATATAACAGATTTGGGAAAGTTTGATGCCATTTTTTTTAAAACCCAAAATAGGTAACACTTTTTGATTAGCTTGAAAGAAAATCCAGTTGACATGGGAAGACAGAAACGTGCTCGGCAATTTTCTACAAAATAACGTATTATTTTAAGAGTATTATTTATCTCATATTCGTTTAAATTCGGTTTTTGAGCATACTTTACATGATACACAATTTAGTGTGCCTATCCCACTCATAACTAGCGTACCTGTGCTACCTATAAATATACATATATTTGGGGATGCATAGTCAAATTTTTGGTGATGGTGTGAGCAATCAAAAAGTGGTTTGGGAAGTTCCCATTGTGGCTCGGCAGGTTAAGAACCCAATGCTATCTCTCTAAGGATGCGGGTTTGATCCTTGGCCTCACTTAGCAGCAAAATGTGGTGTAGATCACAGCAGGCAAGGTTCAGATCCCATGTTGCTGCAGCTCTGACTGGGCCCCTAGCCTGGGAACTTTCATATGCCACAGGTGTGGCCCTAAAAAGAAAAAAAAAATTTTTTTTGAAGTGGTTTGGAGAGGACTCACGCTTCTCAATTTCTAACTTTTATAAAAGCTACAGTATAAAGACATCATGGTACTGATATAGGATGAACTTACAGATCAGTCCAACAGAATTGAGAGTCCAGAAATAAAGCCCCACATTTACAGTCAGTTGATTTTTGTAAAAAGTACAAACAAGTTCAATGAGGAGAGAATAATTTTTCCAACAAGCAGTGCTGGGACAACCGGATATCCACCCGTCAAAGCTTAGGGTTGGTTTCCTTCCTCATACCAAATATAAAAATTATACAAAAATAGAGTAAAAAAACTGTATGTAAGAGCTAAAACTACAGAACTCTTAGAAGAAAAGACAGGTGTAAATACTTATGACATGGCAATGGTTTCAAAGATAGGCCACCAAAAACAAAAATAAGAAAAGGAAATACTGATAAACTGTACATCATTAAAATGAAAAATTTTCACCCTTCAAAGGGCACTATCAAGAAGATAAAAAGGCAACACACAAAATGAGATAAAGTTTTGCAAATTATGTATCTGTCAAGAGACTTATAACTGAAATACATAAAGAACTATTAAACCCAATAAAAACAACGCAATTAAAAATGGGCACAGGATCTGTATGAATACATCTCCAAAAAAATAATACCAAAGGCCAATAAAAGCACATGAAAAGATGCTCAAGAGTATCAGCTGGCAGGCAAACGCAAATCAAAACCACAAGGCAGACAATGGCACCTCATCCACTGGAATGGCTACCATCCAAAGACAGATAATAACAGGTACTGGCAAGAACGTGGAGAAACTGGAACCCTCACACACTGCTGGTAGGAATGTAAAATCACACAGCTGCTTTGGAAACAGACTGGCAGATCCTCCAATGGTCACACATAGTTAAATTTATCATATGACCCAGCCGCTCTGCTCCTAGGCAAGTACCAAGAGAACTGAAAACGTCTGTCACTCAAAAACTTGTACAGAAATATTAGGAACAGCATTATTCGTAATAACTAGGAAATAGAAACAGCACAAACTTTTATCAACTCATGATTGGGTAAACATATGTCAATAACGGTTAAAATATGGGGGCTGGAGACATGTTTTATTAGCTTGAGGAGGGTACAGTTAGCCCTTTAAGGCTTAGTGAGGTCTCCCCAGGCTGGGAAGAATCTCAAATCACAGGCAGTACACGTTTGCTTAGTGAAGGGGCTACATAGAGGGAGATGCAGGACATTTACAAGTATTTTAAATAGAGCTAAGTATAATTTAGCAGAAAATAAAATCACTGATTCAGATGGGAGGCCTGGGTGCTGATTTAAGGAGAGATCCAATCTCTTGGGATAGAACACTATATGAGAAAAAGAATATAAATACATGTGTGCCTGGGTCACTTTGCTGTGCAGCAGAGATTGGACACAACACAGTCAATCACTTACACTTTAACAGAAAAAGAAACCTCCTCTGAATAAGTCATGGGAGTAAAAACAAACAAACAAACCAATAACCAAACAAATCAGTAAATACAATTTGGGCAATTCACTGACACTCCTTTGGTCTCAGCTTCCCCACTTCTGAAATGAGAAAGCTGAATGATGATGATTCTTAACATCATAATCTCCAAAAAACATGGAAATATGAAAATAGCTGTCTGCCTTGGGTTGAAAGAACTGATGTGAAACTTCATCGAAACAAAGAAAAATAAGGTATTTAAGAAGTTATGGCACTGGTGAGTTCTAAGACAATTTGGATTCTGGGCTCTGAGACAACAAGTGCCTCGAAATCAGAGGTTGAAATAATGGCCAAGTCACAGAAAGCTGTCCTGAGCCTTTTCCTCTTGACCTTGGAAGGTTTATCGTGATGTCACCGTCGGGTTCCTCATAGGATCGAGGTAATTACGGTGCATAGTTCTATTATTTTGTGATAGTATTTCTTAGTTGAAAACATTTATTAATCTATGTACAGATGTAACAAAAGCAAAAACTTAGAAAAAAACAAATCTTTGGTTTCATTCGATTAGTATGAGAGTAAAAATTTTAAAAAAGAGACTGTAAAATTAGGTTGACCAGAGGCTATCATAAAAGGATGAACCATAAAATGTACTGGAGGTCTGGGAATCATGAAAATGTTAACAGGAAAATCTAAATGGAATCCATATAACATTTTTTAGGCCAGGAGGAGATCAAGTGCATAAAATGTCAGGAGTTCCTGTTGTGGCTCAGCGAAAATGAATCTGGCTAGGAACCATGAGGTTGGGGGTTTGATCCCTGGCCTTGCTCAGTGGGTTAAGGATCTGGCGTTGCCGTGAGCTGTGGTGTAGGTTGCAGACGTGACTCGGATACCATGTTGCTGTGGCTGTGGCGTAGGCCGGCATCTGTACCTCTGATTAGATCCCTAGCCTGGGAATCTCCTTGTGCCGTGGGTGTGGCCCTAAAAACAACAAAAGACAAAACAAATAAAAAAATAAAAAATAATAAAATGTCAGAAAGGTTAGTTAAATTAGGGAAGACAGTATCTTACTGGTACCCATTTAATTTAGCAGTTCTAGAAATTTAAGATTTGGGATATAGGGTCATAATATCTAAGTTGTGGAAGTGATCCCTGTCTAGTGACACTCTTTCTTCAAAAATTTTTTAAAACAAAATATAACTGATTTACAACGTTGTGTTAATTTCTGTAGATACTCTTAACAGTGATAAAAAGATAAGTATTTCCACATATTTTCTGATGAAATATACAGTATTTCAATAAAATAATCAACACTCAGAAATACTTCATCAGCTCTTTAAATAGAGAAATAAAGTGTTGTGATAAACATTTAATTCATATTATAATCAATGACCCAAGATCACAAGTAATTGCTTCAAGAGGAAAAAGTGAAACGTATTTTTTTCCAGGAATACGTAAGTATATTCACTGAATGGGTTTTGCAAGTTGTTTGCCACTCATTCTGATGCCTGGCAAATTATTTTTAAGTCAAATATATGATACACCACCACTGTATTTTATGTGCTCCATGAACACACACATTATTGCACATGAGAGCCCTCTGTATAATCAATGTGAAAGCAGATTTATATCCATGTTATGGGATTCGAGGTGTCTTTTTACTATTTTAAATTATTTTAGCAGTTTGCTGCAATTGTGTATTTGCTTTTTTTTTGGATGTGTCATGCATGGACTATTTGTTAAATCCTTGGTTACTGAGGTAATATCCAATTATACCATTGTTTCTGTGGTAAAGTATGATCTATTACATGAACACTAACTTAATAAGGTAATTTCTCAGCATTGTTCTGAACATCAAGGGTAGCCTCTATTTGGGTCTGAATTTTTATCTGAACTATGAGAAATGTTTTAGAATACCATATAAATAAGCACTTCCTATATATAATGTAATCCCTCAAACAACAACTCTTCAGTCCAACATGATGATAAAACTTGAAAGAAGAACTGTTTAGAGCCATACAGAATTATTACATGTAGAAAAATAACTATGACTCATAAAAATTAAGCGTCCATGCATCACAGATATATATTTGTATTACTCAACAAAGTGAATAGCTCTTTCTTCCATTTTCATTGTAAGGATCTCAGAAAGAAACATAAACTGCTTTCTTGAAAGACTGCTTGACATCAACATATCGTTTCAAAGTACAACAACAAAAAAGTACTTACGATCTTCATCTGTCTGCACCACGAGTTCTTGGCTTTCCTTCCGCCCCTCAGGATTCATGAGGATGAGTTTCACACTGACATTGGTGTAGGGTGAGAGGTTGGTGATGGTGTGTTGAGGGTGTGAGTTGTCTGTGTCCCAGCTCACTTCTTCTCGTACTTGTTCCTGCCCTCCAACTTGGTAACAGTAGTGGACTGTGAGGTTGTAACTATGGCAACGAGTTATGTTATATCCGAAAGGCTCCCAGCGGATAGTGATTTGTCGCGACTTGACTTCGACAACTTCCAGTTTTCTCGGGCCACGCATAGGATCTAAGATGCAAAAGAGGGAAAAAGAAAACATAAGAGGATGATAAACATTCCGGTGAAGCCCAGATGTCACACATAATCCTACTTGTCCCCAGTATCTTATGTCTCCTCTTCTTCCATATTAGTGAAATCCCTAGATCTTAGCTAGGTATAAGGCTACCCAGAATACAGACTAAAATGTCCAGCCTCTTCTGTAGCGATGATGTCTGTCCACATGTCTAAGTTCCGGTGGATGGCATATGAGGTGAGAAGTCAAGAGTGGTTTCTGGGAGCTGTCCTCCCAAGGAAGGGCCTCACTGTCTTTATTCCTTCTTCCTTCCCATTGGCTTGACTGAGAATAGGATGTCTTACACTCATGTGGCCATGATGGACCATGGCGTGCCTAAACATTAAGAATTCAAGACAATGATGAAGAATCTGAGTTCCTGTTAATCGCTGAGCTACCACACCATCCCTGAATGATCTGCATCCAAAACTGTCACTAGAGAGAAATACGATGCTTCTATTTAAGGCTCTTTCCTCTGGGACTGTGAAAAACAAAAGCAATCTTGATGCTAATTGATATGTATATATTTTTTATCTTTTAAAATTAATTCATAATTAGATAACTGGAAAACATAAGAGTAAAAGCTTGAGAATTCAGCATGAAATAATATAATGATTAGAGAGAATAAACTGGGCAGAACTCCATGCCTTTTTGGATTTTGATTTGCACAGACGTCACACGGTCTATGTTCAAGTAGTTCTTTCCTGTCCCTGACCAGGCCTTAGTGTTGTTTCTTAGTGTGAGTTCCAGGGATAGAATTTCAAACTTAGAAATCTAAGCGACATGTAGGGAATATGAACATTTGGTCAGCTTAAAAGAATACATACAGAGAAAGCTTCAACTTGTTTACAAAATGATGGTGAAGATACAGTAACACTAACCACATTCATCGAACACTTACTACATACCTTTTCTAAGAAGGTATATATACTTTTCTAAGTTTACCTTTCTGGGGTTTGGGGAAACCTAAACTAAGTTTTAGTATATCCCTACATAAAACTGACCCATGTAATTTGATTTTTGTTTTTCCTGAATGGGGAATATAAAGAGATCTACAATTGGAAAGGGAAAATAAGCATGAAAACTCGAGAAATGACAGCTACCATTTACTGTGTGTCACTTACTAGGTGTGTATGGTTTTATAGTTAATATCTATTCCTCCAAACAGCCCTGTGGCTTAAGTACTATTCCTTCCAATATACAGATGAAAAAATTGTGACCAAGATTGGCTCAAAAACTTGTCCAAGGTCAAAGTTCGACTGTGGCTCTGAACTGACATCTGACAATGAAACATATGCTGCGTCTACTCTACTGCAGAGTCTCTACCAAAATAAAGAAAATCAGATAAAAAGAAATGAGGATGTAAAGATACCTAAACGTCCACCTGAAACATGACCAAAGAATGTAAACTGTAACAAAGGTCCCCATGCATCTAATCTGAGGACAAAAGGGCTGGGAAGAATCCTTCTCCCTTTTCCTTCTGTTTCCACAGAAGAGGGGTCCAAGGCCAGGTTCCCCAGCCCACTTTTCCAGACAGCTTCACCTACACTTCGCAGCTCCCGGAAATCTGTCTGGACTACCACTGAAGTTCTTATCTTGATTTTCATATGTGTATAAATTCCTTGTTTTCTCCATCATTTAGGACTTAGAACTTAGAGCCACTTGCTTTCCCGTGACCCCCAACAAATGAAAATGTCCCACGTGAAACAATGTTCTGGGTTTTATCTATAAGATGGGATTCACCTGCCAATATCTGTTTCACTCCACCACACGGGGTTAATAATGGTCATTCATCCATCCTGTAATAACTTCAGGAACCAAGGACAAGTGAGAAGAAAGTTCCCAAGGGAATCTTGAATGGAACATTCTCACAGAATGCTCCTTTTTACAACACTAATTTTTTTATATTTAAACTACTAGAGCTAGGGGAAATATCATGCATAAGGTACTGAGAGATAACACTGAGGATTTTTTCAGTGTTGCACTTTTTACCATTTAAAGGAAGTGTCTACTTTTATATAATGCTTCATTAGTTGAACAAAAACTTTTAATAAGCTTCAGATCCCTTTTCCATAAACAGACTAGCATGCATCTCTTTACCCTTTTCCTTATTAATCACAGGTCCCCACAAGGACTGTTCTAAAGCATTTTTCCAAGGTTTTCATCAATTTTACTCAGTAAATGACTAAATGCTTCAGATATTAGCTTAAACAAGCAATGCAGTTCTCACTTAATTTCACTAGCAGACTACTTTCTTTTGCATCAGGAAGCCTGCATCATTTTAATACTCCTCAGCCAAAAACAGACACACGTGAATTAAGTTCTAGGATTCAAAGAACGAAGGTTCTCTCTGTCCACGGGTCAAGCTGTCATGAAATGCATGCTCTCCTCCTGTCTGTTTTTACCTCCCAGAATTCCAACATGGTAAAATGATGTCTCAGACCTTCTGCAAGCTTGCAAAGTCAAATAGCCAAGCCTAGCACAAAACAACCATCTCTATGACCAAGACTCTGGAGTCCCTACTGTCGTGAATGCTACTAGGAGCCCGGAGATAGAGGCTGTATGAATTCTGAGTCTTAGAATGAAAGGAAGGTTGCTGTGCTGACCAGCTTGCATCTTCAAGTTCCCATTCAACCGAAACAAAACCATCTTACAGAAGCTTTTCCAAACAAAATGTTTCCACTGGTGCCCTTCGTGGACCTCTGCCTACAAGAAGTACAGTTCTGCTATGTCTCCTAATAAGTCACGATGCCAACATGGCAGTGTCACATCCTATCACTGGGGAAGGGAAGAAAGCCTGGTGACTGATTCCTAAACATTCACTCCCATCAGTCAAAAAGCTGAAGAGAGAAGCCGAATCAAGACCATGATGCGGACAACACAGTCCACCTTGAATGGAGCGCTGTCATTTTCTCTTGCCAGGGCCTCAAGGCAAGCATTAAGCGGGATGACTGACACGTGACATCTGACAGCTGAGTGTCCTGGGCCACAGATAAGCTGTGATGACATCCCCTCCGACAACAGCACTGACAGGCTAAGTCTGGCAACTAACAGACTCTGTTGAGCCTTTCAACTCGTCCTAAGCAAACTGCCTGATTTCATTGCTTCTTTTCCCCTTTCTCTCTGCCATTCCGCAAAACCAAGCTCTGGTCCAGCAGTGGTCTCTAATGGTTATATTTTCAGTTGGTGCTTTATAGCACCTTTGTCTTCAGTGTTCCTGCTGGAACCGTTTCTATTAGTGTGCTGCAAGCTGTGAACGAGGCATTCCGTGGGGACGCTCACTCTAGTGACTTACACTGATGCTCACGGAAAACTTTGAAGGGCATTGCTGTCGACATAGATCACACTGCAGGAGATAAACGGCAACGTCATAGCCAGAAATGTGTAATTTCAGGCGGCTAATTGCAATTCGCAAGGCATTTCTGGGAGCAAAATGCAAACACGCCCTCCCCCAAATCTGGCACACTATTAGTTACCATTCCATGTGCACAAAATCAACCTCTTAGAGTCAGCTAACAGCCTAGTAAATGATATTCACTAGTTGGAGCATATCTGCTTCTCTTTTCTCATCATCTTAAAGCTGCTTCAGAGCATGTGAGTCGATTTCAAAGCCCTGTCTCTTCACGTCCCCTCGGCCTGTGGTGGGAAGGGTATCTAAGTCCTGGTTGGCTCAAGTCACAAGGCCAGCGGGTCCAGCCCGGGCCCACTGACTCATGACAAGGGGTTAGAACAGTGGTCCCCAGGGGATGCGGCGGCTGTCACAGCCCAAGCTTAAGCAGGGAGTTCTTGCTGATTCCCTCACTGGCACTGGCAGCGTTTTCCCTCCTGCTTTCTTTCTGCCAGTTCCAGCCAGGTTTCAAGCAGAGATGCCTGACACTTGCAGTCATGACCCCAGGGACCAGGCAGCCAGTTCTAGCCTCCAGCACTCCAGCATCCTATTTAATCAGGGATCCCGCCTCCTGCTCCATTCAGTCCTGTTTTTCTACGGATAAGGGCAGAAACTGACTGATAGGATCAATTTCCATTGCAGGTTCAATTCACAGCTCATTTCTTGGGAACTCTGCTCTTTAACTTCCATTTCTACTACAGTGCTTTCCCAGAAACTCAATTTCAGACCTGTGAGAGATGCCTGGGTGTAATTTTAGGATCCTGTCATTGATAATCAAAAACACAGATTACAAACCAGTGCTTCTGCTAACAGGTTTCTCTTTTCTGCCTCTGCATGGACCATCCAGAGGTCTACTGCAATAAAAGAAATAACAACCAGGATGGCATGGGGGGCCTCTTTTGGCATCTTCAGTTCCTGAGTTTCTGCCTTGCCGGTGACACAAAACAAGGTGACAAAATAATAAAGTAACAGCTTTACTTACTTCACTATTCAGTTAAGTCAGAGAGAAGTCCTGATTAATATTATCTTGGCCTATTCAATCACTCAGTCATCCTAAGCAGCAAAGGTTCCAGGCACATGGCACTGTTTGCAAGTGATACAACTGTGGTTTTTTAATTAGTCAGCATTTTCCATTGCTTAAGAAGTACCCTTCATTAGTGCTGTTGAAAGTCCTGACATATATTGATCTTTAATTTCTGCATTTATATACCTGTGATATAATTAAATAAATGAAAACCTGTCATAAGAATTATATGAATTTGAATAGCCTCTGCCACCAGACTACTTTTCACATTAATCATTTTTACATTTGATCATGATTAGAACCAAGAAATTCACCTGAAAAAGGTCTGTTCTTAAATATATCACACAGTACTACTTAAAAGAATGGCTTCTTCCTAAATAAACTGAATATCAAAAATTGTACTAAGAGATGAGAAAACAGTCTCACTGAATAAATAAAGGAAAGGGCAGAATGCCAAGCCTTACACAGAATCAAAAATTCTACTGTATTTCTTGGTTTAGGATGGACACATTCTTGACAACGTCCTTCTGGTTCTAAGTGCTGGTTTGGACTTAGCCTAAATCCCAAAGGTAAGTAAGCCACTACCTTCTTTTGATAGAAACCAATTCTATTCATTGTCCTAATCTGATCTCAGTAGGAGGCTGGAATTTCTATTCACATTTAATGGGACATAGAAAAGACCATCTTACATAACAAATGAGTAGGACACAGACTAAGGTGAGAAGGCAGATCCTCTGGGCAAACACACACTGAACTTGAGCCAACAGCCTGGAGGGAGCACTTACCTGAAGTGTTAGGTGACCCTAAAGAGCAGTGTGTGCACATGCTTTGCTCTGTTCTTGATTTGGTTTGTAAATCAAAAAAGTAAATTCAAAGAATATATCTTAGGCTTTTTGTTAGTCACCCTTGGTGTCTGGTTTCAGAGTCATGTCACCAAGTTTTTTTAGGATAATTTTAAAAAAGAAAATTTAGTATTCTTAAGCAAAGAGTTTGTTGAATGGAGGTCGGAAAACAGAGGCAGTAACAATTTACTATTGACAATCACCCGAAATAAAGAAAGGTCGACACTGATAATGAACTCACTGACAGTTTAACCATTGTCACAGTTTATTCTGCCTAAACTGATTAACCGTACAAAATAAAGTTAGGAGTCCCATGATGGTTGAAAGATGTTGTTCTTTTATATGAAGTATTCTTTTTTCAGTGTTAAGTTTTTGTTTTTTTTTTTTTCTTTTTACGGCCACACCTGTGGCATATGGAAGTTCCTGGGCCAGGGGTTGAATCGGAGATGTAGCTACCGGCCTATGCCACCCAGATCTTTAACCCACCAGGCAAGGCCAGGGATCAAACCTGCATTCTCATGGTCACTGTCGGTTTTTAACCTGCTGAGCCACAATGGGGACTCCTCAAGGTTTTTGAAATGTGAAGTAATAAGACCTTTAAAACATACTGAGTAAATACAAAATAAAATAATTCAGTAATATCAAATGTTAAAACTGGTGCTTTGCCTCAGACCACTTTTTATTAATGACATGAAACAGTGCTGATATAAATCTTTTCCCCACCTCTGCAGGCTATCTCAAGGTTAGTATCCATCACTCCTAGACTTCGTTTTGTACTTTTATTTATACATATGTGAGATGCTTAAAATTTTATATAGGTGTTACCATTCTTTGCAACTTTTAGACTCAAATCAGCCAAGTTGAAATACACAGATCTAATTTAGATCGACAGATAAATCATACAGATCACTTGAGCTGGTGTACAGAATTCCATTAAATAAATAAACCATAGCTTTTTTTTTAATGCATTCCCGTATTGAGGAGCAGACAGGGTGAATCTACATCTTCTCTACTATACGGGGTGTACAGTAAGCAGTGATGCCATCTGGAAGTTCCTCAGACATGCAGATGCTCAGGCCCCCCACCCCCACTCCCAACCTCCTAAAGCTGGATCTTCCTTTGCATGTTAAAGTCTGAGAAACTCTGAATTACAGGAGTGTTTTTCAGAGTGCAGGCTGGGTCCCTCAGGTCTCAGGCTTAGAATTGGTTTTAAGGAAAGAGACAGAAACTAAAATATTAGAATGCATTTTAAGTTGAAAGGTGAGGATTGTGCAATTTTTATTTTTGGTTCTACATACACACACTATTACAAGTGTACAGGTGTGTGTATAACTGTCACTATGTAAAATTCATTTTCTACTCCAGCGAAAGAGTGAAAAACACATTCCTAGAGAAATTCTTCCCTGCGGGCAGCAGGAGATATGTACAGAAATGTTCTTGGCAGCATTGTTGACGAAAGAATAAGAAAGAAAAGCATGAAAACAACCTAAATATCTACTGATCAGAAAATAGATATTCATACAATAGAAAAGCATAGTCTAGTGAATGTGAATGGAGCAAGAATGAGTCTTAGAAATACAGAACGGAGTGAAAAGCTCAAGACACAGAAGAGTACTATGAAGTAACTTTATAAAGCTGAAAAAACAAGCAAAAGGGAACTAAGAGCACATGTGTTAAAACCACTTTAACAACAAAGGAAGAGAAGAACAAAGGACAAATTTACATGAAAACCCAAGAGATGGGTGACCTTTGTCCTGGAGGCAGAGCGATAAAATGGGAGGCATGCATTTAGAAGCAGGAGTTCTAAGGATGCCCTATTTTTAAGCCCAAGAGTCAATTATTGGTATGCCGCACCAGGGAGGTAGGTTACATATATTCTTTTTTTATATCGAATACTACAGTACACTAAACTTAAAAGAATCTATTATAGGGAAGGCATGACCACTGCAGAAATATTGTTGGCTCTTGGAAATGTCCTTCCTGGAGAGCAGTCTACCTTTGCTTCTTGCTAGAGAAAGACCATGGTTACTACCAGCCAGACTTAGGGGAAGCAAGAAAACATCTCATCAAAGACTTAACTGTTCCGGATACACAGTCATGGCGGGGGCCTCTGACCTGAACACTTTAAAAAGCCCTGTTCTCACCAGGCATAACAGGCATCACAGCGGTGAAGTTTCCAACCCTGAAGCCAGACCTTCAGATCTGAAAGGCCGAGTTTTGGGGCTGGTTTGTTACTCAGGGTACAGTCATTGCTTCTCCTGCCCCCATCGAAACAGCTGAGCCTCAGTCTCTCTCATGCTCAGATACTCACAGACAGGTCCAAAACGGAGCTCAGGACGGCCACGTGAGGAAGGAAGAGCATGCAGAAGGTAACCAAGGCCACGGACAGCCCACCTGGTACCTTTGTGTACAAAAGGAAAGCACCCCTGCCTCAAGTCATTTACTGTCATCTGCTGGGGATATCGAGTTTATATACTGTGCAGTTTTTGTTTTTAGTTCTGCATACACACACCCTTGTAAATTTGCAGGTGTGTGTATAACTGTGTCACAAAGTAAAATACATTTCCTACTGCAGCAAAAGAGTGAAAAACACATTCCTAGAGAAATTCTGCCCTGAGGGCAGGGAACCAATAAATATACAAATAAACAAATCCCTGGAGTTTATGCTATAAATGGGCACCGCTTGTTTACACCATGCACAGTCTGCACAACTGTATACTATGGTCCTTTTGGAATCAGTGTACCTGTGTGGGTGTCTACGTGCATATGTTTGTGTGTTGTTCAAAACATGCAAGTTCCATGACCAAAAAAATCTATATATGTTGAGCACACTGAGAATTCTGGAACATTTAATAGACAATTTCAAACTTATGATAAAGCAGGTCTGCAAAAGTGACTATGCTCTGAGGTGTGCATGTTAACAGAGGGATACAGATTTTTTTTCAGAAAGCTAATACCACTCAGTCATTTAACCATGAGTATTAGCTTCAATCTTCATATTTATACCTAAACTGCATTTTCATGAAGGTATCAATTCTAGCGACTCCTCTCTAATCTATCCCTCATGCCTTTCCTATTTGACAGTTCATCTGAGTCAATCGCAGGAATTCTAATTGATGCTCCCTTATCATATGAACCAAATAAAAATGTTTCCTCAGTAAGTCATAACTGTCAAGCAGATCACATGACCATTCTTGCTTTCCATACCAGTCAGGAGAATCTGTCTGCTGTGTCCCAAATGCCATTCTGCCTCCAAAATTAGTATCTCTGCTCTATTGACCACACACCTGCAATAACACTCACCTTTCTATCTGCTACAAAGTAGCTTTCAGTTCCTACCAATCTTGGTTCAAAATCAATCTCTCGTATGATTATTTCTTAATTAAAATAAAAACTCAGAGACCTTTATATACTCTCATTGTCAGAATTCTCATGTTCATATGTTGATTATGTTTCTGTGTGTTTTATTGTCTTCTGTAATAAGTTCATTGACCACTCAACCCATGTGTACCAGAAGGCTTTTATCCTAGAAGAATCCTATGTTTACTCATCAATGCATTTGATAAGCGAATGCTAACACAGAATAATAAACACCAAGTGTCTAGCACGGTTCCTCTGCTCTCATAAGTCAGTTTGGAAACATCTCCTATTCTCCCTTATTTACCAGTTTTCCATGAAAAGCGTTTCCAAGTTCTGTGTTGTGATTTCCATCTCTGCTTTATAAACATGGCTCCCCCCACGAGTGGAATAGTCCTTTTTTGCCTGAGTTCCCTGGTGACATTTCTAAAGTGTAAAGTTCACCCTTGCAGAAGCAACACCACTGCTCTACAGCCAAATTAGAATCTTCAATGGTTTCCATGCACTGGGATGAACAAACCGCAATTCATCCTAGAGATGGACTTTACCAGAAACTGTTGTGTGAAATAAAAATGAGTCTCCAGGAAAAGACTTCCTTGGTATTTATTTCAGGCTATATTAAAGGAGGAGGCATAATGATTTTCACAGAGTTTTTCAGAACTGTCAAAAATTGGTTTGGAATGTGCTTTGACCTTCTCTAACCCTCATAAAGCTGTGATGCCCACAATAAACCTTAGAAGTTTGGATATGATATTTTACCCAGAGCAAAAGAGTACCCAAACCAGTCATTTTTTGTTATGTAAGTAATGTGATTAGTGTTGGAAAAAAGCCAAACACAATTTTAGTTTTACCTATAGAACCATTCTCTCTAGGTGATACTAAGCAGATAACTGTTAAATTTTAATACATTTTTACCTGTACAGAGCCTCCTACCTTGTTTTACAGTCTTTTGGGGATTGCACAGTTTTCTGTTTGAAAGTGTTTTGGGGGTCCCCTTTATCCATGGATGGTAACTTCCAAGACCCCCAGCGGATGCCTGAAATCTGAAACCAGGGATAGCACCAAACTCTGTTTTTCCCTATATAAACATATCCAAATTCAAGTCTGCAAATTAGGCACAGTCAGAGATTATCAACAACAACTAATGACAAAATAGAACAACCCTAACAATATTTATAACAAAAGTTATGTGAAAGTGGTCTCTCTCTCTCTCAAAATATCTTACTGTACAAATTTAATGCCTTTTCCATCTTAACTAAGCACTAAGTAAGCACTGTGGCCATCACTTTTGCAGCTTGAGGTGAGAGAGAAAAACTGGCACAAATTTTTTTCCTTCTTGACAATTTCATGGATAGGAGATTTGTTCTTACTAGAGATCTTCACAAACTCAACACTTGATTTATTTTCTTTCTTTCCTTAAGTCAAGGACTTTTAACTTTTTACTTAAAGGAAGTACTTTCGGGCCTCTCTTCGGCATCTGAATTACCAGCATCACTCCTATTGCATGTTGGGGTCATTACTAAATAAAATAAGGGTCACTTTAACACCAGCCCTGTGCCATGGTGACAGTCAATCTGATAACCACAGCTGCCCCTAAGTGACTGGGGGGCAGAACTTGCTGGATAAAGACAGCATTCATGTCCGGGTGGGAAGGCGCAGGAAGGTGAGACATTTCATTGGGATGATGCCTAATTTATTGGGTTTCTGGCAGCACCTGTGGCAGATGGAAGTTCCGGACCAAGTATCCAATTCAAGCCACAGCTGCAGCAATGCCAGATCCTTTAACCTACTGTGCCACAGTGGGGGCTCCACGATGCTTAATTTAAAATTAATGAATTATAAATTTCTAGAAACTTTCCAATTAATAGTTTTGGACCACGGTTGACTGCAGATCACCAAACCTGAAGATAAGGGGAACCACTGAATTATTATTGCCTGGGTTCTCATCAACAACTCATTTTAAAAAAGAGTTGTCCTGAGTTCCCGTTGTGGCTCAGCGGTTAATGAATCTCACTAGGAACCATGAGGTTGCGGGTTCAATCCCTGGCCTTGCTCAGTGGGTTAAGGATCTGGCGTTGCCGTGAGCTGTGGTGTAGGTCGCAGACGTGGCTCAGATCCCGCGTTGCTGTGGCTGTGGTGAAGGCCGGCAGCTACAGCTCCTGTTAAACCCCTCGCCTGGGAACCTCCATAGGCCACGGGTGCGGCCCTAAATAAGGCAAAAAGACCAAAAAAAAAAAAAAAAGGAGTTGTCCTCCTTTTAAAATTGTGTATGATGGGTGTTTGTATTTAATAACTGAAGTTATCATTCCCTCCAGTCTTCTAAGGATGCTCAGAGAATGATAGTGCAGGAAACTCAGTTCTACAAGGATAGCAGGTTGTCAGTGGCCCATGGAGGGGTATTAACATAAGGTCAGAAAGAGGGATTACCATGGAAAAGAGAAGCTTCCTTTGCTTTAAAGAGGAAGGGAGAAAGAAAACAAAGTTTCTAACTTGAAATTATTTCTGTTCCCTTAACTTAAAAAAAAAAAAACTTTGTTCTTTCGGTAAATACAATGTAGTTTACCTTCCTGCTGAACTGTCTCCATATTTAGCTATCAAACTAGCACCGTTTTAGCATCAACTTTTCAAAGCAGTTTCTGTGGGGAATTATCTCCACTTTCCCACCTTGCCAACTCTGCAGTGTTACTTTTCTGATCTTTTTAAATATGAAGCTGAAGGTAAGCTGAAGAAGCCCAATTTCCTCATTGACAAGATGGAAAGGCTACGTGGATTTTGTTTCCCTGGAATCCAGAAAATCAATCGATTATTTATTAATGATGTACTGATTCACCAGCATTTATTACAACATCCTTGCTGGCCTGTCATCTGCTCCAAAGTCCTTTGAGAGTAGTCGATGATTTATGAATGACGACCCCACTTCTCCTTCAGATGAATCCTCCTGTCTTGATCTCATGGCACTCAGGTGGAAACAGCTCTAGAAATCTTTCAGAGTCCAGTCCACAAAGACCAGGAGGATGGGGTCACCAGCTCCCCAAGAACCCCAGAAGCTGACTTCGCCACTTCACCCCCCTAGATTCTGACACTCGACTTTCTGGGGGAGGGAGAAGAGGGTCAAGAATCAAGGTGATGTGGAGCCCACCACGTACCCATGTGGTAAGGAATCCCTGAATTGCAAACATGGTCAGATATATGCTATTAATTCGACACCCAGAGAAAGTGTGCTCTGTTGTTTGGTGCTATCTTTTAAAACATTTTTTTTAACCTGCCATGTTTTCCATCTTTAATAAAAGAACTTTCCTTAATAAAAGGACAAGGAAACTCTCTCAAATAAGGATTTTTTTATTCCAGCTAATTCCTCACTCAACTTTTGCAAATAAACCACAGTTCAATGATATTTGCTTCTTTCATCTTTAGTTCTGTTTACTTGCCACAGAACCTTAAAAAGAATTACTAACAAGTATACCTCCTTGAAGATTTCTTAGAAGTGGCTTTAAACTATGGAGTATATTGTCTTAATATAATCCATAGTTTGAATAAGGTGAATCATTCATTTGCTATTCAGTGTTCCGTTTAGGTAAAAATATTCATGATTCTTACATGTTGAAAATTAAGTGGACTTTTTTTTTTTGGCCTTTTTGTGGCCGCACCCTCGGCATATGGAGCTTCCCAGGCTAGGGAAGCCTGGGAATCAGAACTGCAGCTTCCGGCCTATGCCACAGCCACAGCAACACCAGATCTGTGACTTATGCTGCAGCTTGCAGCTTGTAGCAATGCCAGATCCTTAACCTACTGAGCAAGACCAGGGATTGATCCCACATCCTCAGTGGATACCAGCTGGGTTCTTAACCTGCTGAGCCATAACGAGACCTCCCAAGCAGACATTTTCATGAGGCCCCAAAGATAATCATTCTAACAAGCTATTGATAGGATAAACAGGAAAACATACCTTAGTTTTTTTCATCCTTTCTGATATTGAATTCTTAGCAAAGAATTAAGACTTCCAAGATTACAGACAACATTTCTCTTTCTAGTACCCATTTTTCTGAATTTCCAGACACTTTCTCACGTACTAATACCACAGACAGAGCAGGTCTGGCTTGGTAGAAGCGAGCCTGGATGGTGTGAGGAGGGGCCATGCTGAGCTGCGGGATGCAGGCCCACGAATCTGGATTTTGAAGAGACATATTTATTATGATCATATCTATGCTTCAAATGAGGAGACCCAGTAGAGTCAATCTGCCACACTGGGGATATAAGACCTCCTTGGGGGGCAAGTGGAAGATATAAGAATGGAATGGGGATGAGTGGAAGATCAGAGTAAAGGATGGTGGTGAAAGATAAAGATTCAAGAGTTCCCACTGTGGCTCAGCAGAAACGAATCTGACTAGCATCCATGAGGACACAGGTTCAATCCCTGGCCTCACTCAGTGGGTTAAGGATCCGGCGTTGCTATGAACTGTGGTGTAGGTCACAGATGTGGCTTGGATCTGATGTGGCTATAGCTGTGGTGTAGGCCGGCGGCTACAGCTCTGATTCCGTCCCTAGCCTGGGAACCTCCATAGGCCACGGTTGCAGCCCTAAAAAGACAAGAAAAAAAAAAAAACATAAGAGATTCAGTAGGGCAACCACATCATGGAGGACCAACAGGTTGGGGTGGTGGGGAGGGGCTGCTTATAAATGATCATACTTCCTCCACAACTGCCTCCCCCAAGCTGGGGACAATGAGAAAAATAAACACAAGAGTCTTGATACAAGGTGGAATACTAGATAAAATGCAAATAGAAGATACAGGATGTTTTCAGCTGTGCATTGATAACTGGAGGTCTTAGGAAGATAATATATGATAGTCTGTCTTCCCTTTAGGGGAGCAATTTGGGGATGGGGACCCATTGATTTTAAATAAATGAAGATCATATGATCAGATTGATTGATGGTAAAGGTAATTAAAGAGAAAGGCTTATATCTGGGGCCAAAATAGCCTGACATTACATTCATTTAAGCTCTCTTTAAAAAAAAAAAAACAACAACACTTTTTGAGCTCTAATTCACATCATAACATTTACCCATTTAAATTGTATGATTCAATGTTTTTCAGTCTATTCCCAGAGGTGCGCTTCCATCACCACATTCTAAGTTTAGAACATTTTTATCACCCTAAAATAAGACTCCGTATCAGTTAGCAATCATTCCTGCTTCCACCACCATCGGTACCTCTACCCTCAGCAATTGTTCATTTACTCTACAGATATGTTGACTCTGGACATTTCATTTCACTGGAATCACGCCCTATGTGGTCTTTTGTAACTGGCTTTCTCTTACTTGCACAACGTTTCCAAAGTTCATCCATGTGGTAGCGTTTATCAGCATGTCCCTCCTTTTCATTGCCAAATGATTTTCTATTGCACAGACAACCGATTTTGTATCCATTCATCAACAGACAGGAATTTTTTATTGTTTCCACTTTTGAATAAAGCTACTGTGATAGCTGGACTCTTATCCACTCTTTCCATAGTAGGTTCATGATTAAAATCTGTCCGTAACCACTTGACTAGTGCCTGGCTTTGCCTACCCTTGATAGAGGGGACAAAAGGGAGGGGCTGGGGACCAGGACTTCCCTGATGATGGAAGCGTCAGAGGTGGAGGGAAAGCAATCCTCCAATGCGGATGATGTGAAAAAGAACTTTAACTAAAAAAGAAAAAGAAAATCAACATAATACACACAGAGCTTATTTCTAATGTAAACCAGAAGAGTAAGCATACATTTTAAAGACATTATCACAGGATCAAATTTATAATACAGAAGAGAGATGGTCTAGCTGGATGATACCAAAAAGAAGTTTAAAAATCTAAAAAAATATCTTTAAGAAAATAAAAGAAAAAGGGAGTTCTTATAGTGGCGCAGCAGAAATGATTCTGACTAGGAACCATGAGGTTGCCAGTTCTATCCCTGGCCTTGCTCAGTGGGTTAAGGATCTGGTGTTGCTGTGGCTGTGGTGTAGGCTGGCATCTGTAGCTCCAGTTAGACCCCTAGCCTGGGAAACTCCATACGCTGCAGGTGCAGCCCTAAAAAAAAAAAAAAAAAGAGAGAGAGAGAGAGAGAGAGAGAATCAACATAGTACATACAAAGCTCATTGCTAATGTAAACTAGAGAAGAGCAAGCATATATTATACAGAGATGTTATCACAGGACCACAGAAGAGAGAGAGGAGAGAGACTCCTGGTGGAGTGGATGATTGATAAATAAAGACACTAGCAGGTGGTTACATAACATATCCACGCAACAGAAACACAGAGGCATCAGGGTAACATCAGGAAATTCTAGGACTGGCAAGCTCCTGGGTATAGAACGGGCTCCGGGGGAATTATGAGGCATGTTATACAAGAAGAAGGTCAAGTACTGCAACAACAGGCATCTAGTTGCTTGACGTGGCGTGTAAGCGGGGACTTGGCTGCTCAGTTATCTCAGGAATAACACAAGGTGATAAGGCCGCCAGAGCAGAGTGACTAGGTGATGAGCTGCATGTCCCTGTCAAACCTCCCCTTCACAGGGTCAGTGAAGGTCCTGGAGACAGTAAAGGGTTAGGCCTACAGAGGGGCTCCAGGGGCCCCAGCCATGGGGAGAGGAGGCTGATGAGCCTGTGGGGCAGACATAGAAACCAGCCTGTTGGCAGCAGAGGATGGACGGGGGAGGGGGGGACCCTGGAGGAAAGGGAGCAGGGCTGGGTTCTCCCATGAGGACTGGGCCGGCAATGGCCAAGCCAGCCCGTACCGGGAAAATGACAGCTGGACAAGCACCCTGGAGACATATACCACAGAATGCAGTCGGGTAGAGGGACTGGGTTGGGGGTGGAGGGAGGGGCCAGGACAGGAGGAAGACAGTCTTGCCAAGACAGGGAACAGAGGGAGAAGAGTTTGGCTTGTGATGTGCCTGACATTCTTCTGCCTGTGTGATGGTCATGAAAAGACAGCCGTCAATGGCCCTTAGGATGGATCTGAAATACAAGGTCAGGGTGAAGGATCTGAGATCATATGACTGCTTAAGCCACCAACACAGATGGTGGTTCCAAAGGGAAAAACAATTAAAAAGAAGAGAGGTATAAACAAAGACTATATTAGTTGAACCCCATTTTATTTTGTTTCCCTTCTAGGATACTTTGAGGCATCTCCCTTCCCCTATGAAACTGACAGTAATAAGATATTAAGAGTAATAATTTTTAAACCATTCATTCTTTGATACGTGCCATTCTCCACATATTATTTTAAATAGTTTTTACTCAAATTTAAAAAGAAAAGTTTTGAGTCAAGTGAAGAATTTTCCACTCTGAACTAGAGCCAACTGGTATCTGGATATTTATATTTGGTATCTACTTAATAGTTACACATTTTAGAGAATGCCTCATTTAAATTCTAATGTATTTTAATAAGCAATGAAAGAAAATATCACTCAGTATATTTTTTCCCTTAAATTACCCCTAGTGCTTGATTACTCTTCCACAATCAAAATCATGTCTTAAATATGAATGATACAAAACAAGACTACAGCCTGAATGTCTAAGAGAGAGATTTTAGCTGCTTGTTTAAAATGACATACCTAGCTATTCAGTAATCACTTTATAATAACCCCTTTCATTTCCAAATCTACTTAGCCATCAGGCAGCAGTGAGGAAAAAGCTGGCAGCACTTTTCACAACTGCACATTAGTTTTAGATTTCATGACAAGCTAATTCTAGAGAGTTCTAAAGGGAGACAAGCATGGGTCCTTGTGATTTTCTTCCCTTTGCATGAAGGAAACATGTGTCTGGCTGCTAAACGAAAGATAAAAGACTACAGACATATATTTTTCATTTCACCCTCATGTCAGTGACAATTTGCCCCAATTGCACTCCAGGTGCCATGCTGCACATCTAAGTCAACGAAAAGTAACTAGGCTGACAACCACGCTACAACCCACGTGGAAGAGCTGCGGGGGTTCAGAATCCCAATCACAAGTGGACTTAATCATAGAATGACAGTGGGTTCTTCATAAGAGGTCCTGAGTTTAAATACTGCACAAATGCAGAACTTCAGCTTATAGATTTTATAAGGTGGGAAATATAACGACCCTATACCAGAAGTGACAAACGGTCTTGGCCGTTTCAAATTCGGTCACACAGAAAGAAGGCATTTTGATGCAGACTACCTCAAGGTCACACCTTTATCATGCCTCTAATTAAATTTAAAAAACTCGTGTCAAACGTGGGTCTGGAGAGCACCAAGGAGATGAAAGAGTCAACAATTTTCAAGGTACTATTTAGGCCAACCCATGATGCACACCTGAACAATACTTTTAAGCTCTTGGTTTAAGCTTTGAAGGCTGTCATGAGAATCACCTGGGAAGATGATAAACCATGGTATAAATCTCAGATTTGAGCAGCTCTATCCTTGCCAGGAAAACAGAGGCACAGATGTTGTTTATAATGTTGTAAGAAATAAATGGGATGTGCGATTTCATACATCAGTCTGAAGAAGACGTAGCAGGACGTTCCCAAGCTCGAGGCAGTCTATTGCTGCTGACAAACTGCATTAATTCAAAGTCATTATGTCCAACAATGTTAGCTAAATCGAGAGTCTAAGACAAGGCTTTACTGAACTGGAGACAAGACTGCATGGCCACATAAATCCACGCTAAAGAAATGTCATCAATTAATGCTACATGGCTAAAGAGCAGAGTTCATTTTTTTTCTAAACGGATACATTCTGATATGTGTAATCAACTGAGCCAAGGCATGTAGCATGAAATCAACTTTGGCAAATTAACTCTCAAATGCAGAAACTGATAAATGAACAATATTCTCCAGATCAACTGGTGAAATACACTGCAAACTGTTCAGTGCATTCCGGCTCAGAATGAACAGAAATAGCCCGCTCACCAGGCAATTATGCACTGACTGTTTTAAACATCTGGCAATGAGAGAGAATAGAGCACAGATGTGAAAATCGAAAAACTTGAGATTAAAAGGTAACACATGAAAAGAAATTCACTTTTAGGTTGAGTCTTATTCTTTTTTTTTTTTTATTTCCTCATAACAAAAAACAAAAAACAAAAAACCCAAAACAAAAAACCAACAAAAAAAAAGTATCACTGTTTTCAAAAAGACTGATTCTTTTCCTTCGAACCCTACTCTTAGGAATGACCTTGAACTGTATCTTATCCCTTCAATTCCAAGTCAGGTTCAGTTGACTTGCTACAAATTTTTAAGAGTGGCACACACACTGCTATCCCAAAGCAACTCTGCACTTCATAGTACCCCACCATGATGCAGGAAGCAGTGACCTGGACCTGGGGAGTCATCCAGGTACAAAAATAATTTCAATTGGGAATGTTATTTGGGTGGGGAGGAGAGTAAGATGCATGCTTGGCTGCTATGCATCAGAACACAGGGTACATATTCAGAGAAACCATAAGCCGCCTAGCACCTGCCCATTTTTCCCAAGCGAAAACATACTGCCCTGAGTTCTTGCTGAAATCTGGAAGGCTGGGAGAGGTCAACCCTGAGGCTAAAAGTAAAAGTGATTGCAGTGGGTAGCAAAGACACCACATCATCGCTCACTAGGATTCAAGGGCAAGAGGAAGTTGAATGGCGATGGCATCAGGGAGATGGGGGAGGTGTCAGAGCCTGGGGAAGCAGTGCAGGGGAAAGGGGTAGGCTATTTGGAAGAGGTACCCACACTGTGTGCATCCACCCTTGCTTAGGGGGAAGGCATCCACCAATGCTTTCTTTTTTTTCTACCTCTTGAAAATTACTACTTCTTTGGTAAAACTATGAATGAAAAAGACAAATTGTTAACCTTATTGTTACATCAATTTGTAACATAATCCAGTTTGGAATATATACAATAATATTTTTCTTTACTGATGCCTTCAATTATTATTTGGGACCAGAGTATAAGAATCTACGATGAAGGGAAGGTTCTTTCAATAGTTAAAGTCTCAAGAGCTTCTGTAGAGTTACTTCAATTGCCCAAAATTTTTGAAAATATTCTGTCCTGGAGAGGAATAAATATAGATCTAGCCATGTATTCAATACCACATTGCTTTTTTTTTTGTTGTTGTTGTCTTTTTAGGGCTGCACCCGCAGCATATGGAGGTTCCCAGGCTAGGGGTTGAATCAGAGCTGCAGCTGCCGGCCTACACCACAGCCATAGGGACACAGGATCCGAGCTGTGTCTGCAACCTACACCACAGTTCACGGCAATGCCAGATCCTTAACCCACTGAACAAGGCCAGGGATTGAACTCTCGTTCTCACGGATACTAGTCAGGTTAGTTGCCACTGAGCCACGATGGCAACTTCCTGATACCACATTTTAAATGATAATATTAAAGATATTGCCTATTATTCTTGAACAGTTATCTTTCAAGCAGTACACTAGCATATATACATATATGCATATATTTAGCAATATTATTAATTAAATATAGGAGGAATTATTCTAAAATTATACTTAAAACTTTTTGGAAATACACGATTAAGATCAAACCTCCTTTAATTTAAAGAAAGAAGCAGAACTGAGCAAGTATCAAGCTGCTGAGGGGAGAAATACAGTAATCTGTAAAAGTTCCCAGAACTTCTTATGAGGCTTCATTTCCTCATGTTTGGTGTGCATGCACACAAAATAATATACAAGATTTAATGGGTATTTGCAACACTGACAACTGCATTTTATTAACTTCCAAGGCTGGATCCGAGACAATAAATCTGGTGTGTTCTAATAACATAGGTATTAAAAATCTGCTACTTACAGAGTTATGAATTTGGTAATTACTTCTGAATTGCGCAAAATCATAAAATGGATCATGTTTTCTCTAACATAATTCTAGGAGAAAGTAAACTAAAAAAAGCAGTCTCCATTATTTATTAATATTAGGGCCTTTGCAAGATGTTATAATGGTGTGTTTTACCACGTGTTTTACCTGGAGTGTGTTCTCAGAACTACCTCCAGGAAACACCCTAATTCTGGTGAGGTATGGAACTTGAATCGCTCTGCAGCTTCCCAGAATTAAAAAAGAGAGGGAGGAAGACTGGGCCGATAAAAATCAAAGGGCTGACTAAATGGCTACTGGAAATGGTGCTAACATTGCGACGATATTATGATTAGAAACACGGCTATCTGCTAAAAATTCAAGAAGCTAACTGCGGTGGGGGGGGGGAAGCAGAGTGCTTGTGTATATTTTAAAAAACTGTGCTGACTCCTTTTCCTTCCTTTCCACGCAGCTGTTTCTTTCCTGTTAAAACCAATGAAAATTCGATTAACTTGACAATTAACCCTACTCTAAATTTCAGAGATGTTTCCAGAGCCTGGAAACTCTGGCAAATAGAGGCAGACGGCCCTCTCTTTCTAGCCTGCAGATTCACAGTGTTTATTTGAGGGGAAATCTTCAGCCCTCAGTGAACAGCGACTGAGCACGCATCATGAATCATAAGGGGACGTACCTGTGAAGGATCCAAGGATGCTCTCACATCAGCATCAGTCCTGCACAACTGCTCAACACAGAGCAAGAATTCAAAAGTAGAACCAAGTTCTTTCAATGAAGACATGCAAGTGGGAGAAAAATCCCAAGAGTATTAACAGAAAATGCCAGTGACTTCCAGCTGGCACAAAACAATGCAGCTGTTTGGGATTAGTGTATACACCTTAACTATCTATAAACGAGATGACCAACAAGGATCTCTCTCCTGTGTGGCACAGGGGACTATACTCAGTGTCTTGTAATAACCTATAAAGGAAAAGAATCTGAAAAGAATATATATATACACACATATATACATATATATGTGTGCATGTATATACACACACACATACATATACAAACACATATATATGGAATTATATACATTTGATTAAATCAACATATATGATATATATATTTATATATATATAAAACTCAATCACTATGTTGTACACCTGAAACTAACACAACATGGTAAACCACCTATACTTCAGTCAAAAATTTTTTTTAAAAACTCAGTGCAGCTCTGGCCTCAGGACCAGGGCACTTTTGGGGTGTGCGGGTTCTCCACTTGGCATGGTCACGATTCCAGACAGCCTCTCTCTCCCATTAGAAGGTCACCACAATCCAATCCACATCCAGCTGTTAAAAAACACTCCAGAATTAACTGAAGAAAATAGAACCCATTGAAAAGTTTTACAAATCTGAACTGATTTTAGGAAATCAGTTTCCTGACTGAGAAAAAAAGGGTTCAGAGAATTAGACCCTGAAAGGATTTGTGAAACTATTATATTAAAGAAAATATGGGGTGGACAATTCAGACTATTTTAGTCACAGACATTTAACTCATTTCTCAAAATGAGAAATTCAGTATCTCAAGGGAAAAGAGTATTTTTCAAGAACTGCGTTCAACTAGGCTTCTCATGCCTAAGATGTTAACCAGCAATAGAAAAATGAACAGTACGTCGCCTCAGTAATTAAATAGTAAAATCATAATGAAAGAGGAAAGAAAAAATTTTTTCAAACACCTAAAAAGACATGATCTCAGGCACAAAATATTTGCCCTCATACGTAGGTTTTGAGTGCCTGGTTAGTCAATTAGTAAAGATAAAAGAAATTTTTTCTCTGTCTAGTAGGTAACACAGTGATGTTGGCCATTCTAACTAACGAAGATATTAAGTGGGGGAGGGGTACAAAGCCACTCCGTGCCAAAACACAAACTCTGAAAAAGTCTTTACCTGGTCTGAGAAGACGGCTTTACACACAGGGCTTTCCCTCTTATTCTGCATTTTATTCAATTTCGTTTTTCAGTTAACACAGGACACCCACATTTTGTGAAGATCACTTACCTGGCTGAGAGACTCCCTTCTGTTGAGGAGTGATCTCTTTCACACAGCAAGGAGTTCAGGATACCATTCAGAGAAAGTTTTGCAGCAGCAGCCCCAGGATGGCTGAGCACAGCGTCAAGGGCATCTCTGCACCATAAAGTCACAGCACGGCGGACACCACGACAGCTACGTTTACACCATCAGTTGCAAATACAACAGTCTTTGAGAGGGGACGGCACACACTCAGTTTAGATAAACCCACTTTAAATATGCACTCAAGTGAGGTACCCTGAAAACTGCAGTGTTTCTGGAGCTCAGGAAGCAGTGGAAGAAATAGGTGACGTCAAAGACACGTGACTATTCCTTCCGGCGTCCCCTTTGGGAAGGGCAGTGTCTGTCCCATTCCTGCCCCATTACTGTATTTTATTTTATTTAAAAAATTTATTTTTAGGGCCGTACCCGCGGCATATGGAGGTTCCCACGCTAGGGGTCTAACAGGAGCTGTAGCCGCCGGCCTTCGCCACAGCCACAGCAACGCGGGATCCGAGCCGCGTCTGCAACCTACACCACAGCTCACGGCAACGCCGGATCCTTAACCCACTGAGCGAGGCCAGGGATTGAACCCGCAACCTCATGGTTCCTAGTCAGATTCGTTTCTGGGGCGCCACAATGGGAACTCCCCATTACCGTATTTTAGAACACGCACTTGGTTCCCTAGTTTCACGTGAATGCAGGGGAATGGGATTTGCTCTAGAATGGCTGGTACCCTAAGTCTCAGCCACAACCCCATCTGGGTGGTTTCTATGATTAGATTTGGAACTTTAGAGCTGTTGATGAGTTGGATTCAGCTTTCATGCTGCACTGAGTCAAAACACTGGGGGATTCTGGGATGGGGAATGTGTTTTGCATAGGAGATGGGTACAGATGCTTCCAGGACAGAGGATGGCTGTGATGTGTTGAATGCTGCCCCCCCACCATATGTCCACGTCCCAGAACCTGTGGCTGTGACCTCATTTGGAAAAAGCATCTCTGCCTCTAATTAACATAAAGATTTAGAAATGAAGAGACCATCCTGAACTGGATGGACTGGATGGACCTGAATCTCACAACCACTGTCTCTGTAGGGGACACACGGGTGGATCTGACAAACAGGAGAAGGGAAAGGCGTCTGAAGGTAGAAGCAGAGAGGAGAGTGATGCAGGAACATGCTCAGGGATGCCAGCAGCCACCAGAAGCTGGAAGGGGAGACGAAGAAAATTGCTCCAGAGCCTCTGACGTGAGCAGAACCCCATCAGCACCTGGATTTCAAATCTCTGGCTTTCAGGCTGTGAGATAACAAGGCTCTGCTACTTTTCCTCCCAGAGATTGTGGTAATCTGCTGTGGCAACCAATTTCAGGTTACTGCAACATAATACAAGTAATACTGTTCTTCTAAAAACTGCCAGTTTGATGGACACCAAAAACATATCATTTAAATCTGTATTTTACGTATTTAGAACTTACATATGTTTAATAGTCATTATTTCTTGTTTTCATAAATTGTCTTATTTCAATCCTTAGCTCATTTTAAAAGTGCTCTTGGAGTTCCCGTCATGGCACAGAAGAAATGAGTCTGACTAGGAACCATGAGGTTGCGTGTTTGAATCCTGGCTTGCTCAGTGGGTTAAGCATCCGGCCTTGCCATGAGCTGTGGTGTAGGTCCCAGAGGCAGCTCGGATCCCGCGTTGCTGTGGCTGTGGCTGTGGCTGTGGTTTAGGCCAGCAGCTGCAGCTCCAGTTAGACCCCTAGCCTAGGAACCGCCATATGCCATGGGTGTGGCCCTAAAAAACCAATAAAAAATAAATAAATAAATAAAATTTAAAAAAGAGTATTCTTTTTCATATTGACTTTTAAGAGCTCATAATATACTGAAGATATTATTTTTACTTCAGGTTTTAAATGTTTTCTTCCCCCTCCAGGTTCTCATTTGCTTCTCTTTTTAAAAATGATTTTCATGTTAAGAGACTAAAAATATGGAGCCAAATCTAGCAAGCTTTAACATAATTTTTGGATTAACAAAAAATTTTGGATGAGTTTCAAATGCCTACTAGTCTCCAAATAAACTTTAAAAATACTTTGAAAGTATTTGCAAGACCCTAAAAGTTACTGGGATTTTAGCAGAAATTACATTGAGTTTATTAAGTTACTTTTGGGAGAACTGACATCTTTTCCCCAGTTATTAGAGCATTTCTTGTTAGGTTTTTGTCTTTGGCATTGAACATATTTCAGTAGTACTGCAAGTGAGATCTTAATTACGTTTCATATAAAGAGTAAAGGAAAGCTAGGGATAGAATAAAAGCAACAACAACACTAGCAAACACTGCTTTTGTGCTGACATGTAGCAGGCACTGTTCCAAGGCTTTACATGTAACACCTTATTTATAGATGAGGAAACTGAGGCACATGCATTCAGTGACTTGTTTACAATGTCATTAAATGACATTAAGTTACTCGCTGATTACGTGACTGAGTCAGAACTGAATTCAGCAGTGTGGCTCCAGAGTTACTGATTTTTATATATTTTACTTGGCTCTCAGAATGTTTTAATTAATGTTCAGGGGAATCTTCTACATTTTCCAGTAAGAGAATACTTTATGAAAAAGTGACGGTTTTATTCTTTTCAATATGATACTTCATTTTTTTCCTACTAACTTACTGAATTGGTAAACTATCGCTAATACTGAACGAATGTGAGTCATTTTTGCTGTTCTCAATGGCCATTGTACTTGGAGTGTTTTGCATGTTTGAATGTGCCATTGTCATTGGTCTCTCACTCTGTCTGTCCTCTTGGCTCACTCAGGCCTTAGTCATCCTTCACCAACTGCAGAATTGACTAGCCTAGAGAAGACTGCTGATTTGCAACTTCCACCCCCCCCCCCGCCAGCCCAAGCTCTGTTACAGCACCTCCATTCCTTGCCAAATACTTGTGAAAGTTCCTCCAGTGGCAAGGCCAGCTTTGCCATCTTTTCTCTTCGTGTCCAAGACAAGAACTCTGCAAACGCGCCTAATTATGACTCCCCTACTCCGTCCTCTGTAAGACGTTCACTTCAGATGCAAGAGGAAGCCACAGGTTTTCTCCGACTTTGTACACAACTGACTTGCTGTCCAGACTGCTTTGTTTCTGGCATTTTCATTAATTCCAAGCATACTGTATCTGACAGAATTACTGCTGGGTTTGTTGACAGAACCCTCTGGCCTCCAAATATCAAACGCATGATGTTCCTATCAAACTTGACACCTGTTTTTCATTCCCAAGCATTGATTTTCCACCCACCAGCCAACATATTTCACAGAAAAAACTGTTAGCCTGATCTGTTGAGTATTGATTGCAGTCACGCTGAAATCCCTACCTGAAAATTTACAGCCTTAATTTCCAGTAGGTTACATCGGTTATCTTCAAGTGGGTGAAGATTTAAGAATGTGATCAGCGTGTAGTAACCAAAACCTTTACCACTGAACAGCCTACACAACCTGCCACTTAACGATGGAATTGGGAAGATGGAAATAAATACTAAGGAACTGCTAGATTAAGTTTCTCAAAGATCAGATGAAATGGCCACTGTTTTCCAAGAAGAGAATCAAAATATATACACTCAAAAAAAAAAAGTAAAGGAAGAATCTAAAATAGAAAATGCAAGTATTCAAGATTGCTATTTAGGAACAAAAGCCTGGGTATTTGCAGGTAATTTATCCTAACATTAAGAACAAAAAATCTTGTCTTTCGCAAAATAATACAGCACAGAATTTATCCCTTTACATATAAGATACAGAGTCTTTTTTTTTTTTTTTTCCCAGCTGTGCCCGTGGCATGTGGAAGTTCCTGGGCCAGGGACTGAATGCACGCCACAGCAGTGACAATGCCAGTTCCTTAACTGCTAGGCTACCAGGGAACTCCATGCAGTCTTACCAAGATTTAATGGTCTCATTCATCACTCAAGAATTATATATTGAGGAACTACTATGTGCTGGCTACAGGATTGAGAATTTCATCTGAATAACCTCATGCGGGCCTTGCATTACTCATAAGGTTGGAACTATTTTCCATACTTGTTGAGAAGGGAGAACTCATCTAGAATTCCTTGTGTTGTTCTACACAGCGGAGACATAGAGAAAGTGTTTTCAATAATGAAACTGAAAGGACTTAATATTTCAGAATTTACTACATTAAAATAGATGAATGAACTTTAAGGTAAGTCCAGGGTTGGCACACTGACCTATTACCATAGAAACGTGCACTGTAGAAACACCACTAAGACTGTAGCCATGTCCTATACACGTGGCTTTGAACAGATCCTCCCCTTGAGGTAACACAGCAAGGGAAGAATTATATTGGACACCTGCTTAGCAGTGACTTTGGGAAGCTGTTCTATCAGCCTCTAGGCCCCCAAATCACTTTGTACTTTATTCTCCCTAGAGAAAAAATGACCTATCACCCACCCGTCAGGCCCAATGCTGTGTCCAGTGCTTCAGGGGATACAGAAGAAGTATGAAGTAAAACTGTAATGCTCAAAATATTTGATATTTTGGTGGGGGGCATGAATCTCCCAGACATGGAATATGGACATGGGACGGTACATAAAGCCCACACTGTACTGAACAAAGCAGTTCTGTGTCTTCTCTGAGGGTTCTCAGCAGACAGACATGAAATGCACTGAGGCTGGCTACATAGTCTGTGAAGTAGCAGAGCTTATAGAAAGGGAGAGATTGGTCTAAACTGTTCATACAGAGAAGGAAGGCCTTCTAGGCAAGGATGCTGTCAATAGCAAAAGCTGCATGTGAACGGAATGCATCTGGATCACTGTCCGAGGTCCTGTGGGCGAGGCTGGCTCCGTCACAGGCGACAGCGGACCACCGGGGAGGCAGCAGAGTTTGAATTTCATCCCTTGGATGTCAGGGAGACTTAAGGACGAAAACATTCAACTGGACAAATATTGACTGAGGGTTTACTGTGTGTCAGGCACTGTCTTGATGCTGGGGGGACAAAACTGAGTAAGACATAATCCCTTTCAAGGAGCTCAAATTCAGCAGTAAAGATCGACATGCAAACTGTCAAAATAGAACATCACAAAACAGTACATCAGGACAATGATGGAAGTATTTCGAGGTATGAATAAATTATGTTTTTGTCCGCTTATTTAATTAATTTCTTTCTTTGCTTTTGGCCAGGCCTGAGGCAGTTCCCAGGCTGGGGATCAGACCCACACCACAGCAGTGACCTGAGCCACAGCAGTGATGCCAGATCCTTAACCCACTGTGCCACTAGGGAACTCCTTGTTTTTTTATTTTTAAAACAGCTGCCAATGACTGAAGAAGAGGAGATATACGTCATGATATGGTACAGAGCATTACAAGTGTTTCCCTCCACCCATCACAGGAATGTGTTTCTATTCATTCCTTAGTTATGATTTTTTCTGAGTCAAGTTGGTTTGCATAACGTTTCCATATTTAATCCAGAAGACATATTTCAGTGCTCCTTATATTCAGAGCACTCTTCCGGGCTTTGCACGTAAAATTCAAATGAACAAGACAAGTTTTCTCCCCCTGATGGACTTACAGCCTAGTGAAAGAGACAACAGATATTACATAAATTATTATAATGCAAAATAAAACTTCTGTGTCCAAGCAAAACATACAGCCTGTGCTATCAGCATGCTGAGGAATGGAAGATTAACTCCAATTGCAATACTTAATTCTCAGGAGGGCTTCACGGAGGAAATAGCTGGATGACGGTGTTCTCCAACTAATGATCCAAGAGCATGAATTCAAAGGTATGGACCTTGCTCAGATTTGTGATGCTACGGCCAAATGATTAAAAGGCATGGTGGTGCAGGGGGCTTACTTTCAAGACTGAATTCACAATCTTCTTTGCACACTAGGGGCTCCGCCATCATATCCTCTTGGACACAACAGCCATTCAAGCAGCTACAAGTTCCAGAAGTGCAGAGGTCATCCTGGGTGCCTCACCCCCTTCCCCTCTCTTCCTCTTATATGCAATTCATCAAGTTCTGGGTGTTTTATTTTCTAAACATCCTTTGAACTAATCAGTTTTCACGGTGTGTACTTCCAATATCACAGACCAAGTGGCAACCTTCACCTCAACTATTACAAAGACTTCTAACTCTAGTGTCTGAGGCAGTAGGTACTTAATATATATTAGCTTAATTAATGAGTTATTCACTGCTTATGGGAACTGCTAACTAGGGCTGTAGGAGGAGGGTACAGACAGTAGGGTATGTATGGGTTCTTTAACTGAAGCAGATGTGCATATATGGTTTTAATGAGCAAGTTCTGGGCAATCATTTATATTGATCATGCCCATGAATTAAAAACATGCTGAAGGTACCAACTGCACATTAAAAAATGCATATGCTGTATCTACATTTATTTAATAACTTTTTCTGTTGTGACACTAAGGGCTAAGCATTTTGCTAGGATCTACTCAATCTTCCCCAAGAAAAAAAATTAGGTTATCAGATTAGGGCTCTAGACACCTAAGGATGGTGATAATGAGGATGGATAATCAGAGTGGGATGTGTTCAGAAAGAGAGCGAGTAGCCTTGCAAAGCAGCATAAAGACCACCAACAAGGGCAGTGGTAAAAGACAGCAGAGAAGGATGAGGGGTGGGGGGGAAGGGGTTAGCAGGGGAGGAAGTGGTGGGCAGATGGAAAGGAGCTCAGACATAAATTCTAATAAGTTTTATCAGGAATTTTAAAAAATAGATGCCTTGTCCTTTGTGTCAATTGTGCTCTCAAAAGTGTAGTAAACTGTCACTTTACACATGATCCTACTTTTGGGGTCTTCCATACTAATTTAGAAATTATGTTCCCAATTTAAAACCAAACTTTTGGAGTTCCTCTTGTGGCTCAGTGGTAATGAACCCAACCAGTATCCACGAGGACGCAGGTTCAATCCCTGGTTTCCCTCGATGAGTTAAGGATCTGGCGTCGCCGTGAGCTGTGGTGTATGTAGGTCACAGATGCGACTCGGATCCCAAGTTGCTGTGGCTGTTGTGTAGGCCAGTAGCTACAGCTCCAATTCAACCTCTAGCCTGGGAACTTTCATATGCTGCAGGTGCAGCCCTAAAGAGACAAAACAAACAAACAAACAAAAACTGTCATAGGTTAAGCTCCTTCCTATTCTATGTTGCCTTGGTTTTTCTAAAAAAAAATCTGCTATGTGGGAAGTAGCTAATGTCTAATATACAAATATGTTTATATATGCATATATTTGGCTTTGAAACATGTTAGTAGAAATAAGCAGAATCTGATTAAATGGAAATTTCAAAATGACTTACGAAGGTTATTATCTCATGGGTGTACAGATTTCCATACAAAATCTATTCCAGAGGAATGTAAAACCCCAATAACTCTCACTCGCCGAGGCTGCTGGGACTTTCATTTTCTTAAGGGACATGTTTCTCATTCCAGAATATAAGAAATTAATTATTAGGCTTTCTCCCTAAGTAAAAAGTGAATGTAACTAGAAACACAAAATAACTGTCTTATTTACGTTAAGACAATAAAAATATTGAATTACACGTCGCTCAAATTCTGAAGGACTAATCCTTAAATGAATAGATCAAGATGATCAACTTCAATAATACTTTATAGTGTTTTGCTAGGAGTGGATTTTGCTTTTTGATGAAGAAATGGGTATTACCAAACTGAGGCAAAGGCTTTTGTTTCATAACATAATACAGAAGAATATAAATCAGTACAAATGAATATCTATTTGTGTGCTAATAAATATGAATAATTGGGGGCATTTGTATCTATTTTTGAAAAAGACTCTTTAACAGGGGAAATACTTTGTTTATGAATACATCACTGGCCTCGGAAGTCAGTTCCTTATAACAAAAGATACTCAGTCAAGACCATATAAGTCATATTTTTAATTGACATGCTTTGTTTTTTTTCTTTTTTTTGGCCACACTCACAGCATATGGAAGTTTCCAGACCAGGGATCGAATCTGAGCTGCAGCTGTGACCTACGCCACAGCTACAGCAATGCCGGATCCTTTAACCCACTGCTTTGGGCCTGGGATAGAACCAGAGCCTCTACAGAGACCAGCCAGATCATTAACCCACTGTGCTACAGTGGGAACTCCTACCTGCTTTGATTTTGAGCACATTAAAATTTGGAAATATGATAAATGAAATACTGATTAAATAATACTGTAGCCATTAGGAAGTTAGCATGGAATTGAGTAAACATAATACCATTACTGTTCCCTTTCCTTCTCTGAGACTCTCAATATCCTGCATGATTTTGGATCCTAATTCTTTTGCACCTAATGTATTCTTTTATCTGTCACTCTGCCATACTCACAAGTATTCTTTTAATTCCTACAAACCATTCGACTCGGAGTTTGGACATATATCAAGTGTCAGGCCAGGGTCTGAGGCCTGGCCGTGTCTAAGCGATAGAGAAGCTGGTGTCTGAAACCACCTGCTTTCCCCCGCTTCTCAGAGTGGACCTACCATCCAAGGAGACAAAGACTTCTTATCAGCTTGTAACCTAGAGGTGAGTTGAGATAACCAGCCTCTGTGATGCCTAAGACTCTGTCTGCACCCTGAACTTCAGTGCAGGGTGCAGAGTCTGTGCCCAGCAATTTCTCGAAGGACTTCCGAGTAGGTGGCAATGTGTATTCTCTCCTCCTTTTGTTCTGAGCTCCGGGCCGGTTCCTGTGACTGCGTCCACGTGCACTAGCAGAGCCCTACACTGAACTAGCCCTTCCCTCCCTGGGCTTGAAGCTCCCTCTCACACGCAGCAGGTCTCACTGAGGTTCTCGTGGGGTGAGCAGGAAGGATGTGATAATAGACCCATGCGGTGGATAACTAAATACCGAAAACATACCCTTTGGCTTCTTTTTGCCTTAGAACTTATCCCTCTTCCCTCTGGCTCCTCCCATCCTCAAATTCCCGTTTTATTTGGGATGGGTGGGCGACCTTTATTTACTTATCTTTATTTCCTTGACACCTGAGAACCCACGGGCCGAGGTCCCACATCACACCACGTGGTTTCCCAAGGCATTTTCCCAAAGGAATACGGTTCCCTCCCTAAACCTGGTGCTGGCCTTTGAAATAACTCATTTCTTACATCTATGCGATTATAAAATACTCATGTTATATGAAAAGAACACATAGCAAAAAAACACACAAAAATGCTTGTTAAAGGACACCTTCCTTGAGTGCAATACCCTTTTACAGAAGCCTAGAGGAGACAGAGGGCAGTGGTAAACACGAAAGGTAGAAACCTTCTGTGCAACCAATAGGGTGGATTTTTGAGAAAGACACAGGGTAGGCGGTCCCTTGGCCCTCCAGCCCTAGCCTTTAGGTCCCCTGGAGGCTACAGGAGCCACAGGACTGTCCAAAAAGTTTCAGAATAGAACTCATCGGTTTTCTTGTCTTCAAAACATAAGGTTGCTTAAGTCAGTTCTGTTCAATCATTTAGACACAAATGTTCAAAAGCGCCACAAACGGGCGAGGACAGAGAAGACAGAGGCATGGGGATACTGTTGTGAACAACTTACTGCAAAATGAGATTTCTCTGACAACACAAAATTTTATCTTAAAAAACACAGGCTTTGGATCAATCCTATTTCATAAAAAAATGTATTTGAATAAAAAGGAGCAGCACTCACACTATCATTGATTAAAATTGCTGTATGAGGAAGGTATCACTTGCACCCTGTAGTTTTATATTGGAAGTAGGATATAGGTTCCCTGGTTTGAGAAATGTAGTCTTAAGAAAGTGATTTGCTGAGGTACGCACAAATTAATACTTTGAACACCAACAACAAAAAAAACGGTCATCTGCAAGTAGAATGTCCACACCCCAGTTCATAGAGGACAGTCCCAGGATGAAGTCTGTTGTTCTGACACATTCCCTTTTTTTTTTTTTTTTTTTTCTTTTTACGGCTGCACCTGCTGCATATGGAAGTTCCCAGGCTAGGAGCTAAATTGGAGCTGCAGCTGCAGGCTGAACCCACAGCCACAGCAACACCAGATCCAAGACACTTTTGCGACCTGCACTACAACTTGTAGCATCGCCAGATCTTTAACCCACTGAGTGGGACCAGGGATCGAACCCACATCCTCACAGAGACAATGTTGGGTCCTTAACCTGTTGAGCTACAATGGGGACTCCTGGCATAACTGTTATTAGCCAAATGTATCTGGGTGTGGATGACAAAATAGTTGCTTCCCTTGCCTATCAGCCATGAAACTGCCACCATATTCTAGACTCAGGACATCTTGGGCAGAAATGCTCATAAGTCATGGGACAGTAGGAGTGACAGAAAAAATAGTGACCAGTCAGATCAGGTCCCAATAGAAACATGGAGGGAGATCAACCAAGTCAGAGATACGACAGCTATATATTTAGTTGAAATAGTTACCTGAAATGAAATATGGACCTGAAGTGAAAGGAAAAATCCACTAACAATGTTCAAACCAATGAATAAGATACCTAATACTAAAAAAAGGTAGGAAATAAAGAAATAAGCAAAGAAATAGAGCTCATTTCATACCAGATATGAAAATTTGTTTCTATCCTCAAAGCATACAGATCAGCATGAGATTTCCTAAGGGCAACTATACCATTTTCAACATTTAAAAATATGAGCTCATAGTGCCCACATAGGCATATATCTAGCCCACTGATCAATAAGTACATGAGATGGTGAAGCGGGGCAGTTATATTGATCACTGACTTACTTATCGCTCATTCTAATGATTAAAATCATGCCTTCACTAACAACAAGATAGAGTCAGAAAATGGTTCATCTGTAGGAGAGGTGTATGTACGTGTGAATGCATATTCTGCTAATTTACCATTATAAACTGGTAATTAATTATTAATTATTCACTTTGTACATTATCCATAACAATTTTTAAAACATTCAATTTCAGCTGACATTAATAAATTTAAAAAATTTTCGCTTCATCAAGTTCCTCACCACAGGAGTGACAATGCTGAACCCTTAATCTCGAGGCCACCTGGGAGCTCCCTAAGTTGGTCTGTTTTGAAACCTATCAGAAGACTCCATGAGTCTCTTATATCAGGACATGATTTCAGCAATCATACTCCTGAGAACATAGACTCATTTTCTTATTACCTGGAAGTCATGTCCCTTCTAAATTCAAACTTGAGAAAATCTTCAGTTTCTTCAGCTTATCCATTTCTCCCCCGCCCTGGCCCCCAGGCGGGGTGGCTGGATACACCCCAACAGTGACTCACTGTCACTCACAGCCCCTTGACTCTGGTGCTCACTTCATCTCATGCACAGACCCCACATCCCTGTGTTGGACGCCTGTATCCTGACTTCTCACTCCCGTGTCAGGACTTTGTGGACGGCTGGATGACTCCGAACAAGAGGATGGTGACCTGCACCTGAGGATACAGTCTTCCGGGGGCTGGAGCACCATCTGAGAGCTGCTGCCCCCCAGTCTCTTACATCCCCTCAGAAGCTTGTCTAGTTTCTGTTCCGTGGGTTTGTCAAACATTTTACACCCACAGCATTTACACAATACTCAGTAAATGTAGGCACCTAAATACCTTCAAGCAAATGACAGAGTAACTCCTTACATATCACGGCGTTGGAAGGTCACTTGAAGGACTGAAGGGTGCTACTGATTTCATGTGGCTCCAGAGGGAGAGTGAGGGCCTAGGAAGAAACTACAGAGAGACGGACTTCGGGTCCATGGGGTTCCATTAGGAGTAGATGAGCGTTGTTCACTTCATAAGGCACGAACTTCCTACCCACAAGTGCTTTAGTCGTGGCGGGTGGACACCTGTTACGGGTTTTGTACAGGTGACAGTGGCTGAGGTGGTAAGGTGGTCTTTAAGGCTCCTTAAAGATTCAGATGCAAGAAGTATGTGCCTTGAGCTGTGAAATGATGAAGATGATTCATGCAGGATAATAAGCAAGAACGGAAAAGAATTAAAAATGCTTCCCAAGAGCCTATGCCTTCTCTGCAAAGCTGCCCCAGTTAGCTCAGCACTAAGCTCGCGCCTTTGTTTAGTGGAAGCCGGGGAGACGAATGAGCGGTGTCAGGAGCCACCGTCACCATGTGAGGACGGCTGTGCGGGATTTGCCCAGTTCACAGTCAGTCCTTCTAACCGGGCCTCTTGTGCACAGAAGCAAGTCCCACAGCTCATTCTAGTCATGGCACCCTGTTCCTACCTGGACACAAGCCGGGAGCTGGGGCCAGTCTTTTAATCTTCCCCAGGACCTGGAGGGCAGGAGACAACAGGCCTCAGGGAGAAGGAAAAAGCGAAGGGAGGAAGTAAGATGGAGAGAGAGTCCTGGTTCCATCGCAGACGGAGTTACAGGTCCCAATCAGGACTCCGTGGGAGGCAGGTCTGCACTCTTACCACCCCCGCCTCTCTTATGCTTAATTATGTATCGCTTGGTTTCTGCTACTAGTAAACCACAGCTCCTCTAAGAGGCGGCTTGAAGCAGTCGATTCACATCAACCACCGATGATGTCAGAAGCGCTTAACTGTCACCGTGCGCAGAGGGTATTTATGATTGCCCCGTGCATTTTTTCATGCAGCAGGATGGTCCCTTGGTACTACCCAGAAGACTGCCAGACTCTAAGAACTTTCTGGAAGCTCCCCACCCCCACCCCCGACATAGGTGTTTTCTGCCCAGGATCACCACACATTTATTATCAGAATTTACCCAGTAACAACCAAGTCCCATTACTGCCGTGGAAACAAAAGGCAGGGAGAACGCTACCAGCACTGTGCCCGCCAAAGCTTCGGTGATCACGAGAGCCAGAGCTTCAAAAGAATGGTGCTTACAGCAATATTCCAGATGAGGCTTTTGTTGAGCACATTTAGATTCCGTGCTCATCTGCTACACAGAAACAGTGTGCAAAACGGGTGTTTACTGTGTTGGGCAGTTGTCATCTTTTTCTTTTTAACACCACCAATGAACAAAACCATCCACCAACAGTAGGAGAAAAAAAATAACCCTGCAAGGGCCGTGTACAGCACAATATAAATATCCCATAATTGGGCTGGGACTGCATCAAGTAAATACTAAGACATCAAGAAAGGATTCAGCTGATTAAGCAAACATATCAGAGACTAGATGCAGCACAGAGAATGCTTCACATTCTGAAATATTTTTAAAAATTCTCCTGGGATCTATAAATATTTTCCAAAGTATTTACACCTTACTAAAATATCATTATTTCTTTTTTAAAGCATCACCTGGAGTGCTGCATGAGTCTTCGACTTCTTCCCCTGGAATTTTGAATATTCACAGGACCAGGGGAATTCTTTTTGATCATGTGCTTTATCTTTCCGACACACAGTTGACAGTAAGACTGAAGAGGCAGTGTCTTGCTTCCCTCCCTCTTCCTGCCCTAAAGAGAGGTGAGCCCACAATGAGAAGCCCACCAGTGTGACTTAAATTAAACGAATGGCTATTCATGCAAAGGATGGGGGTGGCTATACATTATGCATGAAAAAAAGATGGGCTGGGTGTGGTTTTACTAAGTGGAGAGTGATGAGCACAGATACTCGGATAAAAAGAGCTAACGAGGATCAGTGTCAATAGTTCTCTTCCATGATTCATACATATTAAAACTCGCCTTCCGGGCTTCTCCTGGACAAGATGTGTAAAAACACTATTTCTTGTTACCCTGGATTATTGGAAAAAAGTGAACGTGTCACTTTATTAAGTAACAATCTGGTTTCTCGGGAGGATGTTTTTTTCACTGACACTGAGTTGCAGGGATTGAACTCATGAGGACTGTCTCATCAGCTTAATTTTTTTTTTTTTTTTTTAGGGCCGCTCCTGTGTGTTCCTGGGCTGTGGGTCAAATCAGAGTTGCAGATGCAGCCTACACCACAGCCAAGGCAACACCGGATCTGACCTACATCTGCTACCTATGTCACAGCCTACAACAACACCAGATCTTTAACCTACTGAGCAAGGCCAGGGATCAAACCCGCATCCTCACAGACACTATGTCAGGTTCTTAACCCGCTGAGCCACGACGGGAACTCCAGCTCAACGTTTAGATACTTCATGAACTTTAAGTGCCTTTTACAAAGATACAATTCCACCTCTAATCCTCCTGGTTTAACTCTGCGATAACTGACAAGGGATAAGAAAGAGAAGGGGGAATACGAGGTGTTTTCTTTTCCACCGCTGCATAGTTTAAAACCACGGAATAGGGACTAAGGAGGAGGGGGGTTCATGAGAAATAATAACCAAGCATCCTGTATCTACCACATCATTTTGTCAACTCTATAGGATAATAATGCTTTGTATGTATTTTTCTACATGGGCCAAAACTAAGGAGGGAAATTTAGGTGGAACTGTCGGTGAATTAAATTCTTAGATATCTGAGTTATGCACGTTTTACCGCTCATTAAGAGGCAACAGACCCCATCAAATCAAGGAACTTGTCCAAAGGCGCAAACAAGGAGTGACCAATTCTCTCCAAGGTCAACTCACTGTGCCTTCCACGGCACTTCCTCTGTCACCAACCCTCTTTCCAAATGGGCTTCCCACCTCCGGGTGGAGTTCCAAGGTGCCTCTCTGAAGAGGGGAGAAGGCTGGCAGCGGGCTCTCAGGAAGGCTTTCCTGGAGTGTTTTCATGCAGTTCTTTTCTAAGACGCCTAAAGCCTGTCACAGACGTCACCTGGTTCATCCTCACCTTTTATCGGGGCCCACTGGTTGCGGGTGTTATTACTACTGTTACTGGAGATGGGGAAATTAAAGTGAGCATCGGCGAGCGAGGACATCAGCACGTGAGTGGCAGTTTGGGTTAGAAGTCTTGCCACCTAATACTTAATCCAGAGCCCTGGCCACTAAATCTTGCTTTTTGTGATATGGTAAAACACAGAAGGCTGAGATACTATTAATCATTAATGAAACCAAATGTCAACTGTACTATTCGGAATCATCACTCAGTTTCTGGTGTAATATTCACTACGTATGCAATCTTAAGACCACACATCCATATAGGAAGGTTGAAAGAAAATCCAATTTCCTTCTGTAATTACGTAAATTATTTTAACATGTCACAACCATTTTACATGAGAGAGGAAAATGAATTTATCCATCAATTCATACTCAAATATTATTTTTTCCTCTCCTTAAGGAGCCAGTCTCTTAACATTGCAGATGAATTTTTTCTTTCCTTAAGGAATTCTTAAAAAGAATGATGTCATTCTGATAAATGTCTCCTTCCTTGTTCATGAGATGTGGGTGCCTACTTCTGCCCAGAGGACAAGTACAGTGCTCTGTGACCATGAGGGGCTCATAACAAATGGCCACCACACAACTTCTGTCTGTCCTCACAACTGTGTTCACAAGGAGGTTTCTTTGGAATTTTACAAACACACAGCAAACACAAAAACTGCCATTTAAAAATGTTTCTATATGGAGTTCCCATTGTGGCGCAGCGGAAACGAATCCGACTAGGAACCATGAGGTTGCGGTTCGATCCCTGGCCTTGCTCAGTGGGTCAAGGATCCGGCGTTGCCATGAGCTGTGGTATAGGTTGCAGACGTGGCTCGGATCCTGCGTTGCTGTGGCTGTGGTGTAGGCCGGTGGCTACAGCTCCGATTCAACCCCTAGCCTAGGAACCTCCATATGCCGCGGGTACAGCCCTAAAAAGACAAAAAATAAGAAAATAAAAATGTTTCTATAGGTTCCTAATAATCCCTCATGTTACTAATAATCATCCTCCTATTTTAGTTGTATCTTGAACCACACTTATTTTCTTTGTGGCTGCCTAGCAAAAATAAAAATTAATTCAGGAAAAAAAAACATGGTTGGGCTGTGGGCTCTCAACATATGACACACTCATGTCACTCCTGGAGTCCCCTGGATGGTTTAAAATTAAAACAAAAATTAATGGATGGGCAATGGGGCCCTGCTGTACAGCACAGGGAACTGTGCATGATTGGATTACTTTGCTGTACAACAGAAATTAAAGAAACATTGTAAATCGACTATAATTTAACTTAAAAAAATACATTAACCCCTCTGTGTCTCCATGAATGCCCTTTATTAGCCTGGAAATTGCTCCTCCTTTTCTTCTTTATCAGGAACAATCTTAGTTATCCTTTAAGGCCCAGCAGAAAGACCACTACCTCAGAGCCACGGACTGGGCTGCACCCTGTGGGCTTGAACACTGCCTCCTGCTGGTCATAGGACATTTTGGCAGTCTTTCCTTTAGGAAGCAAGCATTTCCCACTGGCCACCTAGCGATTTTACCTGCCCTTCCTTTCTAAGGCAGTGCGCTCCTTGCCAGGTGGGACTGGGCATATTTCTCTCTGTTCGTCACCCAGGACACCCCCCCACCTTTATTTCCCAAATAGGTTAGCCGTGATTCTTGGGCTAATGTGGCACAGAGACCCCTTCAGCTATAAAATCCTGGGTGCTGTCAGACCCCAGGGGTCCTATACAGGGAATAACAACCCACCTCAGCTACCTCACTGTAAGGTGGGCCATTGACACCTGCTTCTGGCAAGCTGTTTTCCCGACCCTGGAGCAGACATGAAAATGTGCTTCATGAACTGTGTTCTGCCAGACAAGTACAAGCCATCATACCTATATGTACAATTTTTTAAAGATAAAATGCTGCCTACTGTGTAAGACACTTGAAATAATGAATACATGGTTGATGTAATGACACATTTGATCCACTTCAATTAAAATCACGCTTTAAGAGAAAACTCTCAGAAATCAGCAGGAAGCAGAGGTACCCAACTGGGGTCTAATTTATAGATGAATGCAGTAAAGAAGAATTCATTACAGATAAGTGCATCCGTTTACATAATGAACATCCACACTTCAGCATAACCACTATGGTGACCCTGTAACTGTGGGGGCCCAAGAAATGACCACATCTTCAGGCAGAAATGCTGGCAATACAGATGGAAGGAAACAGAAAGGCACATCACTGCCTAAGACCCGTCTAAGACACATAATCGCTTTTTGTTTAAAATGTATGATAGAACATTGTCAGAAATGTTCTGTGGATAAATTGGGAGTTTGGGAGTAACATATAAAAGTACTACACATAAAAGAGATAACCAATAAGGCCTTCCTATATATAGCACAGGGAACTACACTCAAAATCTTGTAATAACCTATAAGGGAAAAGAATCTGTAAAACAAATAGATCTATGTGTGTGTATAACTGATTCACTCTGCTGTACACCTAAACTAACACAACACTGTAAAGCAACTACACTTCAGTATAAAAATGAATGTGCATTTCTAGCGATCCAGTGGTGTCTGCAGCTGCATGAGCTACATACCGCTCGTCTGAGTCACCCTGTTGTCATCTCTCTTGTCATTGAGCTTCTGCTCCCACATGTTTACCTTCCGTTTTCTCCTGTCCCCACGCAGTGAAGAAATCAGTACCTTCTGGAAGCACCAGAAAGAATGTGCTTCCAGAAGGAAATGATAACCCCCTAATACTTTTTTATGTTTTTTAAGTGAGGCAAATTAAGGTGTTTACAGCCAACCCTCAAGAGCAAAAGCTATCCTTTTTCTCCTAGCAGCTGTCAGAGTCCTGCTTCTCTCTTTGTTCCCTGTCTACCTATCCATCTCCTCCATCAGTTATTTCTTTTCCTGGTGAGAGCATTTCAGGACCATCTCATGTTTAGTCCAAAATTCTGTTTTAGGAGTTCCCGTTGTGGTTCAGTGGTAACAAACCTGACTAGTATCCATGAAGACATGGATTTGATCCCTGGCCCTGATCAGTAGGTTAAGGATCCAGTGTTACCCTGAACTGTGGTGTAGGTCACAGACCTGGCTTGGATCCCGTGTTGCTGTGACTGTGGCGCATAGGCCGGCAGCTACAGCTCTGATTCAACCCCTAGCCTGGGAACTTCCATATGCTGTGGGTGTGGCCCTAAACACACACACATGCAAAGCACCATTCAGTGTTTACACACACAAAGCACCCCAGCTAACAAGCTATGCTCTTCAGAAGACATTTCAGGCACTGTTTTTTTTTGTTACTGGACAATACCCTGAAGGACTAATCCACCCTAGGAGCTTTCTAACTAACTCCAGGATTCATTCCCAGGTTAATTCTGGTAAATTCAAATGATCTTATCGCTAGGTATCTAAAAAGTTGTAGGGTTTTTATTTGGGGTGGGAGAGGAGGGGAAGTGGCATTTTCTATTATCATTCCAATTCAAAGGCTTTAAAATGATAAATGCTCAATTCCACACTCATCTCGAAAATAATTAGTAGTAATCCTCTTTCAAAACTTAGGAGCATCTGTATAGAGATCATTTTTTTCCCCTGCACTTAAGTATTTAAGCATTCTTGTCATCAGATCCACAGAAGAGTCTTGCTCACAATTACTTCGATGACTCATACCAAGCCAAGTAAACTAGCCAAGTAAGGTAGCTTGTCAATTGCAGTGGTTAGATGGCCAGAGACTCAGTCCCTGTGTGTTAGTCAAAGGGTGGGCACATTTCTCTGTTGAATTTGAAGCTGTGCTTCATATTTTGAATTGAGTATAAATAGCTTTAAAAAGAGATGACTTCATTAAATAACAAAAATCTACACAGAAGTTTGAGAAGCATATTTATTTTCGGTCATCTTTAAAATAAAATGGGATAGATATCACTTCTACATGGAATCTAAAATACGGCACAAAGGAACTTATCTACAAGACAGAAACAGACTCACGGACATAGAGAAGAGACTTGTGGTTGCCGAGGGAGAGGGATGGACTGTGGGTCCGGGGAAAGATGATGCAAACTATTCCATTTAGAATGAATAAACAGCAAGGTCCTGCTGTACAGCACAGGGAACTATATCCAATCTCCCAGGGGGAGACCGTGAATGGAAAAAGAATATACAAAAAGAATCTACATATATATGTAACTGAGTCACTCTGCTATGCAGCAGAAATTGGCACAACATGGTACATCAACTATAATTAAAAATCTGAAAATAAATTTAAAAAATGGGATAAAAACCTAACTACAGAACGACTCTGAGCAACCACCGTTCATTGTGTCTTCAACCTATTCCTTGGAGAGGGACTTCATGCTGGGCAGAGACTGTAGCCCCTGGACTTGTTGTCACATAAAAACGTGGTGACCCTTCTCGCTATGACCAAGTCGGTGGTGGGTGGCTCACTAGGCTACTGGCAGAAATATGGATTCATTGAAAAGGATGATTTCTTTTATTTATTTATTTCATTTTCTATTTATTGCTGCACTTGAGGCATCCGGAAGTTCCTGGGCCAGGGATTGAACCCACACCACAGCAGTGACAACTGTGTGATCCTTAACCAGTCGGCGCCACAAGGGAAGACCTGAAAAGACCAATTTCTGAAATTCAATGCGCTGCCCAAGAATGAGTTCTGCTGATGAACCCAAACGATGCTCTCAAACATCTAAAGTGAAGGGGCAGGGCCCAGGATGTGATCTATCCTAGAGAATGTCCCCTGTGCACTTGAGAAGAATGTGTGTTCTGATGTTTTTGGATGGAATCATCTATACATATCAATTAAGTCCACTGAAAAATAAAGTGAGGGGCCGAGATGAGGTAAGTCTTTTCTCTGAGGCACCAGATTAACTCCTGGAGAATGAAAAATTAATTCTGTAATTGACAAATTCCTCTGGATTTGTAGCAATAAATTACTAGAATGCCAGGGAAAGAACGAACTATTATAAAGGACAAATCTCATTTGTTTTCCACCATGAAGTTGTGACACTAAGTATAGACTTATTTTGGTGTATTTGTTGTACACGTATATAAGCATGTGTGTGCAATAATCTCTGATACAATTCATATATATGTGTATGTCTACATACATATATATGTATTCCTCATTTTTTCCTAATTTAGACCTATCTACATATTTTCAAACAATGCAATTTCCCTTGTATTTAGATATATTTTATGCATTACTCTTTCATCTAATACACACTTTTACACCTCATTTAGCAGTAAGCAACTGAAGCATCATGTACCCATAAAAGGCAATTATCTTAACAGTTCTAATTATCTTGTAAACACTTGCACTTTTTTTCTTAACTGTGTGGGTATACAAATTGTTGCCTTCTTCAAAAAAGAAAAAAAAATGTAGATAGAAGAGATGTTCTTTTTAACAATTCCCTAATCCAGGAGAATATCACTTCTTCAAAAACAAAACAAAAAATCTTTGAAATGACAAAACAGTAAAAATAAAATTTCCAGTCAAAAGACTGCCTGATTTACTATAAATAACTGAATATGTCACTTAAAACAGGCTTTCTAAATTAAAAAATACACATAAACATGCATCTAAACTTAGGTATTAATTATTACACAATATTTTTAAAAGTTTTATTGTCTACATTCCTGATGATAGGTAATTCAAAAAAAAAAAAAAAAACTGGCCCAATATTAATTTCTTCTATTCCGGGAGTCTGGAAAGGAATTTCCTAATGTCTTCAAAATTTAATTAAATCATCTACATCAAAATAAAACCTCATTTTTCTTACGCTGTCCTGGTTAAAGAAGAAGAAAAGCTGGAATGATACTAAAACCTTAGTTTTTTTTTTCTTTTTTCATTTTCACTGGAGTTTGTTGTTTATGACAAAGTCTTGAATTTCAAGATGGTGCGTTTGGATATAATTGTCACTAATGGATGTAAAAGAACTCCGCACTTAAAGCATACATTCACACTTTTCTCTTGAAAGGCCTAAGTTTTTAACGCTAAGGAGGATCATCTCTATAAATAGAGTGACAGAACTCCTACGGTTTGATGTTTCTGAAACTACAGAAAACCTTTTAGAAGCCCCAGTGGATTTCCTCCCCTAAGGAACATGTGGCCATTTCCACTGTCTCTGCCATCCCTGCAGGAGCGGTCTTGCTCTATCGGAAGTTAATTAAGGGCAGTGAGTCAGGAACTGGATCTTCTAAACTAAAAGAGACTGACACCTAGGATTCCGGTTGCTACAAAGGAAAAATTTCTATTATTGAACACTATTTTTCATGCTGCTTTTGAATGTGTTCATGCTCTTGAACACTGAGCCAGTCCTTACACGGTTACACAGAGAAGAGTGTGGCCACCACCATCCGTATTTGCTCACGTAGCCTGGCTTCCCTCCTGCTGGGCAGAGACCTGCACCTGCAGGGAAGGGCCCTGGCTGATGAAGGACTTTTGCCACCACCCTCCCCAAGTCTTGACCCTTCCTCCCCAAAGCCGCCAGCCTATGTGCTTTTGCAATGCCAACACTCGTCCTCCCAACTGCCTTCCAGCCTGAACTGTACATACCCTGGTCCTCCTTGTACAGTTTCCTTGAGTGGTCAGGTTCTTTTCTGGGTTTCCTATTTGTCCACGCTCTAAGTAAAACAAAAACCTACTTTACTTGAGAGACA
>PVHT021183608.1:18477746-18502293 GCA_004024745.2 Catagonus wagneri | reverse complement strand
CCCAAACCTGTATTATCACTATTATACTATTAGCACCTGTATTACTATTTACTAACAGCTCAAGGATGCCTTTGCATTTGAAAGCTAAGATGCAAAGACCAGAGCAGGACACTGTCAAAACAAGTTCCGTATTTATTCAAAAGTCCCCTCCAGGTTACAGCCATTCGGGGAAAGAGTGACTCAGCACAAAGATATAGTGGCAGAACTTACTGGAAATGACCAAACCTTTAAACGAGTCAAAATGGGCTAAAAGAAACTTAACGGAATGAAGAAAAACCATGTTCTTCTGTGTGTGTTTGTTTACTGGTACTAAAGGCTACAGAGGGTTGGTCGTGAAGAACTGCACAGCAGAAAACATCCCAGTCGGTCTCCCTCTCCCAAGGAAAGTCACCTGCCTCGCATCACCCTGCCAGCGGCCGGCCAGGTTCAGAGGTTTGGGCATTGATACATACGTCAGCTGTGGTTTTGCAGCGTCAACACTCGTCTCCCATGTGCCTTCCAGCCTGAACTGTACAAACCCTGGTTCTCTTTGTACAGTTTCCGCCCAGCCCAGACCCTCTGCTCTACAGCCCCCAATATTCCCCTGGCCCTTCTGGAGAATCTGCTCTGTTGGATGACACTCCATTTATTTCAATCAGGATTTCCTAAATCCAAAGACTTTCTTCCTCCTCAAATCCTGGATTATCAGAAAGGATCTTGGGTTGGGCTCTTCTGTGCCTCTTTTTTCCCTCATTACAATTTTTTACTGAAATATAGTTGATTCACAATGTTGCGTGAATTCAGGTGTACAGCTAAGTGATTCAGTTATACATATATAGTATATATATAACACACACACATATATATTCTTTTCTTCCATTAGAGGTTACTATAAAATATTGAGTTCCCTGTGCTATATTGAGTTCCCTGTGTCCTCGCTGGTTATCCATTTCATATATAGTACTGTGTATATTTTAATCTCTTGCACCTCTTTGCGTCTTGTGGACTTTGGTGGGTTTTTTTTGCTTTCTAGGGCTGCACCAGCAGCATACAGAGGTTCCCAGGCGAGGGGTTGAATCGGAGCTACAGCTGCTGGCCTATATCACAGCCACAGCAAAGCCAGGTCCAAGCCGCATCTGCAACCTACACCACAGCTCATGGCAATGCCAGATCCTTAATCCACTGAGCGAGGCCAGGGATCAAACCTCTGTCCTCATGGTGCTACTAAGTCAGATTCATTTCTGCTGAGTCATGATGGGAACTCCCAACTTTTGTCTTTTTTTTTTTTTTTAACTTAATGGATTTTATTTCAATTATTGGTGTACATAGATCACCATAAGTCAATTTGACATATTTTGTGTCCCAAACTCTTGTCTTTTCTAACACCACTTAGTTAACGTTCAGGATACTGTTGCCAGGTCACTTGTACAGGGTCCAAACATCTTCCCCAGGAGTGTCACCTCCAGCACCCAGCTTTCCCCTGGCCTTCACCTCCTACAGGCTATGCCTTTGTGTTTGTACGAGCCACATTAAAGTCAGTCTGGTTCAAAAAAACGCTAAGTCTCTCCCTGCCTCTTCTTTTTGACCTTCACGTCCAGAGACGTCTTTAGTCTCAAAGTATGAGATTCCCAGCATCTCCAGTTTACATCCTTCACCCTCATCTCCACCTCCCTCTGAATCTATAAGTTCTTTGACCCTCAATGTATGCCCAGCCTAGGAAGAATCATCATATAAACATTTTAATATTTCCTTCTCAACCCCTAATTTTTTCAGTATGGTGAATCCTCTTTCATGAGCCAAGTCTTCTGTAACGGAGAGAGTCTGGCTAGGCTCTGAGGCTGCTGACATTAAAACCAGGATGGCATGAAGAACTGGGACATACTTGAGAGGTCTGTGAGTTAATCACACCCACAGAACAGAAATGTCCTAAGGGAAAATAGTAAGAACAGTGAAAAGAAGATGAACTCAGACAATAAAGATGAATGCTTCTGTACTTAACCTGTGAGACAGGAGTCCCTGAAGGCTTCTGAGCAGGAAATGACTTCACCAAAGAGATTTTAGGAAAATTATTGTGGCGATGGCACCAAGAGAAAGGAGCACAGCAGGACGTATCTCATAAACAATGAAGGGGCCCTAAAAAGTCACTTAGTGCAGAATGTCCACCTTCGTCTGCATGATCCAATCTTACAGGCATCACGGCTGCCACAACATATTCCTAAAAATAGACTCCTCTGATTTCTTACTTTATTTCAGGATGAAACAGATACTCTCATATAAGAAACACCAGCCAATTCTCATCCATATGCCCGATCTTAAAATTTAATTCCCAAATAATTTAGTATTTTACTATGAAGTAGGAAAGTCAAATAAGTTTACATTCAAACAGGTATCACCAATTAAATGAAAAAGTATAAAATCAGGAAAAGAAACTGGCAAACTAGTTTAACTCTCTAATCTCTGGGCCCAGGTTCCCTCATCACTGTAACAAAGTCGACTGCTATCTTTCAAAGCAGAAGGCACAGTGGAAACCATTTTGCCCAACTGACATGCTTTACATGGAAGAAAAGTGAGGCGTAAAGCAAAAGATAATGTATTTTCTTTAGTTTCTTAGCTACTCGGTGGCAAAACCAGGATTCTAACTAGGGTAGGTAATGGAATCTTACGGGCTCCAGGATGTTAGAAAACAAGTTATAGAAGCCAAAGAAATACAACTGCTTTACTCACTGTCTCACGACACCTCATCTTTTAACCATGATCCTTAGAAATGAAAGGTAATATTCACTGAGCACCCTAAGTACCGGGCATCAAGCTCCATGGTTTACATACATCCTTCACTGTGAAATTTCACCTGGCACCCAAGATGAATTTACACAGGAGCAAGGCTGAGGGGGATGCTCCCTGGTTTAAAATGTCCTTGCCTCCTCCCTTCCATTCATCTCCTGATACCCCTCCAAGAACGGCCTGCCTTTCAAGGCTCTGCCTAAGCTCCAAGCCCTCTGGGGCCCACGGCTAACCCGAGTCTCAGCTTTGGGGCTGGCACCCAAGCCGGTCTGCAGCCCAGAGCCACTCATCTACTCGGTTTTAAGCCTCTTAACATCCTTATTAAGCATCTATTTTTCACTCTTTGCTTTTCCTTCCAGACTCTAAACTCTGAGTGGGCAGGAGGGAGCTCTTGTATCTTTTCATTGTCGCACCCTGCTGACTAACAGGTGCACAGATGCTGTGGCCGTGGAAGGGATGACGTCACGTTCCTGTTTCCATGGAGCTGAACACAAGGAGCCGGCTCCAGGTCCAAGGCTGCTCAGCCGGCCAGCCTCCAAAACTTCAGACAAAACCAAACAACTCACATCCAAAGCTACGTGAAGTCAAAGAGGACAATCTGTAATTCTTTTCTCTGTCAACCAACGACATTATTAAACCCTAAATCACCCCAAACACAAAGGAACAACGCTACCACTCAAGTTTTAAACCAAGGCGTTCAACGGCTAGGAAAGGGAACACTTTTTCTCTCCCTCCTTCATTATCTATTCCTTAAAACAATATGTAAAGGCTTTGGATTTAAGACTATGAAACACCAAGGGGAGGTTTTCCCTTTGGAATTTTAAGCTGAATGATCTAACCTCTCACCGATTGTCCACTGTGAGTCTTTAATTTTCCCACAGTTAGTCTCGTCAGCGGCTGTTTATTGATTTCTCAGAGACTGATTCTGTACAGTGCAGAGTTGAACGGCTGGCCTCCACCCCCCACCCAGCTGATACTCTGCATCAAGGGGAGAACTGGGGAGGACTTGGGCTTGGCTGGTACCCAGGCAGTCACGTTAGCCTCTGACTAAGTGTGTTTCCTCTAATTCCATCCAACTCAGCTGATTTTCCTTCCTTCAGACAACAGCCAAACTGCAAACACCTCATATTCCAGTTCAGGGATAATTCCAGAGAAATATCTCCTAAACAGAAAATGGGCCTTAGAGAATAGGGGAGATGCGCTGCCACTTTAAAGGTGAGGACGGCCACATACGGAGAGGCACCTGGCAGCCCAGGTGTGGAAGGCAGTTACCAAGGGGAATTCCAATCAATCGAAAGGATCAGGGTCCAGCCCTCTCTTAACATCTTTAGCCATTAGGTAAGAATCCACCATCCTGAAATAATCACAATGTATGGCGTCACCCAATATACCTTTGCACTCAATGTTATCATTTCAACTTTTTGAATTAAGACTCTCCGTGGACAATGGCAGATGTAGCATTGGGTCCCACACCTTTTTTTTTCCTGTTAGCTGTCTTCATCCTCCACTATGGTGGACCTCAGCCTCGAGGTCTCAAATATTTGACTAGTTTCATTCTTTCCTACTTGTCAAACAGGATGAGCACTGGTCAAGAAGGCCACTCTCAGATCGGTGGCCCCTGGCGACTGACTGGGCACCCACAGCAAGTTACTTCACTTCTGTGTTTTAATTCCACTTGAAAAAGAGGTCAAGTCAACACACTTGACTGTTTCAAAAATGTTCCAACAGAGACAGAAAATGGTGCCAAGTGCTTTGAGAAGAATATGTTAGTAGGAAAAATTTGAGAGTATTTAGGAAACAATCTGTTCAAGAACCTAGTCCCTTTAATTGAAGTTGCCTGATGATGAGAATCACTCGCACTTGTGAAGATGTGGAGCCCTGGCATCTTGAGATCGGGTCTTGGGTCGTTGTGCAGGGGATAAAAGAGCATAAGAGTTGTTGTTCAGATTCCTGGTTCTCATGGAATTTAATACCCAGTCATCTAGTTGCAGTGATATGGTTTAGTTGGAGGAGGGAGGGGTTAGGATCCAGATAGTCTGTTTGGGTCAAGCTGACAAGTTCCCTACAGAGAAATGAAATGAAAATTAAACCCTGAAGTCATGTGGAGAAGAAAGTAATGTATATTTCTTGTCTAGTCGAGGAGGGTTTCCTAAAATCAGATATCAGAGAGATGCAAATGGAGACCGGTGGTTCTCACAGACTGTCCACATTGAAATCCACATGGGGATACAAAAACTGATACACAGGAGGCACTGCCCGCTGTCCGTCTGCGGTCCATCTCCAGAGGACCTGCGTGGGCATCTGAGAGAGGCCAAAAAGTACCCAGAACTGTGCATGCAGGGTACCAAGGAGGCCCGATATTCCACGAAGGGTTATCGGTACCACAGAAGTATGAAAATCCTGACTCTGTCCGAGGCTGCCAGGGTTTTAGGAATACGAGATCCTCCTAGATCTCATGCTTGTCTTCTGGAAACAGGGCCAGAAACATGCCAGACTCAGGGGAGACGTTGGAGGGGAACATGTCTCCACCACGAGCCCTCGGCCCTGTCCTTAGAGCACTGCAAGGACTTCCTAGGACACCCTGGGACTAACCGAGCTTCCACACGTGAAGCTTCGTCATGTAACGTCAGGCACATGTTTCCTGCTGGGCACGCATTATGCCCACATGACCACGGCCTTCACATGGCTCTCGCTCACAGAAACATGGGTTACAGCTACGAGCTTTTCCTGCAGAATGTGCATGCCTGTTATTCATAAAATGCAGTTTATAAGTTAGTTTACATTTCCCCGATGTCTTCCAAGTATCTGTAAATATTTGAGAGGAAGGGCATGAGCTAGGAATTCGGAGCAGTAGCAAGGAGTTACGTAAAAACAGGTTTTTCTAATTAGTAATCAAAACACACATGAACCTGGGCCGGTTGGCAACAGGCCAAGAAGGGGCTTGTTCCCAAAGTCTCTGGTTCTTGGGCTCTGGAGAAGCTCAGGCAGGTTTCTAGCAGCCCCAAACCACGGGGAGAGGAGGAGGCTGGGAATCTCTCCTCTAGTGCACGTGCCTCTAAGTCACCCTAAAAGCCCATCAATTAGGCCCCCGCTTACAGGGAGAGCCCCAGAGACCTGGAACGATTCAGGGGTCCTAGGGAGGGACCCCACCTCCAATACTGGCTGATCCACTGCAGCTCGAGTAAATCACTTTTCACAGGGAAAAAAAGCCACTTAGTCTACTATTAGAAATTCCAAGGCTTAAAACACCAGAGATCGGTGGAGGCAGTGGTTATACACAAATGTGTTTGCAAGTGAACCGCAGTAAAAAATAATAATAATGTGATGATTGACAGCTGTAAGCAGAGCAGAGCAAGAGACTGACTATCCTGGGAAGTACCAGGTTCCCGAAACTGGAGCAGCTACCTCCGCCCCTGCCCATGACAAAAAGACATACAGTGACAAACACCACTGGAGGTGGTGGCAGGGGTTTGGGGCAGGAATCTGTACTGCTCTTCTCTGGCTGTGAAATTCAGGGGCAGTTCACTTTGCCGAACCACCACTGACTCATCTATGAAGTGGGGCCCAGGTCAACCTCCGCGGCTGCTCGGGGTCCGCTGGGGTTACTCACGTAAAAGCGTTTTGAACACGAAGAGCCATGTATTCAAAGGAAGCTCTACTTTGGAGGCAGAAAACGGAAACCTCCAGAGAGGTGCCTGGTCCAAAGTGCGCCTGTCTGCTTCAACAGGATGAAGACCAAGGCATGCTGTGTGTGGAGCGATTCTGGTTATGCGGCTACGAAACCAGGTAGTCCCAGGTGCCAGGGGGCATGAATCATTTGACTTGTTTATGACAGAGTTAACTCGATTACCAGAGGGGAGTCCTTAATTGAGATATACCTGCTCAACGGCTTTGTTACCCTGCTTTTAGATATATTTCCATGCAAGTATTCACCAGCCAGGCCCAAAGGACCATTCTTTAAACAAGCTCTGAAATAAATTTAACACTCAGCTCTATGAGCTGCAAACGTGCTCGTGGAGAACACAACAGAGTGTATGCCCATCATTTACATAATCAGACAGCTGGCATTTACAGAGTTCCCCCGCACACACTGAAAAATATTCCTCACCCATATGCAAGGGGCAGGGGAGCCCACCTAGGGAAAAGAGTATGGACAAAGCCAAAATAAATAACGAAAAAGTGGAGTTTCCATTGTGGTTCAGCGGAAACGAATCCGACTAGTAACCACAAGGTTGCGGGTTCGATCCCTGGCCTTGCTTAGTGGGTTAAAGGATCCGGCATTGCTGTGAGCTGTGCTGTAGGTTGCAGACGTGGCTCTGATCCTGCGTTGCTGTGGCTGTGCTATAGGCCGGCAGCTGTAGCTCTGATTAGACCCCTAGCCTGGGAACCTTCATATGCCACAGGTGCGGCTCTAAAAAGCCAAAAAAAAAAAAAGATGGAATTATTTAAAATAACGAAAAAGTGAACTGAAGTGTTCTGGAAAAGTAGGGTGGGGGGCTCGATTTTCTTTATATGACTCTGCATTTCTCTGGACTTAACACCATGAGCCACAAGCTCACCCTTGGTTCCTTCCAGCTTTGTAAACTCGTGGGCAATGGCTAAAGAGACCTCATTCCTTCCCCTGGTGTACAGACTTATCCTCCTATGACTTCCTCCGCTGCCACAGGTCAGTTGCCTTCTGGACTGAGCTGCTGCGGGCTGCTGCGCAGACTAACGCAGGCCCGTGCCCACCCTACCTCTGCATCCCTCAGGTCCAAGTCTGTCAGAACATCTTTGTCTATTTTGTGTGCAGCCCACCAGCTGGGCAGGCAAACAGCCAGTCAAAACATGCTAAGCGATGGCAAGTGTTGTCAGTAGGAACTGTCTGAGCCATTTTTCTTTCCAGCTCCCTTCAAGATAGATACTACTGGAGTTCCTGTCGTGGCTCAGTGGTTAATGAACCCGACTAGTATCCAGGACGACACGAGTTTGATCCCTGGCCTCGCTCAGTGGGTTAAAGATCCGGCGTTGCTATGAGCTGTGATGTAGGTCGCAGATGTGGCTTGGATCCTGCATTGCGTGGCTGTGGTGTAGGCTGGCGGCTACACTACCAACTCACCCCTAGCCTGGGAACTTTCATATGCCTTGGGTGTGGCCCTAAATAGAGAAAAGACCACAAAAAAAAAAAAAAAGACACTACTGGCGTGGCAGACAGACAGACAGACAGACAGGCAGACACACACACAGTTACGTAAAAACATGAAAAATCCAAGGACTGCCAAATGCCAGCAATTCCTATGTGAGCAGCTGCTTTCGATTTAGAGCTTGAATCACTTTATGCCTCAAATCAGGGAAGGTGATTCAGATGAGACACAGTGCACAGCTGACACTCTTGGCCCTTCCACTCCAGGCTGCTTCACAGCTCAGTCCTTGAAGACAAAATTTCTGTGTCTTTTGAGGGCTATGAACCTTCCACATGGTACAGGCAGCAACTGGCCATCAGCAGATTTAGAGTTAAGTGTTTTCCTAGGAACTCACTCAGCTCCTACTTGCCAAAACTATTACTTCATTCTTGGAGCTTCTGGCAGGAGACGAGAGACAGAACTTGGTATCCCCACGGAGCAGAAAAGGAAAGTGAATATTTCTCTTCCTTCTTCCTGAAGTTTCCATAGACAGAGTAGTCACAGGCAGAAAGGCTAGGGGGCAGGTCACAGAATGCCACCTCGCCTGCGGTAGGCCCTTGGGTGTCGATTAAATGAAGCCATTGATGAATACCATTATACGGAGACAAATCTTTAATGTCCATAGTTTACTTAACTCCAGATCTTTACTTTAGGGCTTTGGGCTCAGTTATGATGGTTTTGCGGAAGTCAAGATTGTGCTTGGCCTCTGTGGTCCTCGAGACAGCCCGCAGGCCAGAGAAGGTTCCAGAAGGTCTGGTGCGAGCCTAGGAGCCTGTTTCACCCACTCTGTAGCCTGGAACATTGGGTCTGCTGTCCCCACTTGAGTGGAGGGCCCGCCGTGCCAACTCTCCTTCTCAGCCAGGGCAAAGAAAGACGCACTCTGGCTTTGAAGGTAGAGAATTAACTTCTCTCCAAACCCACTGCTGGCGTCCCAGTTGCCTGTCAAGTTTGTGAGTAGGGATGTGTTAGCATTTCTCAGCCCGAGGCCTGTGGTCATGGGGCCACAGGAGGTGACTCGGTCTGACCTTGCCTCTGTGGGTGATGGCGCTTTACTGCCTCTCAAGCTTTGGGACACATCAGATTCAGCTTAAGGATCTGTTACAAGACGGGTGGGCCAAGGAGAGCTGATTCTACATGTCTGAGCCAGTGCCTGAGGATCTGCAATTTCCAGCAAGTTCTCCCACGTTGCTGAAGCTGCTGGTCCAGAGACCACCTTTGAGAACCTGTGACTGTTGAGTGTAAGGACCGGGCTGCAAAAGAGCTGAGGACAAGGACACACAGCTTCTCCCAGCCTCTCAGTTCTCTCCCACTGGCACTTTCACCACACTTCGGGCATCAGACGACTTGGCATCTTCTTTGCCACTGGCCCCAATCGGTACCTAATCCGCCAATTAGGCGGGTGGTGTGTGGTTGTGCCAAGGAGCTGGGGTAGGTTTAGGTCAAATCATAGCTGGTAAGACTTCCCTGCCCCCCCGGCAGGGGTCACCCCGATGGCAGGGTATTCATTCCCTTCTGAGTGTTGCCTTTTCAGTGAGATCAAGGTTTTCAGAAACCAAGTTCAAATAAGAAAAAAGGGAGGAAGCCCTGTACGTACATATCGTCAGCATCCAGACACCTAAATGTCCGAGTCCCACTCCAGCCCTTACGCCTTGTTTCTGCCTCCAGGTTGGGCTTCATAAACCTACACAGAGTGTGAATGAGCAGGGACATGTCACCTGCAATCATCCTATTACCTCACCGCACGCAGCACGCTGACGGCCAGTCATCAGGAGCCGTTCTCAGCATTTACCAGTAACTCTTTTATTTTTTATTTTATTTTTTTTGTCTTTTTGCCTTTATGTAGAGCCTCTCTTTTAAAATTCTGAACCTGGATGGCCTTAGCTGAGGCAGAACTGCTCGAGGAAACCAAAGGAAAACATCCATTTTAATGCACAGCAGGTGCTGACAGTGAACTTCGGTGCCGGAGAGCCATAAATATACGTGTTAACACTGGCAGAATATGACTTGTGTGGTAAGGCAGGCCTTCAAGCCTTGTGCCTGCAGCTTTTCCAAATGCCTGACAGACTCCCTGACATGGGTCAGCCTCAGCAGGCCAATTTGCTACTGGAGCCCAGCGGGGAAAGGCAGTCAACAGGGGCACTGCCGGCTTTCCGCGAGAAGAGGTCAGGGCAGAGAATGGGATGGGAGGTTCCTGGGCAGGGCAGATCTGACCACGGGCTTCTTGAAATCATCTTGTAATTATTCCTGAGTTGGGCAGATATCTGAGGACAGCGCTCTGAAGTCACAAAGTCAGTGTGTGCAAGGGAGAATCAAAAACACCTTGGGAGTTCCTGTCGTGGCTCAGTGGTTAACAAATCTGACTGGGAACCATGAGGTTGCGGGTTCCATCCCTGGCCTCGCTCAGTGGGTTAAGGATCCGGCGTTGCTGTGAGCTGTGGTGTAGGTTGCAGACATGGCTTGGATCCCACGTTGCTGTGGCTGTGGCGAAGGCCGGCAGCTACAGCTCCTGTTAGACCCCTAGCCTGGGAAACTCCATATGCCGCGGGTGCGGCTCTAGATAACACAAAAAGACAAAAAGCAAACAAACAAACAAACAAAACACACCTTGCGTGCAGCCTCAGTGGCCAGAAAACCTCCTGCCCGCATAGGAGTTCCCTCTCTCAGCAGTTTTTGTGCATTTCTGTCAAACTTTCAGTAAACCTGTCAGGCCAGGAAACCCCCCCCCCCAATTTTCATGGTTCTTGGCCAATGATTTGTGCTAATCAACACTGGGAGGTGGTAGTAATTCTCCCAGCAGTTTTGGCAGCAAAGGTACCAGCAGAGCTCCGTCTGAGAGTTGCTGGGAGGCCCCACCTGTGCTCCTATCAGAGGACACAGGAATACGAAGTGCCAGTTAAGCTTGGCAAAGTTGGTTCTTTTGAACAGCAAATCTACACTTTCCTTTGCCCGTATCTTTTTTTAATTGAAGTATAGTTGATTTACAATGTTGTGTTAGTTTCCTCTGTATAGCACATTGACTCAGTTATATATACATACATACATATATTCTTTTTCTTATATTATCTTCCATTACAGGAGATTAGATATAGTTCCCTGTGCTGCACAGTAGGACCTTGTTGTTTGTCCATTCTAAATGTAATAACTTGCATCTGCTAACCCCAACTCCCAGTCCATCCCACTCCCTCCCCCCTCCCTCCCCCCGCCCCCCGCCTGGCAACCACAAGTCTGCTCTCCATGTCTGTGAGTCTCTTTCTGTTTTGTAGATTGAGTCATTTGTGCCCCATTTCAGATTCCACATATAGGTGATACCATATGGTATTTGTCTTCCTCTGACTGACTTAGTATGACAGTCTCTAGTTCCATCCATGCTGCAAATGGCATTATTTTGCTCTTCTTTATGGCTGAATAGGATTCCACTGTGGATCTGTACCACATCTTCTGTATCCATTCTGCTATTGATGGACATTTAGGTTGTTTGATGATTCATTTCTGCACCGACACCTCTAAGGAGAGCTGCGGCCACAATGATCTCAGACTCTGAATCAACTGAGCACCTGATTCAGCTCTTGTTCCAAGCTTCCCTTGCTCGCTCTTCCACCCCCAGGTCCTGGATTTTGCACTTGCTCTAAAACACCATTCTTCACTAAACGTTTTGGAAACGGTGTCTTGCTCCTGGGCACCCAGTCCTCTTCTTGTGTCCTGGATCCTGTGCTGTGGTCCCACTTGAGGTTGTCTGAGGGACTGCTGCCCCTGGGACAGTGAACACGTGTTTGTAAAAGTAGGAAGAGATGTCAGCCACTGTGAAAGCCCACAACCCTGCTGCCTCCCTGCATGGGGATGGTTGGGGACCATCAGGGAACTGCCATCCAGAACTCTTCTTCCCTGTGGCTTCAATGGATGAGGCAGCCTTTGTAAGGTTGACCGTAGGCTTCTATCAAACTTGGTCTAAAAAGGTAGGTCTCAGATCCCACTTTAGACTAATGTCCATAAACACAAGTATTTACTCCTAAGTGAAAGTATTTACTCCTTTCAGCCCAGTAAGAGATGGTGATTATTTCCTTACTAAACTCAGGCTCAGTACCCAGATACTGAAAAATCAATAAGGATGTTGGTCTAAAAATGTGAACTAGTCAAGGCTCTCATAAGAAATGAGAATTCTATTACTTAAGTATACTTGTAAGTATCCAAACACATTATTTCTTACTGACACATAGTAAAACCATAATACATCAGAGGCAGTGGCCTAAACAGGTTTGATGAATAAGATATACACATCGCTTTAATAAATGTATCTACTAATAGTTTACCTCCTATGAACTTTTGCCTAAATTTGGCACAATTTTCAGCTATCTACAAAATTAAATTTAAATTCCTGGCGTTCACAATTGTGATGATGTGTGAACTTGACTGGGCAATGGGATGCCCAGACATTTGGACCAAGGTTACACTTCTAGAGAGTCTGTTAATTCTTAGAATCTGAAACATCACCCACACATCTCCGGAATTATCCTACATAATTCCCACAGGTGGAAGACTTCTTATGCACATCCCATGAACTGAGTCTTGACAATATTCACAGCTCATATTTTTCTGAGAATAGGACCCACATGGACCCCCAGCAAAAGCCTTGGGTCAAACTAATGGGAACAAATCCTGCTTAATCAGGCATCTAATATCTTATTAGATTAAAACTGAACCAACCCAAAGATGTCCTACACAAAACTGTCAGAATGGGTTGCTACTGAAAATATAAGTCTGCTTGGTGCGACCAGCTCCTTTCTTTAAGCAGAATTATTTGCTGCAAGGATGTTAATGAAATTAAGAGTGTGGGATTCTATTATGTGCTACTGCCTTGCAAACAAATATTTGTTTTACTTTAATAATTCTGAAGACTGTCTTAGGTTTGCCTTTAATTCCTCCCTCCCTCCCTCCCTCCCTCCCTTCCCTCCTTCCTTCCCTAGTCATGAACCATCTTCCAATCACAAAGAATAGTTATTCCATTAACATTACTGCTAAAGTCACTACCATCCTCAAAGGGTTAAAAGCACTGTTACCAGAATAAAACCTACACACTCTGTTTTGCATTATCCCTCACTTAGAGAACAGCCACTGATGGACATGGTGTTTAATAACTGGGTAGGTTGAAAAGGGTTTTAAAGAAGATTTTTAAAATAAAATTTCCCCAGTGCTTTTATAATATTCTCCCTGAGGTCAGGGCATAAGCATAAAAACAAATTAGAAACCTCATTCATAGTTTTTTCATTGTCAAGAATATATTGATATGAACCGTAGGAATATACAATTACTGATTCCACTGAATTACACACAATTATGGTGGGTCACTAACCTTCAAGCAAACCAGAAGCTTAATCTGAATCATTTCCACAAGGCCTTCATCAGCTACCACCATCATTCATGTAAGAAGCCATTAAAACACCCAGTGACTGGGGAATGTGGCACACTGAGGCAAGCTTCCTGAGATCACCCATCCCCCTGCCCGCAAGGCAAAACCATTATTTACACACAAGGAACAGGACTGCAGTGAACACAGAGCATATTCCCGAGGGGAAAACACGACTTATAAAAAGTCAGAGGGGGAGTTCCTTTCACGGCTCAACGGTCACGAACCTGACTAGATTCCATGAGGATATGAGTTCAATCCCCGGCCTCGCTCAGTGGGTTAAGGATCTGGCATTGCCATGAGCTGTGGTGTAGGTCACAGACATGGCTCGGATCTGGCATTGCTGTGGCTGTGGTGTAGGCCGGCAGCTACAGCTGCGATTAGATCCCTAGCCTGGGAACCTCCACATGCCACGAGTGCGGCCTAGAAAACACAAAAAAAGACAAAAAAAAAAAAGACAAAAAACAACAAAAAAAGTAGTTTTCATCTTCTGGGCATAAAATAGGACATTACAGAGTGTGGCAGTGCACATATCCAATGTGAAAAACGCTGACACACAGATGGCCAGCAGGCACCAAAAAGATGCTCAACATCACTAATCATCAGGGAAACGCAAATCCAAAGTACAGCATCACCCCAGGCCTGTTAGGACGGCCGTCATCAAAAAGACAAGAGGAGAGGAGTGTTGGTGAGGATGTGAAGAGGGTGACTGCATGCACTGTTGGTGGAAACATAAATTGGCGCAGCCACTGTGGAAAACAGGATGGAGGCCCCTCAAATAATTAAACATAAAACTACCATAAGATCCAGCAACCCCATTCCTGGTATATATCCAAAGGAAAGGAAATCAGGGTCTCAAAGAGAGATCGGCACTCCCGTGTTCACTGCAGCATGAGCCACAATAACCATGATATGGAAGCAACGTGGAAGGGTCCATCAGTGGATGAATGGACAAAGAGATGTGAGATACACACACACACACACACACACACACACACACACACACACACACACGCACAGGTGCATATACAATGGAATGTTATTCAGCCATGAGAAAGAAGGGAATCCTGCCATTTATGATAATTAGAGGAAACTGGAGGGCACTGTGCTAAGTGAAATAAGCCAAACAGAGAAAGATACGGTATCACTTATGCGTGGAATCTAACAAAAGAAAGAAAGAAAGAAAAAAAGCCAAACTCATAGAGTAGAAAAGGAGCTGCCAGGGACTAGAGGTTGGGGAAACAGGGAGAGGTTGTTAAAAGGGTACAAACATTCAGCTGCAAGCTGAATAAGCTTGAGGAGGTTATGTAAAATATGGGGCTGGAGTTGATAACACTGTGATGTTTAATTGAAAATTGCTAAGACAGTAGAACCTACATGTTAGTACCCCCCCAAAAAAAAACAGGTATATATGTGAGGATAAATGTAAGAGCTGTGTTAATTAACCATACAGGGGAGATCCTTTCACAACGCATCAAATACATCCAATCACCATGATGCCTATTTTAAATATCTTACAATTTTTCATGTAAGATAAAGCTAAAATTAGCCATAAAAAGGAACAAAATTTTGCCATTTGCAGCAACATGGATGGACTTAAGCACATTATAATAAGTCAAAAAAAGTGACAGAGAAAGATAAATACTGTATGAAATCACTTATATGTGGAATCTAAAAAAATACAACAAACTAGTGAATGTAACATAAAAGAAGCAGACTCAGAGATATAGAGAACAAACTAGTGGTTACTGGGCGGGGGACAACATAGGGATGGGGGAGTGAGGGGTACAAGCCATTGGGTGTAAGACAGGGGCAAGGATGTACTGTACAACACAGAGAATGTAGCGAATATTATCTAATAACTGTAAATGGAAAGTAACCTTCACTAATTATATAAAAATTAAAAATTAAAAATAGAATGAAATGAATGTGTATGTGCACCAAAATTCTCCAAGTTGTACATAAATGGAATTTTAAAAACAAGAAATGCACCAAGTGATTACAAGATTCCTGGACAATGGAGATTTGAGTGAATTTTACGACATCTCCTCCTCAGCAGGGGTGCAGGCTATTCTCTGATCTGGATTTATTTTTCATAGTATGAACATATATGCTAAGTATTTTTACCAGTATCTCTATGTGGCAGAAATACATTACTGTTCAAGTAAACACATCTCAGGTATCCAATGATAAATAAAATAAACTAAAGCTGAAGTTTTTAAAAGGGTTGTGGGAATTCCGGTCATGGCTTATCAGAAACGAATCTGACTAGCATACATGAAGATTCAGGTTTGCTCCCTGGCCTCCACAGTGGGTTAAAGATCTGGCGTTGCCTTGAGCTGTGGTTTAGGTCACAGACTGGGCTCAGATCCTGCGTTGCTGTGGCTGTGTTGTAGGCCAGCAGCTACAGCTCTAGTTTGACCCCCTAGCTTGGGAACCTTTTATATGCTGTGGGTGTGGCCCTAAAAATACAAAAAAAAAGAAAAAAAGAAAAAGGGTTGTGGGGTTCCTTGGTGGCCTATAGGTTAAAGATCCAGCATTGTCACTGCTGTGGCACGGGTCTGATCTCTAGCCTAGGAACTTCCACGTGCTACGGGTATGGCCAAAAAAAAAAATTAAAAATTTTAAAAAAGGTTGACTATGACTAAGAAGAGCTGAGTGGCTATGTTAATAAAGTTGACATCAACAAGGGGATGGTTTATCAGCTGGAGGCAGTGAAGGGACTTATGAATGATGGATGGAGAGGAGTCGTGCAACTTCCTGCTAGAGGGAAGGAGACACAGAAAAGCAAGAAACACTTACTGTGCTTTTCCCTTTTTTTTTTTTTTTTTGACCACACCTGAGGCATGCAGAAGTTCCCAGACCAGGGAATGAACCCACGCCACGGCAGTGACATGCCACCAAGGAACTCCCTTTCTTTATTTTTTATGTCATTTATTTATTTATTTGGCCCTTATTGTGCTCAGAAGTCAGGCAAGAGGCACGTCATAGTTAGATTTTAATTCATGTTAAGAACTGAATTGATATACATTGTAAAAAATTGTCCTTGGTAGCTGGATCAAAAGGGGAAGTGTGGGGAGTATAATAGCCACAGGTAAGCAATACAAGCTCAGATTTCTGCTGAGCCCACTGGCCTCTGGCACATCACCTGAGGTTCAGCACGTGGCACCAGCTACTAGATGACACTCATTATTTCCTGGTACTTAGTTTGTAATTAGGACAAGCTGGCTACACCAGTTACCCCTGCTCTCTAAGATGGGTGTTCCCAGTAATTATAATAATAAACTTAATGACCACCAAACAAGAATCCAGTTATCATGACTGTGTGTCTACTATCATCCAGAGAAACCAGGGGCTCTGTATTCACCACCCACTTAGGCTTCTCAGCAGCCCAACGAGAAGAAACTATTTCTACTGCCATTTGGTGGTTAGGAAACTAAGGCCTTGCCTGGTTCAACAACTTGCTCAAGGTCAGGGTTGGGCAACTGTCTTCCGTATGGGACCAGAGAGTAATATATTTTAGGCCCTGTGGTCCAGTCTCTATCAAAACCATGCAATTTGGCCTTTAAAGCCCAAAGACAGACAATATCTAAAGGAATGAATGTGGGTATGTTCCCATAAAACTTTATTTATGACAACAGAGTTTGAATGTATATAATTTCTTTTTTTCTCTTTTTTTTTTTTTTTTGGCCTTTTTAGGGCTGTAGCTATGGCATATGGAAGTTCCCAGGCTAGGGGTCGAATCCAGAGCTACAGTGGCTGGTTTACGCCATAGCCACAGCAATGCAGGATCCGAGCCCTGTCTGCAACCCACACCACAGCTCATGGCAATGCGGGATCCTTAAACCACTGAGTGAGGCCAGGGATCGAACCTGCATCCTCACAGATACTAGTTGGTTTTGTTATTGGTGAGCCACAAAGGGAACTCCTGAATGTATATAATTTCATGTGTTGCAAAATATCATTGTCTTTTTAATTTTTTTCAACTACTGCATAATTCTCGGGGCACACAAAAATAGGAGGCAGCCTAGCTTGGGCCTCTGGACCATCGTTCACTGATCCCTGGTGTATGAAGTAAGCGTTGGAGCCCAGACTCAAAGTAGAAGCTAGGACCCCTCCTATAAGCTTAAAAGTGTAAGCTATTGAAACCATTAACTCCATCTGGTCCATGACATGGATTACTTGACAAAACTGGTTAGGCCAAATGTTAGCTAATTTTAACACACATAATAGTAATTATTATTATAAATAGTACAGAGTGAACTTTCAACTTATTTAAATCCAATAGATATCATTCGAATATCTATTAATAACAGAGGCAATGTATATAAAAACACCCAAGGAAAGGTACTGTTTTCTCTAATCTTCAGGTGTTAGTGGTAGTTATTTACTCTGTAGTTGATTTTCCACGTCTCCATTAAACTCAACCTCTAACCTAAAATGTTGGGAAGTCTAAATGCAGCCTGTGTCAGAAGCCCATAGAACTTTAACAGACAGCTTTAAGGCATGTCACAGCAGCCAGAAACCATTCAAAGGCCCATCAACAGATGAGTGATAAACAAAATGTGGTCTATACCATAAATGAGTAAATTCTGATTTATGCTACACCATGGATGGGCCTTAGTGGAGTAAGTCAGACACAGAGGGACAAATATTTGATGATTCCACTGATAAGAAGTACCTAGAACAACCAAATTCACGGAAACGGTAATAAAGTTACCAGGGGCTAGGGGGTGGAGAAGCGAGGGGTTTTGTTTAATGGTACATACAGTGTTTTAGTTGGGGATGATAAAAATATTTTTATGATGAATGATAAAATTGTTTTCAGTATAGATAGTTCCAATGGTTATATAATGTTGTGAATGTATTTAAAGCCAATGAATTTTACACTTATGAATGGTTAAAATGATAAATATCCTCATGTATCTTTCACCACAATAAGCATTTTTTTCAAAGCCCTTACTAGGGATTCCTATGACACAATAAAAACTAGAAAGGTTCTAGTCATTCTGTTTAAACCACCAATGAATGAAAGGATTACCTTTATTTTACTAAAAATTTCAGATCATCGGAAGTATTTCTACATCATTTTTGTTTTCAAATACATATTTGCCTTAGAAGAGATCAAATAAGAGTGAAAAGTTTTTCTTTACTTATAATTTCAAAATAAATCAATAAGTGCTGTGAATAATAAGAGGCAAATCCTAGTAATGTTGATTCTGGAAATGCTGCTTGTAATCTTTAATGATATGTTTTTCAAATCCGATAGTATTATAGTAATGAAGACTGTTAAGCGTATTTGCTTTCACGGGCTTATCTAAATCAGGTAAAATCAAAATCACAACATCACCCAGGTCAATTTCAACACCAGCCCTCGCTGTGCCTTGGAGTCAGTCCAGTGGACCCCACTGTCCAGCCTTTGTCCCCCAAGAATCACTGATGTAGCCATTGCAGGGTCTGTCCTCTGCCCACTGCAAATTGATCCTGTGACAAAAATGACAAGGAGGCTGCCGGGAAACGGACCGCTCTTCCCCGATCACCGATGTTCAAGTCTACGACACATCAACTATTCTCAAGTGAGAGCTTATGTTATCAATAATTTAAGAACAATTAAAGACTGCAAATACTTCTCTGCTTCTTCCTTTCCCAGTGGCTTAACCAGCTTCACCGGACTCTCCTATCACAACAGCATCCACCTTCTAAATGTAACGAAAGAATAATCCTTACAAAATCATATATCAACAGAGCAGAACAAGGGTTTTCATGAACGTCTACACATTTCTCAAGAGGCATACTGTGGGGAGTAGGGAAATAAAGATAGATTTGGGGCTGGCCGCAGTCACAGCTTGAAGGAGCTGTGTTTAACCGCCAGTCTCCATGTTGGGGACCAATTGCATCTGACTTCTGGGGTGGCCATAGCAAGTCCCACAGATGGGGCGGGGGCTCTGAACAACAGTCCTGGAGTCTGGAAAGTCTAAGATGAAGGCACCAAAGTTCCATAGATTGGGTGGCCTGAATAGGAGGCTGAGACATCTAAGATAAAGGTGTCAGAAATGGTTTCCTCCAAGGCCTCTCTCTGTGGCTCGTGGATGGCTGTCCTCTCCCCATGTCCTCACAAGGTTGTCCCTCTCTGCCTGTCTCTGTCCTAATTTCCTCTTCTTATAAGGACACCAGTCCTACTGGATCAGGGCCACCCTAATGGTTTCATTTTACCTTAATTCCTTCTTTAAAGACCCTTTCTCCACATCCTGCCACATAGTGAAGCCTGGAGGTTAGGAATTCATCGTATGAATTTTGGGAGAAGACAATTCAGTCCCTAACACTAACCCAGGAGGCCACTGTCAATCACTGTGCAAAAAGATATTCTCCACGTTTAATAAGCTGGGTTCATTTTGGACCTGTCCAGCCCACACTTAACCCTTTGCTGCTTACTGACGCTGTTAATTCCAGCCCTGCCACTGCTGCTGAGTCTCGGACAACCAGCTTCATGCAGGGGCCTTGGCTGGGGATGTGCATCCACCGACCTTGATGCTGGATGTTGGGGCTGGACCTCCTGATCCACTGCAACAATGATGCCGGCACACGGAGGCGATGGGAGAGGCTGCCTGGCTAGGGCTGGTTGTCACAGATGCCAGGAAGCACCATTGTGCTTCTCTAACAATGGACCTGGGCCACAGAACAGAAAATGTTCCTAGGCGACCAGGTTACATGAAAGTAAGGCATCTGCTTTTCTCTTTCCTGAGAAAATGAAAACACATTTCAAAAACCCCACCAGAGGCTTTGATCCTGTGTGTGTTAGGCTGAACTAAGCTGCTTTAAGCCCTGTTACATGGTACTGAGGACTTGAACTAGAGGTGATCTCTTATCACATTCATTTCGAATTCAGATAAGCTCTCTAGATTTTTTAAAAATGTCTTTAGCCCCTCTCTTTGAGCACTGGGCCAGAGATAGCTCCCCTTTTATCTTCCAACTTCAAAGTACAATTGTGAAATAAAGGTTTACTTTGCTGTGAATTCTGAAAGTTCTGTACCACTGTCAGGAACAATGGGCTGACGGCGTCAGAAACGTACCCCAGCCTCCGCATGAACTTGCCCTGGCATCCACACCCTCCCCCGGACGGTAGAAAGACTACAAGCATCCTTGAGCTCACCTGGCCCCTGAATGCTACAGGGAGTCACTCTTTGGAAAGTAAGCACGATGATGGATTTTCTAGATAGTCTCTACATCTGCATCACTTTGAAAATTTTTTAGTTTTCTAGCCAGGGAGTAGCTGTGCTGTAACAGAAAGGATGCCATTCAGAGTCAGACACACACGGAACTGTAGCCAGGTGTTGTGGGAACTTTGAGTACTGCTTAACCTCTCAGAACCCTGACTCCCTAATTTTGGAAATGAGAATACTGTTACCCACCTCATAGTCATTTTGGGGATGAGGTAAGAAAATGGCTATAAATATTGTAAATTACAGTGCACTAAAGTTGGTGTTAGTGGGGGCATTTTTTTCTGATTCTTCTTTTTTTTTTTCCTTTTTAGGGCTGCACCTGCAGCACATGGAAGTTCCCAGGCCAGGGGTCAAATCGGAGCTGCAGCTGCCAGCCTACACCACAACCACAGCAATTCAGGATCCGAGCCGCATCTTTGACCTATACTACAGCTTGTGGAAACACCAGATCCTTAACCCACTGAGTGAGGCCAGGGATCGAACGCGCATCCTCATGGACACTATGTCAGGTCCTTAACCCTCTGAGCCACAACGGGAACTTCACATTTCTCCCAGTTCTTCAATGACCATGACTGCTGCTGTTTCTGTGTTAAAAAAAGGCCCCTGTAACATGAGGTCCTTTCGTATTTCCGGAGTCTGTGCCGGAAGGAATACTGAAACATGCTGCTTTCCAGACCACGCTACATCCTAACAACTTACATTTTTATTCATCCTGTTAACAATATTTCAAGGCAAATTGACCGCCTACCAACCTTGATCATGCCGATTTGCTATGAAGGATGAAACCTCAAATGTCTCCTGCTCTCTGGCATTAAATATTGAGTGGAAGTGGAGCTTTTATTGACAGTTTTATTACTTGATTTTACTGCCGCACGCTTTTCTATGACAGTAAAGCAGCTAAACCCACATTAAATAAGTGCTGAGATAACTGGATAATGACCTTCCACAGATTATTTTCCCCGAAGGTTGGTGGGCAGAGAGGACTGGGGAACTTGTTATAAGGGGAAAGCATCAGGAGTACTGGGGGCCATTCTTTCAGGGGCCAGAGCAGGTGAGCCCTTTCTGTGCTGGGCACTGGTGCCCGAGGCGAGAGAAGAACTCAGTCTGTGTTTTGTCTTTACTCTGCAGAGTCATGACTGAGCTAGAGACTGAAAGCCTGTTTCTGGTGCCTGAAATAAATGCCATAATAAAGACAAGGCCAATGCCTTACAGCTGGCTGAGGATGGGACACCAGCTGTGTGGGGAAGATATAAGGTCTTGTGCGACTCCAGGACACAGAGGAGGCGTTAAGTGTTTGACTGGCAGAAGAGGGGTGGAAGGGCATTTCTGAGACAGGGACCAGCACGTGAAAAGGCACAGAGGGGTTCCCGTTGTGGCTCAGCGGTAAGGAGCCTGACTAGGGTCCATGAGGATGCAGGTCTGATACCTAGCCTCGCTCAGTGGGTTAAGGATTTGGTGTTGCCATGAGCTGTGGTGTAGGTCACAATCTCAGCTTATATGTGACACTGCTGTGTAACCAAATGTAAGCTTCTGGGGAGGAGCTGGCCAGAGGTCATGGGTTCTGAATGGGAACACCCAACAGGCCTCCTGAAAGCCCCTGATTCTAAAGCCTCCAGCAAACTATACCTTCCCTACCCATGTGCCCTCAAGCACTAGGCCAGGACAGCTGGTCCTCCGGGGCCCTCTGGCAGGTGATACAAGATGCTGGAAGGTGGGGATGAGACTGACGGGCTCACACTCCGACTGATGCACCTGCTCCTTATTACTCACTGCTCATTAGACGCCAATCCAGACTCTAAACGACGTGGATCTGTCCACTCAAGATCTGTCGGGAGCCCAGGCTGGGCGGGTGCTGCATGTACATCAGCCAACAAGACATTGCCCCCGAAGACTTGAGGCTTCCGTGTAGCCAAGAGATCAGATGTTTATAAAATCTATTTCATAGGTGAAAATAACTCTGCAGTAAACTCTAGAACCCCATTACTAACATCATTAGGAAAGGAACAGTAATCAAATGAGCCAGTATGTTGTCTAGTTCATAATGACATTCGAGATAGGTGCTAGTCACAGGGAAGAGCCTATTAGTCTAACTGAACTCTCAGTGCTCAACTGCAGTTCTGCATGCAGTTTTCTGTTTTCAGAAAAGCTCACGATTTTAATGTGGAGTATATGATACGTGTTGTGTATAATCTTAACAAATCGACGTACCCCAGCCCCCCAAAATAAAATAAAAATAAAAACAGCCCTAGTGACAAGGAGAACAGACTTGTGGTTGCCAAGGAGATGCGGTGGGGGGGGTGAGGAGGGAGTGGGATGGACAGGGAGTTTGGGGTTTGTGGATGCAAAGGTTCTACTGTACAGCATGAGGAACTACATCGAATTTCCTAGGATAAACCATCATGGAAAGGAATATTTATAAAAGAATATATGTCTGTGTATAACTAAGCCACTCTGCTGGACAACAGAAATTAGCACAACATTGTAAATCCACTGTACTCTAATAAAGACAATAAACCACGAGAATGCGTGGTTCCCCTGCCCAGAGCCAGCTTCAGGCAAGCCCCCTGGGAAGGGACCTGCAGGGTGGGGAGGAGGGTTGTGTGGCAGGATGAGAGGGGCAGAACTGGTGACAGGAGCACCTTCTCCACGGTGATTCCTGCAGGAAGGAGCAGCTTTTGTTAAATGAGAAAAGCCCAGCAAGCACAGCGGAAGCTGAGGCAGTGGAGCCTGGGGGACTGATGGAGGAGGGCCAGAGCCGGACGCCCGAGACACGTGGGCTGGCCTTCATTTCTGTTCCTTGAGTGGCTTGGATGGCCTGGCATTGCTGACGTGAAGGACAAAACGCCCCGCCCTGGGAAGGGCCAGGACTGCCGGGCAGCAGCAGGGACAAGCATCTGTACTTGACTGTCTTCCCGTTTCGGCGCGGACTAGGTATGACCACACCCGCACTTTAGAAAGATCTCTGACTGCGGGACAGAGCGACTCTGGAGGGCGGAGGGGGGCAGAGGGCATTTGGGATGATGAACCAGAAGGGTGTGCAGACAGCCGGGGTGGGAGGCTGAGGCAGTACAGGGGCCGCAAAGACAACCCCATAAACCTCCGGGATACCAGGGGCATTTGGGACAAAGAGTGGGTGGAGCCTGGGGACTGATTCACAGTAGGGCAGGGCAGCGGCAAGAGTCCAGGGTAAGTCATAAGTTTCTGGCTGGAACGAGCAGGCAGTGGCTGGAATTATTTACTGAGGTAGGGGACACTGAGTGAGAAATATTTGTCGGGGCGGGGGGGCTACTCAGTTGCATTTTAGGGATGCAGAATTGGCGATTCCCAGGGCATGGGGGTGTGGTAGCCAGCTGGCACTTCCTGGTGGTGGTGGGGTCAGCAGGTTATCTGGCGGCTGAAGACGGGGAAGAGGAGAGTAGGCTCATAGCAGGGAGTAACGGCCCCTGCCCTGCAGCGTTACTGCATCAGCAAGAGGACGGGGGGTCCCACGTCTTATCCTAACTGCCCTCACAGCCCCTCCTGTGGACCCTCCGCCCTCTGCCAGCGGCTGCAAGGTGACAAGGGGACACTAACCACTGCAGCAGGATGCCAGAGCTTATGATTTCCCCGTTTCTTTAGAATTTGAGGAAAGATTTTTTTAATGATTACTTTTTGTTAAATATTCCCCTTTTTTATTTCCCCCTTTCTATTTTACATTTCAATTCTGCTGCCCGCGATTCAAAATGCTATCATTTTCTGAGCATAAACTGTTGATCAAAGATAACGTGAACATATTGGAGTTCCCGTCGTGGCGCAGTGGTTAACAAATCCGACTAGGAACCATGAGGTTGCGGGTTCGATCCCTGCCCTTGCTCAGTGGGTTAACGATCCGGCGTTGCTGTGAGCTGTGGTGTAGGTTGCAGACGCGGCTCGGATCCTGCGTTGCTGTGGCTGCGGCGCAGGCCAGTGGCCACAGCTCCGATTAGACCCCTAGCCTGGGAACCTCCACATGCCGCGGGTGCGGC
>PVHT021183608.1:18441932-18466305 GCA_004024745.2 Catagonus wagneri | reverse complement strand
GTAAGTAAGCTGTACCTAGTGGTTATCGGGGGTGGGATGGGTATGATAAATGCTCGCATGGAGACCACAAAGTAGAAATCTACTACCTCATAAGCTTGATAAGGAACCAAGGCATTTGCTCTAATAAAAATGAATAATTTCATTACCAGTTCTATTTTTTTTTGCTAAATGTATGTGTCTATATACATATATATAAATATATATTTTTTTCTTCTTCTTGGCCACGCCTATGGCATGTGGAAGTTCCCAGGCCAAGGTTGGCACCCGAGCCACTGCAGCTACCTGGACCACAGCTGTGAAAATGCCAGATCCTTAACCTGATGTGCCACCAGGGAACTCTCTGCTAAATATTTAAGAGATTTGGAGAATGATTCAGATGATCCAGGGTCTCTTTAAAAACTTAGCAGACATCTTCCTTTTTCTAGAAGATAACTGCAATGGGAAGCAGGAGCACCTTCCAGGTTTTTCCAGGGGCCTTAGGACCATACCCCAATACTGTAGTCTGAACTTAGTAAGGGACCAAGCTTGACAACAGGGTATTTCTCTGTGACAGCAAAGTCCCTCTGACAGAGATTGACGGAATCAGAGTGCGAGACCCAGGAATCTGGGCCAGCCCTTCATGGATAAGACGTACAACATGCAGCCTGGAAGGCTTTGGGGATTCTTTTCAGTGTGAAAGGGCCCTGGGGAGGCCACAGCAACTGACTAACAATCCCCAGATATTTCCCTTCAACTTCTCTACTGTCGCAGTTACTCAAAGCTCACAGGACGCTGTGGACAAAGACTCCACCGTGACGTCTAGAAGTACAGCTGGCAGTGCTCACTTTTCCTAGACCAGAGGCCTACCTGGCACCTTCTAGAACCATCAGGGCACTTAAGACTCACAGAGGCAGGATAACGTTCACTCCGAAGGCAACCACCTCTGTCTGTCTGGTCTTTCTAGAGAGGCTTCCAAACCTCTCCCACAGAATCGCTCCGGTAGCTCTATTCCACCCCCACTGCCATGGCCTTAGGGTTCAGACACGGATCGCGCTAACTCCGTGTTTAAAGGCAGGATTTGAGGTTTAGGAATTACGGGGCCTCTGGGGCACAAAGGCCCGTAAGGATGGACTGATTCTGTTATGAGAAAAAAGGCGCCGTGTTGCCACTGCATTCCTGCCCTCTGTCCAAATGTGAGACTACCCAATGCGATGTGTTCACATCTGCAGTCTAATAGGCAAGATACGTTTTATACCCTTTTAATGTTTATAATTAAGAAAAGTTCTTAATGGCTTAATGTGTTGGAAATACATTAAAAACCTGCTGCCCTTTGGCAGAGCTGTTTTAGAATTAGACTGAGCATACTTTAATTTCTTCCCCCTAGTAAATAAACCTGAAAGAAAAATAAATTGTGTGCCATTCAGTGAGGTCTTTGGCCTGTATTTATTCTGAATGTCAGCCACTGTCAGATCTTAGATGGCTCCCACCGGCCCCGCCCAGTGCCCGTGGGCCATCCGCCCGAGTCCAAATACATGTGGCAATGCCAGCAGCAGTTTCGTACAATAAAAGACAAATCTGACTATCCTTGATTCAGAAAGAAAACAAATCAAGTTCTGGCAAGGTTTAATTTCAGATCAGCTCCATTGCAACCAGGATGTCTCTTTTGCTCCTACAAGAGGAAGCCACAATAGTAAAGAAATAGACACAAAGAGGTCAGCCTTCAGTGGAATGCAGGTGTCACGTAATGTGGGCTTCATGGAAGGCCCTCTTGCCAAGAAACTGATCCCTATTCATTTCTCATATGTGCATCTCAATCAAGCGTAGTTAAAATGAGTCACTCCCAGAGTTCCCGCTATGGCACAGTTGGTTAAGAATCTGACTACAGCAACTCTGGTCACTGTGGAGGTGCTTTGATGCCTGGTGCAGTAGGTTAAACGGTCTGGAGTTGCTGCAACTATGGTGTAGGTCGCAGCTGCCACTCTGATTCAATCGCTGGCCCAGAACCTCTACATGCCGCAGATGTGGCCATAAAATAAAACAGTCCCTCTCGTGTCCCACTTAGCAAGCAGGGTAAGGTTTTCAAATACTTGAAAACCAGTATTAACCCAAATTTCATGAGATTTAGACCAGGCTGGGTAGGACGGCGCTTGGTTCTGCGTGAAGCATGTTAAAGACGTTCTCAGGGTATCTGATAAAGGACACAGCAGAATATGAACCTTGCGGTTAGTAGTGGCGCCTTCCCACCATCAGGGACGCCTGAAGGAGCCTCTGCTCAAGGATGATGTTGTCACCTGAGCACGTGGCCAGGACACCAGAGAGCTACACAAACACATCTGCTCTAGGGCCACAGTACAGAGAACAGGAGACACACACAAACACACATCACAGTAGGTGGGGCACAAATCCACTCTCTCACAGAAAAGTCTGGCCCATAGCATGTGTCACCGAGAGCAGTAAAGATAAAGAGGCAGTAACTGCATGTATCAAATCACCTGAGTAAACAAAAAAATGAATGTTAATGTAACACACATGTGAAGTCCTTATCCTGTCATATAAAAGGTTCTAAGTAGACTATTTAAAACAAATACAAACCTCTATGCCAAGAGGTGTAAAATATACCTTCCCTACTGGTTTAAAAGAATGGTTCGTTATTAAAAATAAACCTACGGTTTCTTATCTCACTCGTTATTCTCAAAAAACAGAAGGCTGACCGCTGATGGGCTGCTATTCTGCCTGATTTAGACTTCGGCTTTCTGTGACACAGCAGTACTCCCAGCTCTCAGAGGCAAGGTGTCCAGGAGGCATATGAGGCACTTTTAAACTGTGACCAATGTTTGAAAACCAATGTTATGGCCTAACATCTCAAAGTGGTTTACAAAGAATTCACATAAACTAAAGTGTACACTATAGAATATTATCGGGTAATTAAAAAGGTGCCATCTCACATGCTACAGAATATGAATGCACCTTGAAAACCTGCTGAGTGAGTGAATAAGCCAGACACGAAGGCATACATCCTGTAAGATTCCATTTCTATGAGGGACCTAGAGTTGTCAAAATCATTAAGACAGAGAACAGAATGGAGGGTACCCCACTGGCAAGCTGGGGGGTGAGGGGCAGCTAGTGTTGGATGGGTATGGAGTTTGCTCTGCAAGATGTATAAATCCTGGAGATGAGCTGAACGCACTTAACACTGTTGAACTGTACACCTAGAAATGGCTAAGGTGGTAAATTTGATGTTATTTGACCACAATCAAAAATTAAAAAATAATCTAATAAAAGTGACCCTAACTTTCCATTCTCTTTCCCTATTACTCTTCATAGAATGTGCCACATTATACACGCAGGTGTGTGTGTGTGTGCGCATTTATTGCCTGTACACTTCCTCCCCCCAATACCCCTGAATACATCAGCTCTGAAGGCCAGATCTTGTCTTTCTGCTCTTCGCTCAGAGCCTGGAATAGTGTCTTGCAAATATGGGTACTTTGTAAATATCTTATGAACATCATTTTAAAATAGTGCAACCATTCCTTTTTCCAATTTTTTCTTATATTAATTCTAAAGAACATATCTCAGTTCAGCTTTTCTTCCCTCGTGCCCATCTTAATTGTTAAGTCATTAGTTTAACACCATCCTTCTTTAACTCCGGGGGCCAGTTATTAGCAAAGCCATTTAACCACAGTTAAACAATAACCAGGAAACATATAAAGCATATCCCCAAATAAAACACTTAACAAGTCCACTGTGAACATCAGTCTAATAGCATCACCCATTTCTCTTGTTCAAGTAGCTACCAGTTAATGACTTATGATATACAGGCTGCACATAATTGTAAGAGGATAGGACATAACAGAAAACATAAACTAAATTGCATTTTGCTTCACTGGATACTGAAATAATTTCAGCTGAGGTTTCCCAACTGTAGCTCAACGGCAAAGTTGGAAAATAACTAGATATGTGCATAAATCTTGAAACTATCTCCTGACTATAATTATTTTTAATATCCCACATAGGCAGAGCATTTTCTCATTTGGAAAAATACCCTTACAGATAATATCTAACCCGATATTCAAAAGCATCTCTGATACAATCAGGGCAGGTTCACAGCTTCTGTTTAGAGAACTAGAGAAGCTAAGTGATTTGATCTGGGTCACACATGTGAAAATCATTTTCAGCAGCATAAGAAGTAAGAGGTCTGACAGTGTGCTCCTATACAATTCTTGGAAGAAATCTGACCAGGTGATGGGACTGCGTCTACAAGCCACACATGAAAATCAATTCCAGGGCACAAAGACAGGTTGTAATGAGCACTCTTTCCATTGTAATGTAAGAACCGAAATACAGTTTCATGGGCATCACCACAACATGATAGGCTAGGCCTCGTGGGTGCAGCACAGAAATGAAGACAGAGTTTGTCCAAAAGAAACAGATTTCATAGAAAAGTCAGAGAATGGCATCTGGCCTGGATGCAATGCCCAACTGCAGGGAATTCTTAGCCCAGATATAAAACAGTGACCATAGGATTTTTATTTACAAGATAAGTCATTTAAGGCAATAAAATCTGGTTGCCAATGTCCCATTCTTTTCCTTCCTCTCTCCCTCCCTCCCTTCCTTCCTTCCTTCCTTTGCCACCCCGGAGGCATATGAAAGTTCCCAGACTAAGGATCTAATCCAAGCTGCAGCTGCCGGTCTATGCCACAACCACAGCAATGCCAGATCTGAGCTGCATCTGTGACCTATGCCACAGCTCATGGCAATGCCAACTCCTTAAACCACTGATTGAGGCCAGGGATTGAACCTGCATCCTCATGGATACTATGTCAAGTTCTTAACTCTGAGTCACAATGGGAACTCCTAATTTTTTTGAATTCAAATGTTAAAAGATAATCCCCCACCCCCACCCCCACAGCTGTATCGGCTGCTGGCTACCTGTGAGGTGCTGGTCCAGGCCCCTCACATGCATCAAGCTCCTTAAGGCTTCACAGCCACACGAGGAGGTATTCAATACTATTAGTATTACTACTACCCACATTGTATAGATAAGGCAACGGAAGCTCAGAGAAGGTACATCGTCTTGCCAAGGTCACATGTCTAGCTCCTGGCAGAGCCAGGACTAAAACTCAGGCAGCCTGGTTCCAGAGCCTGAACTCAGCAGTGGACTCTGGCCCCAGCACCCACAGACACTAGCATTTCGTGAAAGTGGTACTTTAGCACAAAACAGGGCAAAAAGCTCAAATAATTCAGTGTTCAAGATTTAATTTATTTAGCCAGGTGAAAAGCTCACTGTTTCCCCCTCTTTGGCTCAGATTTTTGTAAATGTCATCACAGACCTCCACTGGCCAGCAGAGCGTATCTTGATGAGCATGGTTACGGAGTATCTGGACAAGGATAAGATAAAAGTAAACACAGAAACATTCAGGGTGGAGATATACTGCTGGAACACTTCCTTAGAAAGAGAACACAGAAGCCTCATGTCAAGGAGGAGGCCTTCAGGTTCAGTTAGCTCAGTCCCCTCCTAAATACAGACTCTCCTTCTGCGATGCCAGGTTCTGCTTGAACACATCAGCCACTGGAAATTTGCTATGCATGACCTGACTCTTGTCAAATCTGCAGACACCTTGCTCTTCCCCACCATTTGTCTCAATCCTCCCATCGTTCCTCACTGGCTGAGCAAAAGTTCCAGAACATTTCTTATCCTGGGTGCTTTTCCTTGAGAGCAGTTTACTTTGTGCTCTCTATTTTAAAATGTGGGGACCAGAAGTGTGATAATAGGGAGGCTACCTAGCACTGGTAGAAAATGGCTCTCACCTCCTCCAACTTAGGCATTTACTTTCTTAATGCAGCCTACCCTTATATCAGTTTTTTGGGGGGGCGGTGGGGGTGGTAGGGTGAGGCAATAACATTAGAGAGTAATTAGTAGAATACGGACCATACTGTGTATTCATGTGTATTTAAACTACATCCTCAACCTCTTTTTCTTTTTAAATATGTGCTGTTGCTACATTTTATTACTCTAATTCCAGACTTGTACTCTTGGCCTTTTAAACCACATGGAATGGATGTCCAGTTATTCCTACTATGTGTCGCCCTCTTAGATTCCCCCACTGTTGATGGCTGCCCAAGCCCATTTTCCAACCTTCACCTATTTGGCAGAATGTTTAGCATCTCTTCTCAGATCATGAGCTCTCTGACTTGCTCTTTCTGATCCCTAAATGCTCAGGACCACCTGAGGGAGAGGCAGGGACAGCTAGCACATTTCTCCTTTTCACTGTGTCCTGTGCTGTGCAACTTCACAAGGCTCACCTGAGCAGTCACCAAGCTCCCCTGCAGATTTTCTCCAAAGCCTCAGGTCAAGAAAGCGTAAAACTGTATTTCTTCCTATGAGTAAAAGGCTCATGCAACTTCCCTTCTCTGACCCACCCAGCCTCACCCCTCTCATTTCTAGCTTTGACTTTCTCACCTAACATACTTCTATTTCCTAGGATTGATTTGTTCAACCACAGCTTTTTAAAAAATGCTCATTGCCAGTAAGGACACACCCACAACAGTGTCAACAGCAGGTTGCAAATAGAGGAAGAAGCCTGCTTTATCATCAGGCTTCCTTGCTTAAGTGAGGTTAATACTTTAAGGCACAGGGTGGCCATTCAAGTATCCGCTCAAAATTGGTGTTTAAAAGGACTGACAACCTATTATGACAGGTTCTGTATCGATACATTACGCAACAGTCACAAAAAGGTTTCTGGAAAACAGAGATGCCCATTATTTTTAGAGGAAATATATATAATAATCATGTCAATGCCTGAATTACAAGGCACAAAACCAGGAGAAAAGACAGAATGTATAAAAAAGAACAGAACTGAAAGCGTAGGTAGGTGGGGTTGTCGGTGACTAGAATGAAACAGGTTGTACCCTCTCTCTTGTCTAGACAACGGGATTCTAACCTTCCTGAGGAGAGAAAGGAAGACCATCTATCATCACGCCCCCAAACAGCATTTCTCAAAACGACACGGAAGTGAAATAACAAACTTGCTGCCCACAGAGCGTGCGTGGAGGAGAGCAGACCACGGCAGCTTCCCTTTGCCGGCCCCCGGTAATGGGGTCCCAGTATCTACAGTCCCTGGAGACCCCACAAGGCAGTTATAAAACAACAGATTTTTTTTTTCATTTTTGGCCACCCCGCGGCATATGGAGTTCCTAGGCCAGGGATTAGATCCAAGACACAATGGCGACCTTAACCGCACCTGTGGCAACACCAGATCCTTAACCCACTGGGCCGGGCTGGGTATCGAACCCATGTCCCAGCGCTCCCAAGATGCCCTTGACCCACTGAGCCACAGCAGGAGCTCCAAAAATAACAGCTTTGAAAGCAATTTCTATATTGTAAAATGATATCTACTGTGTTAACACAGCTACTTTTTTGCATTGCAACAGATGATAAATCATTTCAAAAAAAGGAGGGAAATTTTACTCAAAGAGTGAGAAGAAATGACCTGGTTTAGAGAGGTGAGGAAGAGAAAGTGTTATCAAACTCCTTTCTCCCTGGAACCTTCCACTGCATCCTTGGGACTCACCACAGATCTTATTCCAGAGACTCTGCCCTGAGTATAATATGACAGGCAGGGTGGGATCTGGGAAACAGCTTTTAAAAACCAGATTTTTGCCCCCCATGAGTTTGGGGCTTTTGGAAATCATACACTTCAAATTATAAAGAAAGAATGAAACAGTTACAATGGTTAAAGCTTCATCACTTCTCCCGCCAGACAGGGGCAGACTGTGCCCAGAGTACTTACACAACTTAAAAAGCAATAAAACCGATGGAGAAGTGTCCTCTTAAACAATGCCACCTGAAGAATCAATTAACTCCATCAAAATTTATGGAGTCTCCTGACCTCAGTCCATAATTCAGTGTAAGAGGTCTTCATTTACATGATCCCAAGCTGTTATTTCTCCCCACTCCCTACCTGAGAGAAGCCACGCACACAGCACTTGAAGCTCCAACGGGACCTCTCTTCAGGGTTTGATTTTTATAAGATTCTGCATTTCTCTCTCTGTCAACTCACTTTTATTTAAACTGAGGAGTGCGGTCAGCACCGTCAATTAGAACTTGATAGTCTAAGAATTTAAAGCCTGCCTGCAGCCCACAGATCACCCGAGCTTATTCTACAAATGGGCCCCGTGTCATTGGCAAGCAGCCCCTCCGTTAAATACCCATCGATAAAAACACAGCTTTAAAGCCATCTCTCGGATGGAATCTGTTCTCCCACAGCCCCTCCAGGCTACAAGTGCAGTAACATCGAACATAAAACAAAGGGGCCTGGATGAAAGGTTCTGACCTCTGAGCAGACATCCTTAAAGCAAACAGTTTCTGTCAACTTTGGGAGGTTTCCGACATGGCCTGTGAGACGCTCCTAGGAAGGTACAAATAAAGAACAGGTGACCTGAGAGACACCAAGCCTTGAGGTCCTGAAGTCACAGGCTGTGGGGACCTTTGCGCCAAAAAGGATGCTTACGAGGAAGAGCTGAGGGAGGCGTGACTGACTCTCACCGAGGCCGCAGACCGAAGCCCATAGGACAGTGACCAGCAGCCCCAGGGGCCCAGACTCACCAGCACACTTGGTCCTGGTCCTGAGGGCAGGGCCCGGAGACCCGGTGCCACCCTCGCCCGGCCGGGTGAGGAGCACACTGATCTCGTACTCGGTGTCTGGGTCCAGATGTCCGATCTTATAGTTTGTGGAGTCCACTGGCTGCCGGTCATTCCAGCTCCCGCTCGCAGTGCAGTATTCCACCTCCCTCGCCACGATGGGTCCATCCCCGTTGATGGAGTTGGCGTTGAGCTGTATCCACAGGTAGGTGGCCCCTACAGAGGCCAGCTGAGGGGGGGCGATGGGGACAGGTGGTTCTGAAAGGCAAACAAGAGGGCCGTCCTTCAGACATGCTGGCCTTTGGCTTGAAAAGCGCTGAAGACACAGCAATCACTAAAATAGCAAAGATGGTAACGTCTCAGGAATGAACTGTCCAGAATGGTTTCATTTGGGTTATTCAGAAAAAGCAGACTGATAAAGGCTTGCACACTGTTCAAACCCAAGAAATGAGCCATCTTTATAACGTAAGCCTACTCCGGCAGGTATAACCCCAATTTGTTTTCGGACACAAGCCATTTTCTCAAACAGCTACACAGGTATCAAAAGGTTTCTTTCTTTTTTTACTCAAAGGAACTTGTTAAAACTCTCTCATGTGGTAAGAACTGACCTCTAGAAGGCACTCCATTGTCAAGAATGCCTTTAAAATCATCAAAGGTAATAGTGTCATCATTAAATTCAGTGTCCTTATATTTATATTCGAAAGATGGCATCACTTTAAAAACATGGATGAGATTATAGTTTATGTCATCATAAATTCATTTCCAGGATGACTCGTTTTCCCCCAAAAGTTATCACAATGGACTTGTTCAGCTCCAGGAGAAGTGTGCGCCTGGAATAATAAAGTCCGTCACAGCCTCTGTTCAGGGAACTTCCAGAAATGAGTCTTATTAAATCCATGAATAGCAAAAGAAGCTCTCACGCAAAGATCAGCTATGCCCAGCTGGATAAAACTCAAAGCAATCAATAGCTAACATTCCCTACAACCCAAGAAGGTCTCTGTCACTGTTTAAAACTGACACTGACTTTTTCTGAATCATGGAGAAGGGAGAGAGGCAATTTTGCTTAAAACAGCATTCCCAGTCTAACAGATCCTTGCCGAATGGCTCTCCAGGCACCACACAAAGGCATTCCATAGGCCAGTGTCACCGTGAGTGGCACTACATATGATATTAGGGATGGAGATAATTGTATGAAATAACATTTCTATTTAATAACCCTCCATCTGAGAAAAACTTAAGTTCTAGTGATTTTTGTTTCAAGAATGTTTCTGCAGGTGGTTTGTGCCTTTTTGTGTGTTTTTGTTTTTCACTCCCTCATTTAGCGCACACAAAGGCACAGAAAGTGAAGCTGGCTTTGTTCTATTACTGACGTGTGCTGGCTGGTGTGCTGTGAAGCTGTCCGTTCCAGGGCAGGCATAACCAGTCGATCCCTGTCATGTTTCCTGTTAACGGAGACCTCAGGACAGCTGGTCCCAACTGAGGCTGGCCCCTGAGATGACACCAGGTGGATCCCTAGACCAATAAGGAACCAGGAACACAAGCTCCTTATGTTGGGTTGGAGCGTTTTGGTTCTTCTTTCTTTATTCAAGGTGGGAGAAGTCATACTGACTTTTAGAACAGCTGGGAAATCTCAGGAGACCGAGTCAAAGTAAATATTAAGATGAATTTTATTTGGGAACCACAAATTTGGTACAAACTTAGTAAGATATTGTTCCTATTTTTTACAAACGACAATTTTGTGCTAGCTCTTCATTTCTTTAAATAGTTGTGACTCAACTCATAATGATTTAACATCAATTTATATCATTATGGGATTCCTTGAACCAAGACACGGAATGGGCCTTTTATAGTATATCCTAAGGCACTTACGTGGTCAGGCTGAAAGAGCAGTTAATTACTTTGAAGTTGCAAATGCTAGCAAGGGTTGTTTAGCTGCCATTCAAAAGACAACTCAGGGACAAAGCCACAAAGGTTAGTGAGTGCACAGTTCATTTAGGAATTTTTTTAAAAATGAATTTTATTTTTTCCGTTATAGCTGATTTACAGTGATTCAATTTCAGTATTATTTATTTATTTTTGCCTTTTTCTTTTTAAGGGCCGCACCCGTGCCACATGGAGGTTCCCAGGCTAGGGGTCAAATCGGAGCTATAGCTGTAGGCCTACACCACAGCCACAGCAACACGGGATCCAAGCCAGGTCTGCGACCTATACCACAGCTCACGGTAACACCGGATCCTTAACCCACTGAGTGAGGCCAGGGATCGAACCTGCGTCCTCATGGATGCTAGTCAGATTTGTTAACTGCTGAGCCATGACAGGAACTTCATTTAGGATGTTGTTACTAGTATCCTAAAATGGACAGGACTTTTGTTTATCCTAAGATTGTTTTCTCTATTAGTGCCCTATTAAGAAGAGTACAAAATACATTCAGTCAAGTGGAAGATTCACCTAGAACCTACAAGTAATTGAGACGTAATAATTGAAATAATTGCCATTCAAAAGGACGTTGGGGTGGTTGGAAGAATCTGTATCAGAATAAGTCAATATTTAACTGTTGAATAAATTTTCTCAAAATGAAGGAAGGAACTCAATCTATACTGAGTGGTAAAAAGCAATTTAAAATATTTAATCCCATTGAAAGTTGAATTTAATCCAAGTGGAAGGACATGATGAAAGTAATTCTAAATCAAACCAGCAATGAAAGAACTTAATGATATGCATATGTTAATTCCTAATATATATCTCCTCTAATTAAATGATATTGGCGTATATGCATATACACATGCATGGCAGAGATTATAGGTAGTATTTTTTGATTACCAAAAGAAGTGGTAGAAATAAATAAAACAAAAAGATAGCTTAAAATGACTTGGGCTTCATTGGGGGGCCAGCACTAAATCAGGGCATGACCTTAAGAAAGTTGTAAACTCTTTGGACTTAGAGAGTTCCCCAGTGGTCTAGTGGTTAGGATTTGGCATTTTTACCACTGCAGTCAGGGCTGAGTTCAATCCTACATCAAGCCGCTGCATGCTGTGGCCAATAAATAAATAAATACATACATAAATAATAAACTCCTTGGACTTTGATTTTTCCATTTTTAAAAAATTAGCACTCCATATGCATGGATATAAAAAGTGTTCAAACACGTGGCCTAAAAATGTCACGATACATATTAAGGTAATTGTCTCAAAGTAATGCTTAATTTAACTAGGAGAGTCCAGCATGTTATCTCATTTTTAAAAATAAAATCTATGCAAAATGTGGCAATAAAATTAAAATGGGAAAAAAGTCCAATCTGTTGTTGAGCCGTAACAGCAAATTGATTGTGACCAGCGCTGGCAGGTTACAGAGGTAGGAAGAGGTGCTTGGACATTTGATGATGATGAGCCAAGAGCCCTGGACACTGTCACAGGAAGGAAAATGCTTGGCAAAAATGTGAGTAAGAACCACTCATCACCTGTGATTATGTTTGTTCTGGCCAAGCAGAAATTTCTGGCTTGCATTTTTTTTTTTCTGTATGGCACCCGTGCCATACGGAGGTTCCCAGGCTAGGGGTCGAATAGGAACTATAGCTGCCAGCCTATACCACAGCCACAGCAACATGGGATCCAAGCGGCATCTGCGACCCACACCACCGCTCACCGCCATGCTGGATCCCTGACCCACTGAGCAAGTCCGGGAATCCAACCCGCATCCTCATGGATACAGGTCAGATTCTTTTCCACTGCATCACGAAAGGAACTCCTGGCTTACTTTTAATTCTCAACAAATTAACTTTCCCACAGAGGCAATTTTTCAAGCGGTCACTAGGTTTTCTCATACTGATCATGAAACACCACACCTCACCATGCACTGGCTGGTCACAGAGACACACTATAGCAATGAGAAATCTGTGAATGGAAAAAGTTCAAAAGAACAGAACCGAGATGCAAAGGAAGGGGCAGTGGTGATGATAAAGAACTCAGCCTCGGGAACAGCGAGGCAGCCTCGCTGCTGGATTGGTTGGCAAACCATGTCCACTGTCTACACTGCAACTCCTCACTTCCCAGGGATCCCTGTACAGTAGGGTGTGCGCATCTACACAGAATTTTAATTTTCTTATAGATATTAAGCCCAAACTCAAATACTAGCCAGACGAGTAAGTTCAAGTTTCACTACAAACCATAATTCACAGGGATGTAGTGGGGCGAATCAGATCCTTCAAGTAGGTACCTGGGTGTGTGTTTCCTGCTTCCTTCTATGGAACCCTAGTCACTGCTGCGAGGTCAGGCTCCCCATAAGTCAGGCGTGACTACTAGTAGCAGCGCTGATTTCCCAGCAGAAGCACATGCCCATGACACCTACAGATTTGATCCTAGAGGTTAGGTCCCAGAGGTTCTGATTCAATATTGGGTGTGGGAGTGGGGGTGGAGAAGAGGTAGGCAGTTTTTTTTTTTTTTTTTTTCTTTCAATTTGGAAAGGTGGTTCAGCCGTGCATTCTCAAGTGAGGACCAGAAGTGCACTGAAGCCGAGAGTAAGAACCACTCCATCCCCCACCAGGGCCTGACAGGCTGGCTGCCTACCTGGTATTCTGTTCTAAGTGCCCTTCACATACTTTTGTTTTTGTTTTTGTTTTTTTTGTTTTTTTGGGCTGCACCTGAGACATATGGAAGTTCTCAGGCTAAGGGTTGAATGGGAGCTCCAGCTGCCGACCTACACCACAGCCACAGCAACTAGGGATCCAAGCTGCACCTGCAACCTACACCACAGCTCATGGCAACGCCAGATCCCTAACCCACTGAGCAAGTCCAGGGATGGAACCTGCATCCTCATGGATACTAATTGGATTCATAACCCACTGAGCCACGAGGGGGAACTCCCTCTGTGGTTTATTTTTCTTAAAAAAAATTTTTTTGGCCATGCCCTCAGCATGAGGAAGTTTCTAGGCCAGGGATGGAACCGGCACCACAGCAGTGACAGCGCTGGACCCTTTAACCCCTAGGCCCCCAGGGAACTCCAGTTCACATACTTTTCGATTCTGATACTCTTGAGAGCCCTTGAGAGGAGTCACATGCTTGTGACAAGTGTACAAGAAAACAGTACCCTTGTGGCAAGGGTACAAGGAAACAGAAGCACCACAGAGCTCTTGGGCTTGAACCCTGCAGTTGGTAAAACTGCCTGCATAGAGAAACTGCTGACAAGACAAATAGTCCACCCAAAAGAGATCAATTTTATGCTCCCTATTTAACAAATGCAGGGAGAAAGAAACCTAAAAAGCAGGCATCACTCTGTTCCCCTAGGATGAAACAGCAATGGCGTGCCACAAGCTGTCTAAAATGCCTCATGGTACATCTAAAAGTCCAAATTACTCTGGGACCAAAAATTGCCTTAGCACTTCTAATACCATAAACTTTTTAGTCCATGCACACACAGAAAACATCAAACCAACTAAAAGCAAACTTATTTCCCCTCTTCTTTTTACTCAGCCCCCCTTCCCGAATATATTGATTCAATTTTTCAGTCATGCAAAATATAGTAATAGAAGCTAATGGCCACATTATGAATGTTAACTCAGTATTATCAATATGGCTTGTGAGATATGACAGAGTATTTTTCTACTGACACTGCTTCATTTTATTAACCACCCTGCTATCATAAACACCCTGGCTGGTGAATATTTGCATTTTAAGTGATTTTTCTATCAGTGAAAAAAAATGTCATTCCTTAAAAAATATTTATAGGTGATAATCTCTGTATACAGAGCTGGCAGAAGAACTTGCCAAGAGCACATTCATTGCTTTGTATGCAACTAAGCCAACAGAAAGAAAATACATTTTTCAAAAATACTGCTCACGTGCAAAAATGTGCACTTAAAACGCCATCCATCAATACAGCCTGTCACTAAACCACTGTTCAGAAACAGATATGGCTAAATCTGAGCTTTCCACAAATCAGGAACTCACACCCATGTCACGTGTGCGTTTCTTTTGATAGACTGTTTGAGGGTATACAAGTGCATCAAATACCTTTAACTACCAATTCTGCATAGTTGGATATGCCAACGCCTCCATCGGTGCGAATCATGCAGCGGTATTTTCCTGCGTCTCGCTTGGTTGTATTCACGACGTTAAATGAGGCTATGAATCCCCGGGAACTAGTCACCTTTATCTCCTTCAGAGGGGCATCCCGCACGTCAATGCCCTGCAAGGGGAGAGCAGAAAGAAACATCAGGTGTCACATCGTGACTGGAAGACGCAGAATGGATGTCACTGACGCTACTTCCATGCAGATCCTGGTTCCTTGTTTATTATCCATGGGCGGTTGTTCCAGTAGGACATCTGCCCAGGAAATGGAAGTTCTGCTCCAACAACACTTTCAGGATTGAGACGTGCATTTCTCTCTCTCTCTTTTTTTTTTTTTTTTTTTGGCTTTTGAACAACACACCCATGGTCTATGGAAGTTCCCAGGCTAGGGGTCGAATCGGAGCTGCAGCTGCTGGCCTAAGCCACAGACCCAGCAACACGGGATCCGAGCCAAGTCTGCAACCTACACTACCGCTCACGGCAACACCTGGTCCTTAACCCACTGAGTGAGGCCAGGGATTGAATCCAGGCCATCATGGACACTAGTAGGGTTTGTTACCACTGAGTCATGACGGTAACATCTGAGGGTACAAAATTATGTGCACGGAAATGTCATGTTTTTGTCCATTCAAGGTATGAATTATGTTATGTTAGCTCAACAGAAGAACAGGAGAAAGCACGTGGAAAAATTCTTTATTTTGTTCCCAAATGATCAACACTCTTTTCATACCATTAGTTGTATTTTTTTTTTGTTATACTTGACTAGGAAAGAAAATTCATTCACACGCTACCTATTACTGACTTCATTTTTATATATAAACCAATAAACAACTTATCAAGAATTACTTGACAGGAGTTCCCATAATGGCTCAGTGGAAACAAATCTAACTAGTATCCATGAGGACGCAGGTTCGATCCCTGGCCTTGCTCAGTGGGTTAAGGATCTGGCATTGCAGTGAGCTGTGGTGTAGGTTGCAGATGCGGCTCGGATCCCGCATTGCTGTGGCTGTGGCATAGGCCGGTGGCTACAGCTCCAATTAGACCCCTATCCTGGGAACCTCCATATGCTGCGGGTTTGGCCCTAAAAAAAAAAAAAAAAAGAACTACTTTACAAAGGTAAGTAGGCATTAACATAGCCCCTGTGGAACTGGTGTGAAGGCCCAACCTCCGCATTAGAACGTCCTTCCTGGATCGACAAAAACCAAGCAGAAGTAGATGCTTAATGTGACCTGACACTGAAATGCTGGGACAGAAGTTCCTTGTCACAGTGCAGAGCCCAGGAGCACACCAAGGAGGTTCCACCAGTGGGGCAGCGTTGTTTTATACTGACCCCCTGCTCCCCATACCAGACATTAAGTAAGTCTAGTTCTGCACATGTGGCAATCCATGCTAGGGTTCTCATAGTCTAAAGCCTCAAAAGAATGCCACAGATTTCAGTCCCATGCATTTTTTTCTTACACATATCAGGAAAGAGGCTATCTTTGACATGTTATTTGTGAGCGTTGAGAAAACAATGGGCAAAGACCTTAAGGCAAATGCATGACGCCAAGCACTACGCCCATCTATTCATCCAGCAACCACTGTGGGCACCATCCACGTGCCATCACTGTGTTAAGACACTCGGCTCACACAGTGGACCACAGAAAAGCGGCCCCGATGCTCACAGGGCTTTGGCTGCTGGGAAGTATAGGCGTGAAATGGATACAGGATCACCAGCAGTGGCCAGTGCAGGTGACCGGCAGAGATCACCATGTGGGCCACCTTTATTTAGATACAGTGGGCATGGGAGGTCAGTTTGAGGAAGTGACACTGAAGCTGAGAGCTGAACAGTAAATAGGAGCTACCTGGTACAGGGGAGGGTGGAAGAGAAAGAGAGTCCCAGTCAGAGGAGACAGAATAGAAGCCCAAGATGGTAAGAAAGAACTGAAAGTGTTGGATGACATCAGGTTGACCAGGGCAACTGGGAGGCAGGCAAGCACCAGTCCCTTCAGGGACTCATAGGCTATATTAAAACATTTAGGGCTTACCGGTGTGGCACAGTAGAAACAAATCCGACTAGGAACCATGAGGTTGCCGGTTCAATCCCTGGCCTTGCTCAGTGGGTTAAGGACCTGGCATCGCCATGAGCTGTGGTGTAGGTGGCAGATGCAGCTCAGATCCTGTGTTGCTGTGGCTGTGGCATAGGCTGGCAGCTGTACCTCCAATTTGACCCCTCACCTGGGAACCTCCATATGCTGCAAGTGCGGCCCTAAAAAGCAAGCAAACAAACATAACAAAGAAACAAACATTTATGTTTGGGGCGTTCCTGTTACAGCTCAGCAGGTTAAGAACCTGAAAAAGTGTCCACGAGGATGCAGTTTCCATCCCTGGCCTCACCCAGTGGGTTAAGGAGCCAGCATTGCCTCGAGCTTCAGTGTAGGTCACAGATGAGGCTTGGATCCAGCATTGCTGTGGCTGTGGTGTAGGCCGGTAGCTGTAGCTGCAATTAGACCCCTAGCCTGGGAACTTCCATATGCCATGAGTGCGGCCCTAAAAACCAAAAAAAAAAAAAAAAAGAAAAGAAAAAGAAATGTTTATAGGTTTGAAAATGCTAGACTACAAATAATAAAATTCATCTGTACAATTCCATGATTTATATAATGCAAAGCCTTTTAAAAAGTTTTTTATCAGCATGTCCTGATGGATGTGAGTTTGGAAGTGAGACTGACCAGATTGCCAAACCTAACTTCAGATTGATTTACCTTCCTGCCACCCCTTCCCTCATTTGTTATGAGGGGACAATACAACTCTCAGGGCTGTTGTGAGGATTTAAAGGTATATGCAAGGCACCACACAACCAAGCCTGTGCGGATCCTGGACCAACCAAGGGATGAGTTCAAGAAGAAAGGCGGACGGGCTGTCAAAGTACCACCTATCTTATGAATAAACCTGGCCCTGCAGAAGAGGCAGAATGTGGCTGACGTGCAGAAACAACGGGCTTGCTAAGACTGAAGCACAGAATTAAACAGACTCACCCACCCAGCCAAGGGCTCCCATCTGTTGGGCGCTGCTGTGAAACTCGCAGGATGGAGGACAGGGCTGTTACCGGATGTAGCTCCTAAAGGAGGGGCCAGGCTGTGCTCACAGCTTCCCTTCCCGCCCAGCAGAGAAAAGGCATGAGGGGTGCTGCATCAGTACAGTCCCTGCCACTGGGAGGGAAACATCAGGACTAGGGAAGAACAGTTCCCACCACCTTTAGTACCAGCTGTCAAGACAGCCTTGTTAGTAGCTTAAAAGTCATAAATCAGAATATGAAGTTACATGTATATATACCTTACATATCTTAAGTGTCTTGTTTTTTTTTTTCTTTTCTTTTTTTTTTCTTTTTTTTTAAGTGGCCGCACCTGCGGCATATGGAGGTTCCCGAGCTAGGGGTCGAGCCACAGCCACTGAAGAAGCAACGCCGAGGAGTTATGTTGTGAGCCACACGGGAAGTCCATGTGTCTTGTTTTTTAACTGAAGCCCCTAAATTTGGTCTGACAAAGCCACTGAGAAGTTAGATAAGACAAAACAAATTAAAACCAATCTGGCATTATTAACCAAGAGGAACAAGTATTTCTCTCTGTATTCTATACATTCAGTCTCCCATCCTCTCACCCAAATAAAAAAATATTGAATTCTGGGAGTTCCCGTCATGGCTCAGTAGTTAACGAATCCGACTAGGAACCATGAGGTTGCAGGTTTGCTCCCTGGCCTTGCTCAGTGGGTTAAGGATCCGGCGTTGCCGTGAGCTGTGGTGTAGGTTGCAGACGCGGCTCGGATCCCGCGTTGCTGTGGCTGTGGCGAAGGCCGGCGGCTACAGCTCCTGTTAGACCCCTAGCCTGGGAATCTCCATATGCCGCAGGTGCAGCCCTAGATAAGGCAAAAAAAAGACAAAAAAAAAATATATTGAATTCTACCTCCAGGAGTAACCTTAGACCTATTACTCTGTAAAAATTAAGTCTGTCTTTTTTCAAAGAGGAAAAAGAAAAATCCCATGTCATTATGAACGATAAATCAAGCCCTGAAGAAGGGTCTATAATTATGTGTTTTGTTTATTTTTAACAACAACCACAAAATGGCTGTCTACTTATTTATTTACTTCTGGTGTGAATCTTGTAAGAATATAGTTCTTAGGAGTTCCGTGGTGGCCCAGTGGGTTAAGGATCTGGTGTTGTCACTGCAGTGGCCCGGGTGGCTGCTGTAGGGAGTTTGATCCCTGGCCCGGGAACTTCCACGTGCCACAGGTGTGGCCAAAAGGGGGGAAAAAAAAAGAGTATACTTCTAGAGTAATCTCGTAATAGTTTTCCTAATGGAATAAGCCTGACTCGAGAGAATGTTTATTCGAAAGAGTTTTAACGTATATCCTCTTGGATCCCTCACAGCTACTGCAGTCTATACAGAGGGCACCCAAGTGTAAGAAAACCTTAGTGTTGGATTCATATATATGTTGAGAGGAGTGTTACTTCACAGGTGTTGTCACAAATTGATCCTTTAAAATAAACAGCTTCCAACTAATAGCTCAACACAATTCCAGTGAGTCATGTGAACTCTTAGGGACAGGCTTTAAAAAAAATCCCATGTATTTAATCACACGGAAAATTAGATTCAGCATCAAGGAAAACAGTACATAGGAAAGAGAAAAATCATTCTGGCTAGCAATCATTCTAGCTTAAGCTCCATACCAGACCATAAATCTTGCTCAAATCTGCAGGTGTTTTGTATTATATCATGGGCATGTACATGAATTCAAGCATTCATTCAGCTCACACTTGATAAACATCTTTCACGAGGCTGGCACTCTACATATACAGGGAGCATGGGGTTAAGAGAACCATCCTTCACCTAACTGAATTTATAGTCTGGTTAGAAAAAGAGATGGGCTAAGATAGTAGTTACACCGCAGAGCAATGGACTGACAGCTACAGTAACCCAGGAGAGGGGTTCTCACTGAAGAGGGAGGTGAAGGTTGACCTTCTAGAAAGCACGGACCAGAGTTGCTCGGGACTTTCTTGGGCAGTGAAGGGGGAGAAATGGAACCAGTGATTGAGAAGAGCTCTGTCAACGTCAAGAGCCAAGACAGCCGGAAGTTTAGGGGCCAGCAGTGGCTTCCATTCCGCTAGAATACAAGTGCTCCTGGGAATGGCGGGTGATGGGGCTGGAATGGCACAGCCCACACCCAGGAAGGTGGATTAGTTCATCCCGATGCCAGGATTGCAAGGGTTTTAGGCAAAAGGGTGATGTGTGCGCATCTTTGGGGACAGTCATGGACCGAAGCAAGGAGTGCGGAAGCCCAGCTGATGCCTGGGTAACTGGCTGCATTTTCTGCAGAAGTAAGAGCAACCAGTGCCAAAAGGAGGGGTGGGAAACGGGAAGGGAAAGGTTCTAAAGCTACTTAGGACATATAATGTATAAAAAGCGGGCTAGACTGCAGTACCATCTTTTTCTTCTAGCAGATCACAAGGTCCTCAAGGTCATGAAACATATCTATTCATGTCCTGGGTGCACCAGGAACAAAGCTCAATTAATATTTGCTGACTCTAGAATACCTAGCTCAGTGGAAACAAGTTCCAGAGGGTAGAAAAGACCTGGGACGTTGTTCTATTAATGGATTTATCCCTGAGACCCTACAACTGCTCAACAAATCTTTATTCGCAAGGGAGACCGATAGCAAGAATAAAAGGATAGTTTACAGAATGCATGTGTTCCTTGGTCAGCAACACCGCCCACTCGCTGTGATCCTGTTGGACAGAAATAACAGCCCCAGAGACGTCTGCTCCCTCGCCACCAGAACCTGGGGATATGTTCCCTGACAGAACAAAAAAGGACTTTGCAGATGAGATTAAAATAAGGATGAGGGTTGTGGCTCAGTTGGTTAAGGACCTGACTTTGTGAAGATATGGGTTCAATCGCTGGCTTCTCTCAGTGGGTTAAGGATCCAGTGTTGCCACAGGCTGCGGTGTGGGTCATAGCTGCAGCTCTGATTCGACCCATGGCCAGGGAACTTTCATATGCTGCAGGTGCAGGCTTAAAAAAAAATGAAGGATGGGAGGAATTCTAACCAATATTCTGTGATGATCTACATGGGGAAAAGAATCTGAAAAACAATGGATCTGTGTATATGTATAACTGAATGGCTTTGTGGTACTGCAGGAATTATCACAGCACTGCAAATCAACTACACTTCAATAAAACTTTAGAAAATGAAAAAAAAAATAAGGATCTGGAGGTGGAAGATAAGCCTAGATGATCCAGGTGGATACCTACTGAGCTCAACAGCATCAACCCTGGCTTGTGCAGCTGCACTTGAAGCCTGCCCTAAAATGACATTAGGTACAGGTTAAAACTGTTAGCAAAGAAGAGGTAAAATGTACTTGGTAAGGTGAATGGAGAATGGAGTGAGAGACACAAAGCAGGGACAGGAGGAGAACAAGAGACAAAGGCTTTGTTTACGGAAACCCAGATGGCAGGGCGCTGTAGATGACTGTGAGTGACCAGACACACCTGGCCCAGGGCAGACCTCCACAGGATCTATTCTTAAGGATGATAAAAAGAGATGTGATGTGTACATTGAAATGTTTACTTTTAGATACATATTAAAAATACAGGACATAAAAAGTACGGACATTTAAAAGACTATGCATAATCCCATCATTTAGAGATGAATACCATAAACATTTTAGAGCAGTTTATATTTTTGTTACACAGCATTTTCATTTAAATAAAATTCAAAAGAACGGTCCAATATAGATATAAGATTTTATCTCTTTGTTTAAACTTCCTGTGATATCTACAAAATTTTTCATAGCATTAGATAATTTCAAAATGTTAAAATGCTTTTTAACATTTCCTACTATATGACTCCAGCAATTATTTATGTGTTTCCCTATTACTACATGTTTAGATTATTTATATTTGACACTATTATAAATGATGTTAGGTCAATCCATATTTACTAAATTAGTAGGTCAAAAGGGAATAAAAATTTTAAGGTTTTTTTGGAGAAATAACCTAAAAGTCTCTAAAGAGGATTAGAATCTGTTTGCAAGAACTGTGTTTTTCAGAGAGAGTGCAAATGGCTCCTAAAATCAAGTTATTTTCCAAACCCTTTTGAATATCATGAACAGATCAAACAGAACAGAGAACTGGCTTAAATCACTGACCTTTTCTTATTAGTATTTCTAATACAATAGGGGGAAAAAAACTCAGCTTATCCTGGGTAAAAGATCAAATATTCAGAAGTATATTTGTATTTATTTTTGTGGTACTGTATGCCTCTCATGGCATCTCTTACAAGATGGCACTTTTAAATTAAAATAAGTGCCATGTTTAATATTTTGAAGAATGATAATTCCCTACAACATAAGACACGGGTAGGTATTCCTTGAGACTCACATCTTCAACATCTACAAGTAGGTATTTCTAAAAATGTATTATTTCTTAAAGTGGAATATCCAAACTAATTAAGATTAAGTGTGCTTAAGATAATTTAACTGAAGAGCATGTAGCACTACTAAAATGTATACTTAGAATTAGGGACGCATGGCAATATTCAAACATCTATAAGATTAATCACTCAGATTGATGCATCTCTTTTACATTTGTGGCATCACAGTAATTTCATGTAAGCTGAAAATCCCCCTTTGAAAATGTGAGCAGAAATAGCAGCCTGAAGACCGGCAACCATGGAGGCCACAAGTAAGATGAATGAGGTGAGCAGAGAAAGAAACCAGGAAGGAAAGAGACCAGAGGGAAGAAGAAGCAGCGAGATCCACAGAGAAAGAAGGGGTGGTGCCAGCATGAGACGGGCTGGAGAGGAGCTGTGGAGGTGACAGGACAAGAGCGGGGATGCGGAGGGAAAAAAGGACCAACAATCAGGGAGACAGGGACCAGGGGAGGACAGAAGGGAAAGCAGACCATGTGCCCAAACACAAGAGAAAGACGTGCTTCTGAGCTCCATTCCTTGGGCCATGTTCATTCTTTTCCTCTGAAATCCTGACACTCACCAGGTCTAGCAGAGCCTGTCAGCTCTGTAGTAGCTCACCTCTCAGACTATAAGCATGAAATGACTGGTTTAAGAAGATGTGGGACTGGAGTTCCTGTCGTGGCTCAGAGGTTAACGAACCCAACTAGTATCCATGAGGATGCGGGTTTGATCCCTGGCCTCGTCAGTGGGTTAAGGATCTGGCATTGCCACGAGCTGTGGTCACAGACATGGCTCGGATCCCGCGTTGCTGTGGCTGTGGTGTAGGCTGGCAGCTATAGCTCCGATTCGACCCCTAACCTGGGAACCTCCACATGCTACGGGTGCAGCCCTAAAAAGCCAAAAATTTTTTTAAAAAAAGGATGTGGTCATATACACAATGGAATATTACTCCGCCATAAAAGAGGACAAAATAATGCTTCTGGCAGCAACATGGAGGGACCTAGAGATGATCATACTAACTGAAGTAAGTCAGACAAAGGCAAATACTCATATGATACCCCTTATAAGTGGAATCTTAAAAATGATACAAATGAACTTATTTATAAAACAGAAATAGAGTCACAGATATAGAAAACCAACTTGTGGTTTCCAAAGGGGAAAGAGGCGAAGGCAGGGATTACATTAGGAGTTCGAGATTAATAGATACTCACTACTCTATATGAAATAGATTACTAACGAGGACCTACTGTATAGTACAGGGAACTCCATTCAATATTTTATAATAACCTAGAAAGGAAAAGGATTGGAAAAAAAAGAAGCCACCCATGGGTGGATTCATGGAAGGGAAGGAGAAAACATCCTCGGAGGGCAGAGGCTATGAAGAGGAGAGCTCACCGTCACTCTGTTCATGTCACAGCCCATTACTTGGGTCCTTAGAAAAGAAGGAAGGCAGTGTTCACAGCCCTTGGCCATCAGAAACCATCGCCTATGATGCCACTGGGGACCAGAGGACAGCAATACGGGACAAAAGCCAGGAAAGTGATATAGACTAGAAACCAGGGAATGATGATCGTTGTACAACTATAAATGTAATAAAATTCACTGAGTAATTAAAAAAAAAAAAAAGAAACTGGGGAAGGACCAGCGTGGAGGTGGAGGGATGTTTCTAGAACCTCAGCACCAGAGGCTTTTCCCGACTCCTCCCACATGCCGGTCAATGCTTTGGATGGCCTCACAGGTATGTTTGTCAAATGCACAGGCGACCATTAACCAGCACATGAAGGGACACACTGGGACAAAAGAAAAAGATGGTCTGACTCCCCGTTACTAGGCTTCAGGATCTTCTCCAGGTTTTTTCCTGCTGTATTTGTAGCGGGAACACTCTAGAGGTAACAGCCTGGTGACCCCCAGGGAGGATTGGCGGTGAGACTGAAGGGGACTTAGGCATTGAGTACGGAACTGAACAAACTGATTTTAAGATGTCTTTTGATCCCCAGATGCCCTTCCTAGGGTCATAATTCAACAGGGAAGGCAGGGGACAGCGGATGGCTCGTTTTCTGCGATGCAAGGAGGCGGGAAAAGGCCGTGGGTCCCCTTCCTTGTGTGCCTCTCCCCGTGACAGGGATGATCAGACAGGACAGTGTGTTCAGGCCCTCAGGTACCCTGAGCAGCTGGGAGATGACGGGAGACACTGTTATTCCAGCACAACAAAATGAGGAAAATGTATGCCGGGCAGAGAGCAAATTT
>PVHT021183608.1:18353290-18440932 GCA_004024745.2 Catagonus wagneri | reverse complement strand
GACCTACACACCACAGCTCACGGCAATGCCAGATCCTTAACCCACTGAGCAAGGCCGGGGATCGAACCTGCAACCTCATGGCTCCTAGTCAGATTCACTTCCACTGCGCCACAACGGGAACTCCTGTGTTCTTAATAACATTACAGCAGGATCAGGAGACATCACCAAGGATGGGCGTTATGGCCGTTCTTTAGAACACGAGAGTTTGCTGCAAGAGAGACTTGGAATTCTCAGGCACAAATCCCTGACTCCAAGCGTGCAGCGCCCAGTGTCAAGAAACTGCTGACCCCTCTTTTGCTAACTTAATGAAACAAATATAATGGCCAAGTCTTCAAGGAAATGATCTTGGCGGGTTCAAGACAGCTTCTTAGAAAAGAAGGAGTATATTCAAACACACGTGCATTTCAATTCGAGGAAGCCGGGGGATAAAGCACTGACAGTCATTTAAATGAAACTCCCAACCTTCTTTATGCGGTGGACTAATGCTAGGACTTCTAAATGAGCTGTAATTTGCCAGCAAAAGAGACACATATTAAGTCTCTCAGAAATAGTTCTGCAATAATCAGAGCAATGATTGAAGGAAATTGAGGTCTGGGAAGTTAGTGGCACTTGGGGTAAATTAATCCCATTTTGGAGGTGCTCCGAGTGCCTGAGCTGAGAGGACACAGGCCAGGCAGCTGCCCCGCCTCAGCCACACAGGTGGGGACTTAACCGCACTTTCATTTATTTCAGAGGGAAAAGAGTCCCTATTATCCTACTTTCAAAAATGCCCATTTGTGAGACACTGATTGAAATTCTTACCACTGCGATCACTAATGGCACCAGCAGCGCCAGGAATAATTCTGTTTAACACGGTTCACGTAATCTAAATCCAATAAAAATTGAACATCTCCACCAATCGACTTTCTGGAGATCACATATTTTCTTATATTAATGACTAAGTGTCGATCTTTGATTTTTAGGCCATGACCAAGCTCACCCAAATATTTATTGATGTGGAACACTAGTACCAGAAGTTTTTACAGATGTTATCATATATTATGAATATGTACTGACAAGGATACCTTGATCGGCTAATGGATATACAGATAGCCAAAGTAATATGCAGATATCCAAAGTAACATATCATTCAAATATCTAATAGTCCTATGGGCATATCCGAGTAAAAAATTCGATTACAAAAATTTAGAACCTCATTTTGATATTCAGACACAGTTCAATATATGTTTGCAATACGTGAATAATTATTTAACCAACCTGTGTTTAAATTTTGTTTAGAAGTTCACCCGAATAACATAGGACATACACAATAAATACAGTAATTAGACATACCAGAGAAATTAGAAGCTCTCTTGTCTTAAAATCAAATATCCAACTATTGCCTGGACTAATCCAGACACGTCAAACTATGGACCCTGCCACCGACTGACATTTCCTGTTAGGTTAAAGGTTTGGGTTTGCAAGGCCAGGACTAGACCTTGTTTATGTCAAAACTGTAATAATGGCACCGAGATATGAGGAAAGTGGCAGTGCTTCCGGTGCTAGTATCCCACATCAATAACTGTCCGTGACCTAAAAGACGAGTCTCCTTAGCCATCAAGGCGGCTGACAAGAACATCACTTTTCCCCATCATTATGCCTTAAAACAAACCACTCTTTCTGAAAACATAGATGAAAGAAAATAAAGGTGCAAGATAAAGGTAAAAAGTGCCACCGTTCTGAATGCAAACTGAAATGGCCAATATGATCTCGGGGCACACTTTACTTTCAAACGTGTGTACGTGTGCATGCGTTTATATCTTAGCTCTGTCCGATGGGAAGATCCAGAAACAGGAACCAGCAGTGATAAAGCATCTCTGCTCACATCGTAACTTCTAATTACCAGTTTCCCCTGAAGAGGAAGCAGGGCTCCCTGGAGAAATGGTCAATTCTAAGCCATTACAATGGGAAATACCAGCCTGGAACGTACTGTAAATTTTAGACGGAGACAGGTAATATCGCAAAGCAAAATTTATTAATTAATTTTCCCCGGAATCTCCCTAGACGTGTCCTACTATTGCATCGATGTCAAATAAATCTTCACCTTTAAACAAAGGTGAGCCAAAATCATACTAAGTTAAAACATACAGTGCATGCTTTCAAGGCGCTCAGTGGTTTCAGATATGTTCAATATTATATCACATATAGGGATATTTAACCGAAGAAAACAATAATGGATGTGATTTCAACCACTCAAAATTTTAAAGAGCCAATGGTTCCTATAGCAACTGAAGACAGTCCTCTTTGTGCATTCCTGGTATTTTCTATGACAGTAAGTGATGTTAAATTTATGCTTTATTATATAGGGTCTAAAATGCCCAAGTTAGGCTTGACAAGGGAACCATAATTTTCCTCCCTTTCAAATCATTTTATGGCTTTTATATATAATCACAAAATTGTTCTGCTATACCGATGTAATTTTTTTCCCTCATAATCTATAAATGAAACTAAAAGCCACCAGGAAGGGTTGACAAAACATATACGCTCCTTAACACGAAGGCCAAGGCAACATTATACACACACAAACAATTTTAATTTTAAACTCCAATAAAAGGTATCACTTAAATTACTACATGAATGTGTACAAATCCAAAAGACGAACTGCCTGGGTCTCTGTACCATGCACAAGGCATTACAGTTGAGGATGTATACTCTGGACATGGACAGCCTGATTCAAATCCCAGGTCTTGTCACTAGCAATGTGGAAATGGAAAAAAAAAATCACCCAAAGTGCCTGAGCCCCAGTTTTTTCTTCCATAAATGCGCACATAAAGGAGTTTTCTTAAGGATCGGTTAAGGAGAAAAGAATGGCTGAACATAGCCTAACAGAGAATTTAGGAAACAGCAGCGCTGAAGAAATGGAGTTACAGTTCTTTTCAAACAGGTCTATTGAAGTCAGTCACGTAAATACTGTTCATTAATATGATGTGTCTATTGATTCACGAACCAAATTCTATAGGTCAGATGAGCTGTTCTTATAAGAATCGTCTTAAGTTACAAAAATCTCAAGATTTTTCTTTTTCTCTCAAGAAGGTCTAAAATGATCTGAGCTCAGAAAAGGAATGTGAGAAATTTATTAGCTGGTGAACAACACTTTTTTTCACAACTGGGTAGCTCATAGCCAGTTAAGAGGAATGATATAGCAAACTCTCCTTAGAAAAATAATATCTCTAGGTCAATAACTAAAAAAAATAAAAAAATAAAAAATAATCCCAAATGAATAAAAATCAAACTTCCCAAATTAAGAGTTCATATTCAATTATATTCCCCACCAAAAAAATTGGGAAGGGTGGTCTTTATACATCAATTGCCATGACGCAGGTGTGCTGTCACGGCCAGAATTCAAGAGCGGTATCCTCACTAGAGGTCTCCTTACCATTTACTGAAGTCCAATGGCAAGAAAATCTTATAAAAGGGGGAATTAAAGAATAAAATTTCGCAAAAGAGAACTTAAAAAGCCTAGGGAGAGGCTACAAGAAATGAAGGAAAGATGATGTATTGATCACATTTGCTTCTAAAATGACTTCAACTCTACAATGTATTTGCTGTCTGTGCTGAAACAGCAGATCAGACACCACCACCACGTTCTATCCATCTCTCTTCTCATCAAGGACCATCCCACTGAAGATGAATCACAGACCTAAAATAAGCCTCCCAGAAACACCAAGTGTGTGTCTGTTATCCTGGTCCAACTATGCACCTTTGGGACTCACCTGGAGAAGACACAGGGATGTTCAGGCACCTATAAGCCAAGTGCCATGAAGATTCGTCACGTGGCAGGTACGTCTAGGTACCAATGGGTTGCACCTTTGCTTTTAAGAGCGTGCTTCAGAGTAAGGCCATCTGATTTCCTTTTCTATTTCTATGAATTGACGCATTTTCCAAAATCATTTAACAATTCTTCTCTGGTGCCTTATTTCTAAACACCAAGCTATGTTTGCTAAAAGAAGAAAACCTTAATCATCTTATGCTGTGATAATTCTAAAGTTAACACAGATATTTTCACAGCAAATCTGATACTATTTGGTTAAAAGGCTAATACTTGTTTTCTTTTCTTTTCTTTTTTTTGTCTTTTTGCCTTATCTAGGGCCGCACCCGCAGCATATGGAGGTTCCCAGGCTAGAGGTCTAACAGGAGCTGTAGCCTCCGGCCTTCGCCACAGCCACAGCAACGCAGGATCCAAGCCGCGTCTGCAACCTACACCACAGCTCACAGCAACGCCGGATCCTTAACCCACTGAGCAAGGCCAGGGATGGAACCCGCAACCTCATGGTTCCTAGTTGGATTCGCCAACCGCTGAACCACGACGGGAACTCCAAAAGGCTAGTATCTGAAAGACAAGGTCACTCAGTGAAGAAAAGGTCCAAAGGACAAAATGTACTAGTTTATAGATAAGCAGAAATACTTTTACATATAACTGACTTTCACTAGCAAAATGGACTTGTCTATAATAAATATCATAATCGGAGAGAGAACTGTGTTAAAGTTCTCCATCTCTTCTGAGCTTCTGTTTTCTCATTAATAAAATGACAAATTTAATTTGAAGGTTGTTCCAAATTCAGAAGTTACATAATTTTGTGCTTCTAAAAAGTGAGCCATTTAAAAACGATGGGGCTTCTAAAATCTGATGAGAAAAGAGGATAATTTGCCAGATTTCCTTCATCAGCTGCTAGTCACCCAGCATTGCATGTGTCAATCCCTGGCTTGATCAGAGCTGCCATCCACCTACTACTGAAAAGGCATCTCGCTGCCTCCTTGCTTTCTGCCATTTGTCCTGGAGGCTGAACCACCTTCATGTCCCACCCACTTCTGAGCTGGATGTGACAGCTGAGTTCTGTAGATTGAATGTTTGTGTCTCCCCCCCATTCACATGATGAAACCTACTCCCCAGTGCGATGGCATTGGAGGTGGGGCCTTTGGGAGGTCGTTAGGTTTGGATGAGGTCATGAGAGTGGAGCACCCTTGATGGGATCAGGGCCCTTATAAGGTGATGAAGAGCCCAGAGGATGCCCGTGAAGAGGCAGCAAGAGGACGGCAGTCTGTAAACCAGGAGGCTAGTCCTTTCCAAGGACCTTTCCAAGATCAGGGCATTCTGGTCCCTGAACTTAGACAGCCAGTCTCCAGAACTGTGAGAAATATATGTCTGCTGTTTAAGCCACCCAGTCCGGGGTATTTTTGTTACAGCAGCCCGAGACGACTGAGACATGGAGTAAGAAGAGTGAGGAATGGAGGAGGCTCTACAATGCATCAGAAATGAATGAAAGGGCAGAAATTACAAAAATGTCCCAAACTGGAGCAGATGCAGGACAGGGCATCCCCTGGGAACGAATGTGCCCAAAACACCTTCAGATTTACCAATGTCAATACTAGTTTTGGTGATTTATCGAAAAGCTGAAGGGAATACTATAAATATTAATTCCCAAGAGAAACAAACATAAAGAGGAAAATGAAATTTTAAATACTTAAGAAATAACCATAGCTGTTCCCGTTGTGGCTCAGCGGTAACAAACCTGACTAGTAACCATGAGGATGCAGGTTCGATCCCTGGTCTCACTCAGTGGGTTAAGGATCCAGCGTTACCATGAGCTGTGGTGTAGGTTGCAGATGTGGCTTAGATCTGGTATTGCTGTGGCTGTGGTGTAGGCCGGCAGCTGTAGCTCCAATCTCACCCCGAGCCTGGGAACCTCCATATGCTGCACATGTGACCCTAAAAAGCGAAAAAAAAAAATAAAAGGAACCATAGTAATTTTCAAACAATTGTATATGGTTTAAAGGGTCAACAACTGTAAAAAAACAGATAACTCAAACATTGCCCTCCAGTAAATAATATATAACTACAAAAAAAATCTCAAATTCTACTTTCTCAGTATCTTATATATAAACATACTTTAAGATATTTCAAAATGTAGGCTCCACAAGTGATCAGAAAGTTGATGATAACAAGAAATATATGATTTGGTCATGTTTAAGGTGCTTGAAGGATTTTACAAATAACATTTCACCTGAGTGTCTCCCAAGGTTCCAGTCCAGCTGGACACAGAGATTAACCACCTGAGAGCACATGGCAAGTTTCTTCAGCTGCTTCAATGATGTCAGTTTTTTAACCACACAGAAATAGTTTTATGGATCGTGGCTTCCTCCCGCACACTGTCTGGAAGGTGTTTTAAGTCCTTTGCAGCTGTAATAAGGGTGGCTCATGAGCTATGTGTTAGTTGGTTGGTCTATATTCTAGAAAAACAGATTCCACGTTGGCAATAACCTGCGTGGCCCACGAATGAGATGGAGAAAATATAAACAGATGGGATACATCTGTTAATCATAAACATTTCATTAGTGCCATCATCAGATTGATGCATGTTATGTTTTTGTGAAGGACTCTGACACTGATTATACTTAATCTATATTTTTAAACAATCAAACCACTGGCTATTTCTCATAGATGTGGATCAAGATGTACTTGTAATACAGATGGACTTTTTTTTTCACTCAGTATGGCTCCTTGATGTTAATTATATAGTCAGCCACATCCAAATTCTTCTAACAAGGTAGTAAATGCATATTGCCTATTCTCTCAGCTCGGGATATAAAAAAGCCAGCAGAGTGGAAGTTAGCAGCAGTGAAGTAAAAGTGAAGAAACAGGGTGTGCTATCCCCAGCTATGCATTTCCCTTTTTTAAAATTATTGAAGTACAGTTGATTTACAATGTTGTGTTAATTTCTGCTATATAGCAAAGTGATTCAGTTATACATATAGTCTCCATATATATATACACACACACACACATATACATACATATATATATTCTTTTGCATATTCTTTCCCACTATGGTTTATCTCAGAATATTGAATATAGTTCCCTGTGCTATACAGAAAGACCTTGTTGTTTATGCATACACATATTACTAGTTTGCACCTGCTGATCCCAACCTCTCGCTCAGTCCCTACCCTCATCCCCTCCCCGCTAGAAACCACAAGTCTGTTTTCTAGGTCTGTAAGCCTGTTTCTATTTTCCAGATAACTTCATTGGTGTCATATTTTAGATTCCATATATAAGCGCTATCATATGGTACTTGTCTTTCTCTTTCTGACTTTGCTTAGTATGATAATCTCTAGGTTCATCCATGTTGCCACACATGGCATTATTTCATTCTTTATTATGGCTGAGTAGTATTCCATTGTGTATATGTACCACATTTCTTTACCCAATCCTCTGTCCACGGATATTTAGGTTGTTTTCATGTCTTGGCTATTGTGAATAGTGCTACTGTGAACATACGGGTGCACAGATCTTTTCAAATTATACTTTTACCGGAGTTCCCGTCGTGGTGCAGTGGTTAATGAATCCGACTAGGAACCATGAGGTTGCCGGTTCGATCCCTGGCCTTGCTCAGTGTTAGGGATCCGGCGTTGCCGTGAGCTGTGGTGTAGGTCTCAGACGCGGCTCAGATCCCGCATTGCTGTGGCTGTGGCGAAGGCCGGCGGCTACAGCTCCAATTAGACCCCTAGCCTGGGAACCTCCATAAGCCACAGGTGCGGCCATAAAGGGACAAAAAGACAAAAAAACAAAAAAAAAACAAATTATACTTTTACCCAGATATATGCCTATGAGTGGGATTGCTAAATCACATGCCACATTCCTTTTTGACCTTGGACAATCCTGCACCTTATACTCCTCATCAGTAAAGAAGTTCAAAACCATGGGATACACCAGGTTACTCTGAAAAATGGTCATGGTAGGACACAAAAGATTGTAACACAAATTATGGTAAATGATCACACTTTGTAATAAGGATGCTCCCCAATTAAAGGGTGTATTATTAATTTCTAAGTCTGGACTTACTATTGAGAAGATTCAAATTGCAGAAAAAAAAAAAACAAAAAAATTTTCACTCAGTTTTCTGCCTGAATCTTAGAATTATTTTGAGGAGCCAAGTGAGTTTATATGCAGAGAAGCATTTTTGAAAGTGCTAACACATTAGAATGAGAAGGAAGAAAAGTCCACATTCAGATCTCCAAGACTAGAGAGGCCTCGTCTATGATTTTAGGTCGGCTTCTTCCCTAAACTGGCAAAGAATGGCCTGAAGCAAAGGGCCCGGGCAGAAGCAAGACTGCAGGAGGGCTCGGAAAAACTGTCCCCAACCCCCAATCCTTACTGCTGTGGGGATTCACCTTGCACAAATACAAGGTCACAGAATAAGCCTTGGGAGCCAAGGTCACTAGTCTTATCTCATCAGGTTTTAGTAAAATAAACATCTCCCTGTAAAACGCCTATGCAACCAGAGGAAATCAATTACTTACCACTAAAACTATACTAATATCACCAAGACTCACAAACGAAATAGAAGGCGAGTCCAGGACACACTCGTGTCACTTAGAATTTCGAAGGCATCGCGGTTCTGTCTTTACCATCCTCCCCTTCTCAACTGGACTGTTCTGGAAAGCCACAGGGCAGGATGCAGTCATTGACAGGAAGGGCAAGAGAAGGTGGGGCAGGTAGCAAAGAGGCATTAATGCATCGACTGCAAAACAACATATCAATACTATGACCAAAATGTAATATAAATATAAGACAGACCTGCCTGGAACACAGGACATTCAGCAGCGTCAGATCAACACTATCCCAAATCAATTAAATCAGAATTTGACTGTGAGAATTAACATATGTTTTTTTTTATCAAAGGAAGCCTTGGTTTCTCCATTTTGTTCCTGCTTTGCCTGAGACACCCTCCTCCACCCTCGCCTACTCCCTCTCCTCCCCCTAACAGTTTGTTTCAAATTAGCCAACTGAGAAGAATATGCACCCTGACCTGACCAAGGGGAAGGGGACACATGTACCCCCTGCGTTAAGGATAAATAGTGGGTTCTTCCTTCTTCCCGCGCGCTTGCTTGCTTGCTTGCCTGCTTGTCACCAACAGGGAGCACTTGCACCCTTCTGTAGAAGTAGAGAACCTTGTCGAGATCATCCTGTGTTCATGTGTCTTACTTCCCAACACTGACTGTCCGAGCCGGGAGTCACTTTTCCCCAACACAGTGTAAACCAGATTTGTTTCTAGAGTGGAATCAGGGTTGGGAACTCTGCTGTTCGACCCTTTTCTCAAACTAATAGCTAGCTTTCTCCCCGCAGCATGACAGATTCTCTAAAACAGTGTCTTCTGCTTTGGAAGAGGAAGGAGTTAAAGATCTCAACCTCTGAGGAAGGGCTCAAGTTTGGGCGGGAGCCTCCCAAAAGCCCTCAGGATGTTGGCAAAAACAAAAAGAGGAAATTATACTTTCAACTTGCCTGGAAATCCTTGGGAATATCTAAGACTGCTGAGAAAAAGCTTAGACTATACTGTATTCTCTCAAGTAACATTAACATAAATATCAGGGGCCAAAAAAAAACCCCCAAAAAAACCACTTTTCCATGAATAAGATTTCTAGAGATAAAGATGATGAGAGTAGTTTCACTTCTAAATTTTTTATTTTTCAGGAGTTCCCATTGTGGCTCAGCAGGTTACAAACCTGATAGTATCCACGAGGATATGGGTTCAATCCCTGGCCCCGCTCAGTGGGTTAAGGATCCAGCATTGCCACGAGCTCTGGTGTAGGTCGCAGATGTGGCTCAGATCCCGAGTTGTTGTGGTTGTGGCTCAGGCCAGCAGCTGTAGCTCCGATGTGACCCCTAGCCTGGGAACGTCTATACACCACAGGTTTGGCCCTAAAAAGAAAAAAAAAAAAACAAACACACACACACACACATATATATATGTATATATATATTTACTTATTTAAAAAAATTGGGGGGGGTAGTTTCATTTTTAAAAGGCAGGGAGTTGCATTGTGAAAAATGCCCATTATAAATGTTTCCTCAGTTGCCACTGATATCCAATCTTGATCAAATTTAATACAGAACAACTGCTAATTAACAAAAGTATTCTCAAGCTCTAACTTCAAGAAGCTACAATAATTGGGATGTGGCATTTTTTTTTTTTAATTGTTGACTAGCAAAGACCAGGGTCAAGCTTATTTTTCCCATGCTGTATAAAAGTTCTTAAATTAGTGATTATAGAAGTTTTCAAGAGAAGGAAAGAGTGAAGATGAATTTGGCGCATATAATTCCAGCCCGATGCACACATTTCTCTTGCCTGGCTTTGTGGGGGGAGGGGTCTCTCATGGGGACAGTAGGACCTGAGAAGAGAGAGTAATGTTGAGGCAGAAGAGTGGAGAACTGAGCATAAGTGGCCCCTCCAGGATGTCGCCCCACGTAGATTAATCTTGAGCAGTACAGCTGGCTGCTTTTTATTTCCCTCAGAAATGGAGGGTGAGAAATGGGACCATTTACATCAGTTGTGATGATGAGAAAGAAGAAAGGATTTAAAAATTGCAGTGTCAGGCAAATGTGACGCCCGCCAAGCGTTACAACACTGCAGAAGGAGAAGCATGATGGGGGTGGAGAAGGCTAGGTACCAAGGAAACGTCGGCCCACCTGGAACAGAAGCTGCAGTGGAATGGAACAGACGTGCAGCAGACTGAGAGCACGAAGCAGCTCACTAGCAAATATGTTAATTTGTAGTCAACCCAACACAAACCCAACCTACTATAGGATCTGTGAGGAAAAGGGATAAAACCAGTACTCACCAAGGTGGAGAATGAACAGCCGATCCATTAACGCTCAATATGAAGAAGCCAGAATAAAACTGGAGAATTCTAAAGGGCAGGCAAAACCCAGAGTCTAGGAAAGCGGGTGATACCTGGTTAGAGGGGACCGATTACTTAGTCCTGCTCCTCTGTCAGAATTCCTGAGACCTTGGGTCTATCCTTGAAACTACTGGCTGTGCAAAATACAGACCGTGGAGTTTGAAAGATAATAAACAAGAAACACAAATGATAAGGACCCTAAAAGATGTCTGCTTAAATGCTCAAAAGTAAAAGATATGGTTTCCATTTTTTCTTTTTCTTTTTAGGGCCACATGTGCAGCGTATGGAAGTTCCCTGGCTAGGGGTCGAATCGGAGCTGCAGTTGCCGGCCTGCAGCAACATCAGATCTGAGCCGCGTCTGCAACCTACACCACAGCACCGCAATGCTGGATCCTTTAACCCACTGAACAAGGCCAGGGATCAAACCCACATCCTCATGGATACTAATCAGGTTCTTAACCCACTGATCCACAACGGGAACTCCAAAAGATGTGATTTCTAAGTTGAAGCTTTCTGCTGTGGAAATGAAAATTACAAAAAGGCCTATAAACCTGTGTGCACCCTGTGTGAGATTCTTTAAGTTTTACTTAAGAGGAAGAGCCTGGGGACATGTACTATATTTTGGACTCAACACATTGCTCTAAAAAGGATCTGACAAACAGATCTTCCAAGCGAGATGGCTACATAGAAGCAAAAGGGAAAAAACAGAAATTCACAAGGTTTGTGCAGAACAGTATCAGCCTGTCTAGAACCCTTAATAACATGGCTACTTACGAGGGAGGAAGGGGAGGACCTGGGAAAACGCCCGAGGGCATCGGTCTCCCATCAGTGGCCTGACCCTGACCGCTCCTTGCGCCCCTGCCCCGGGGTCACGCACTCCTCCTGCTGGACTCTCTGGAGGTGAGAGGGTGAGCTTGAGTTACCGTACCTGTAACCAGAGCCTGTCACCGGCCACGGTCCTGCCGATGGCACTGCACTGGAAGGTGGCAAACTGGCCGGCATTCACCTCCACGTTCTGAATCCGCATGAAGTGGGGGGTTCTGGCTGCATGAAGAAAAGGAATGAAAGATGTTAAAAGCGGAGATCTGCAACTCACGTGTGTCTTTTGGAATCCCTCCACAATCCCGGGCCTTTCCATTTTGTTTCCCTCTGAAGAAAATAATGCCTTTGCTTCTAAGAACATTCAAGATTTCATTACGATTGTAAACGATATTCTGGAAGGCTCTGGTGTGCTCTGTAACAGAACAAGACAGCCAGGCATTCTGGGATAGAACCAAGCGGAAAGAGGATATTTTATTGTTCCTGCTGTGCAAATTATCACAGCTCAGCAGTCTTTTTGTAATAACAGATCTGTATTAATAAAGATTATACTGAGGCCTAATTGATGTTTTGAACAAAAACATATTAGATATTTATACTAGCAACATGAAAAGAACAGTAAGAAGTTAAATGATGTTGTCAAGGAAACTTTTAAAGCCAAGTACAGAGCTGTGAGTAATATATATTTTAATACAACTAATTGGTATGCAGCATGACTTGTATAATATTTCCTAGCTACCAAAAATACTATCCCTATAGACAGACTCTCTGAAATAACGCTGGGATTGCTGCAGCACGGTGATTTTTGCGGATTCTTCTTTCCAATTTGAGAAGAAAGGGCGAGTCCAACTGCTAAACAGCATTAAGTCTCATAACACACATTGTCCATAGGGGACAGCTGTTTAAATAAAGGATAATTCTACGTGGTCTGAGCAGCACAGAGGCATCTCAGCAGCACATTGGAAAACATGGATCAAGGAGCAGGACTGAGAGGTGGGGAATTAAATTTTAGGATAAAATTCTACTTTGGGGGAAAAATGCTCTTATCAGAGCAAGGAGAGAGTGAAAGAACAGCTAGAAGTGGGGTGGGTGGAGGTGAGGTGAGGGAGCAGCTAGAAGTGGGGTGGGTGGAGGTGAGGGAGTAGGAAAGCAAGAAAACAGGATAAGTGCTTGCAGGGAGGGATGGAGAAACCTGGACAACGGCAGAAGGCGTCTTTTGTGCTTTCCCAGCCCTCCGCCACTGCCAACATGTCTTTAGGCTACATTCAGACACCTTCAAAGAATGGTACCCCACTCCTGGGCACCCACAGATGACAAGCAAGCACCGATCTTAGCCTGTGAAGAACATAACCAGGAGTAAAAGTGAACTAGGACCCAAGAACAAAGAAAAATGCATTTTATTATCAGTAACACAGAGGAAACCCCCATTACTGATTTGGAGACGACCAATAATTCAGGCAGTGTATTCGTGATGCTTAGCATGTAAAATGTCCTCAATAACTTGTCAAAAAAGCAGTGTAACTGTGAGTCACTGTGGTTTTCTAATTCTATTACATTAACTGAAAATCCCATAAACTATTTCTCCTTAATCAAATTACACCTGGTCAAGGATAACCTGATTCTACAGCTTTTAAAGAATCTGTATAAAAAAAATCTCTAAATCAAATTTCTCTTCTACCCTCTGTTCTTGAGAAGCTGAAAAGAGCCATTGTTTCTAAAACGTCGAAAAGGGCAACTTTTTTTTTTTGGCACATTTCATGTTCCAGAAACTTTTCCATTGATTACTCATAACTGTTTCGTGAGGAAGGGATTTTTTTTTCCATTTCACTTGTGGGTACTTGGCTAGCACGCGTCGGAATTGGAGTGGAAACTTTTGGTCTCACCAGTTCTGCAGCCCAGGCGCTGCCCACCAGGCCACCCTGCCCCTGCAAGCCTGGAGGCTTCACATCAGCCTTTCCCGTTCTCTTCGAACCACGTCTGGCTGTTGGAATTGAAGCCACGTTCAAAGCCCTTCTCGAATGCATCTCCTTCTATAATGCTTTCATGGATGCTCGTGGCTTGCTGCTAGATGCTTGCAGTGTCACATGTCCTCCAGCAGGACGTGTCACTGACATTGCCCTGTCCTAGCCATCTCATGGCCTCCTACCTGCTGGCCTCAGGCTGCAGGTCATTCTAACACACTGCATTTCTAATACAAAGTGTTGGCTGGGTAGTCCTTTTTCACGACAACTCAGTTCGGAGACTATGCTGAAGGGCTGTTAATTATTTTAAGTATCACCCCTAGTATATCCCCAAGTAGTTAAGCTACTAAAAATTTAAGAGTAAAAAAAAAAAATGTTCCCTAAAAATCCATTGCAAAATCTCTATGTGCTACTCACGCATGGCTTAGGCCTCGGCTTCCTAACTTGCTCCCAACCTGTGACCCCCTCTCCCTCTCCTTTTTCTCCCTCCCACCTTCCAAGGCTGCCAAAATTCTCCAAATCCCTTTTGTGTCTCTTCCGCAATACAACTGAGTTCTCTGCACTTCTTTCAACCAGAATGGGCCCCAAGGTGTCCTGGGCACAGCAAGGTTCCGCACCCCTCTCTCCTCCAGAGATGTACGAATGCAGAGAGGGTTTTCCTTTCAATAGTGACCTCTCCCCTCCTGCTATCACGATCGGAAAGGGACCTGCCCCCGCTTCAACGGCTCTCACGCTTTCTGACTGGGACACGGGGAACAGCTAAACTACATCTAGTTTGGAACATCAAGAGCAAGCTTTCTACAGACTCAAATCAGGCGTAGAAAATGAATTGCCGGAGTTCCCGTTGTGCAGCAGCGGTTAACGAATCCGACTAGGAACCATGAGGTTGCGGGTTCAATCCCTGGCATCACTCAGTGGGTAAAGGATCCGGCGTTGCTGTGAGCTGTAGTGTAGATTGCAGACGCGGCTCGTATCTGGTGTTGCTGTGGCTGTGGTGTAGTCTGGCAGCTGCAGCTCCGATTAGACCCCTAGCCTGGGAACCTCCATATGCCGCAGGTACAGCCGTAAAAGGACAAAAGACCAAAAAAAAAAAAAAAAAAAAAAAAAAAAGAAAGAAAGAAAAAGAATTGCCATCTTGAAATTTTTAAGTTCATCCTTTATCAGGCATGGCAAGAGAGTTGTTTTGGAAGAGTAAGAGTGGGCTACCCAAATTGTTTTCTTTTTCTAATATGAGAGTATGTTTCTTTCTGATCTGCTGAAAAATAGCATAATTTATTTTTCCCCCAAATCTGAATGGCCTCCTGAAATGACTGAACCTGGACCGTCTTCATTCCCATAGTCCTCCTACTCATATGACTAAAATATTCAAAGATATCCAGGATGTTTAAAATCTGCGCGATTTTTACCTAGGATTTTTGCCTTACATGATTTATTTTTTACTTTCAGAAAATATTTTGAAAAAGAAAGAGTAACACAAGAAACATGGCTTAATTTTTTAATTTACATTAGAAATGTCAATTTAAAATTTTTAAACGACTTAATGTTTTAATCATACATACATTTATCTTTAAGAAGCAACCTGGGACATTTGCATGGATTACTGTGCCCTTCATATTTTTTAAGTGGAAAGCATCCCACTTAAAACATGCAGGGGAGACACTTGCATGTTGACCTAAGCTTGGGCCTCCCTTAGGAGGCTGGGGATTCAAACTCTGTTTCGCCAAGACGCACAGTGAATTCAGGAGTCTCCATATAGATGACTTATTTGTACTGGGTGAGGAGGCAGATGAAAAGCCAAATCATGAAAACAGGGGGGTTTGCAGGTGGGAAAAAAAAATCCTATTGGAAACCCCCCCCCCCCCGCAAAAAAGCTCCCAGTACGTGGTGGCTAGTAATTTATGGGCTGCTCTGAGAGTTCTGGCAGGAGTTGCTGGCTTTGCACAAAACTATCAGAGCAATTCTTTGCCATTAAAGAATCTGCACCCTCTAACTTAGTCTACTGGTATCTCTCTGCCCTTTTGTGACAACCATGCACTTAAAAAGAATTTTAACAAGATATTGATGGCATTTGCCTTGTTAAATATGCATCTAAAACTATTTGGAAAACCAGTAGTTCTGAGTTGGGGCAATGTTGCCGCCCCAGGGGGAGGTCTGACAACATCTGGGCATTTTTGATTGTTACAACGGGGCTGGGGAAGGTGGGAGGTTCTACTGGTGGCCACGGGGCGGAGGCTAGGGAGGGTATTAAACATCCTACAATGCACCAGGCGGCCCTCCCACAAAGGAACTACCCAGCCCACAAGGTCAGCAGTGTCAAGGTTGAGACATCCTTACACACATCCTATGGACATCAAAAAGTTCACTGGAACAGTCCTCTGTTGTTGAACATCTTATACATAATGCCAAGATACAGGAGTTCCTAATTAAATCCTCCCATAGACTTTTTGTTTTTTCCTTAGGATGAATTTTTAGAAATTGAATTACCAAGATAAGAAGTATGCATTTTTAAGAGACTTTTAACACAAACTGCGGAACTGCTTTCCTTAAAGCGTTTAACAATTTGCATTTCTACCAGCAGGGTCTATGAGTGCTCTTTTCACCACTCCCTTCAAAATGCTAAGCATTCATTTCTGTAAACTTTCTGCAAAACCTCATGAAATAGACGTGCTCTGCTCGATCCATTTACTTAATAATAACAAATAACAGGCATATCAGAGTTGTCACTGGTTCCTCTACAGGTTTGTCCATCTATAGTTAAGTCTGCCCTGCAAGGCTGCTTTCCTAAGGGCCCTGTTTCTAGCAATGGCTACTGAACCGAAGAGGAAGATGTAGTGAAGCTCATTTATCAACACAATTTGCCATTTTTAATTTGGAGGACAAAGATCTGATTGTGTGATAGTATTTCTTTATCCCCATTCTTATTAAGACATGCTGCCCCTGCCCGGGAGTTCCCATCGTGGCTCAGCAGAAATGAATTTGACTAGGATCCATGAGGACGCAGGCTCGATCCCTGGCCTCACTTAGTGCGTTAAGGATCCGGCGTTGCCGAGCGCTATGGCGTAGGTCGCAAACCCAGCTCAGATCTGGCGTTGCTGTGGCTGTGGTGTATGCTGGCAGCTGTAGCTCCAATTTGGCCCCTAATCTGGCAACCTCCACATGCCACGGGTGAGCCCCTAAAAAGACAAAAAAAAAAAAAAAACACACATTGCCCAGAAGGAGGGTTTTCCCTTCTTTTTCAGAATGGAGTTCATCTTCAGTAGGGTCTCCTCAAAGATGCCCACGCTGTAAGGTAAGGTTAGCAGTCTTAGGAACTGATAGCTCTGTTCAAAGCGTATTTTGGGAGGACCCTTCTCTGGAATGGATTGGCTGTCTTAGGTTTGGGAAGTAGTGTTTCTTGGTTGAGAAAAAGACTGCCAGAAAAAAAAATCTGGCTAAAAAAATAAAGCCATATCAAATGGAAACCAGAGGAAGACAGAAAAACTTATTAAGCGTAAACATTTTTAAAAGCAAGTTATCCTTTTCAGTTAAGAGAATGAATTGACATGAACAGAAGACAGTCACTCATCCACCAGGATGAATAAGACAAAGAAACAGATTGTGGAATTCTCTTTTCCAGATCAGTTTCCTCTAAGACCATGAAGATCACAATTTCTACTAATGACATATGTAAGTTTTTTTTTAAATAAACATTAAAGGCCTATAGGATTTTTCCAAAGGATTAAGATGTCGGGCTTCTCCCTGCCTAGTGCTGTAACTCATAAAACTGTTTCTAGTTGGTGGAAGGCTGATCCTCTTTTAAGATCAGGATTTTAGCCTGTATGTGTTTAAGCATCAATACTTCAAGCTCTTACTACCTTTGAATAAAAGCAATAGTTCCTTAGCCCAAGTCTTAGTGGATTTTTAAAAATATATTATTTATATTTTAATTAATGAATGAACATTTTACTCTGTAAAATAGAGGTGTGAAAAAATATTTATTTCATAGGGTTGGAATAAAGATTAAACAAGATGATGCCAGGAGAAGGCATTCTGTTAGGGCTGGTACTTAGCCTCAAAAATGGTCGTTATTATTTAAAATAACTGATCTAGCTATTATTGGAAACTGGAAAAGATCCCAAGAAAAAAGAGCTTGAAAGCCAGAAGAGTTTCAATCCCATGCTGAGCTGTAAGCTCTGAACCTTGCCAAATGACCTTAATTGTAACACAGGTAGAGGGCCATTAGAGTGGAAAATTTCAATCTATCCCATACTCAAAAAGAAAAATTCCCTCTTTCTCCTTAAATTTATAGGCCCATTTGTCTCCTGGATACCCTTTCAAAATGCTATGCCAGCTTTCTTCTAAAATCTGCAGGAGTTCTAAAAACTAAATATCTTCCATGAATATTAAAAGGGTTTTTTTGTACAACCTCCCTATTTCCTCATTTCTGCCGTAATTCTGCTCCTTCTTCCTAAGAAGGCAGTTTTTTAAAAGAAGAGAGGTTTTCGGGTATTGATTAATCTCACACCGGCCTTTGATCCCAAAGCCAGGAATTATCATTGACCAGGATGCAAATCTTTTTGTAGATGCTTCACTTTATTGATTCTTCAAAGCCGGCCTCAAAACACTAACAACAGAATCAGAGAACAGTAATTTGTGAGATCAAAGCGCAAAGTGAAACGGGCAAAAGCGGGCTGTGCCCTAACCTCTTTGTATTTTCATTTGCATGTAATGTGATGGCAAAAGCTGAGCTGGGCTGGAGGCCTGCCCGCCTAGAACACACAGTCAACGTTCCTCTCTATTTGGGTAACACAGTCCCACACATAAGAGAGCCAGCTTCTGCTGAAATAAAAGCCTGGCACAGCCTGCTCCACCAATTTATTTTGCAAACATGTTTGGTTTAACTTTTAAAATGGACACAGCTAAATTCGATACCTAGGGTTACAAATCTGCAGTTGATTCATTCTAGTAGTCCAATCAGGATGCAGACATAATAACAATAATAACAATAGCTAACATTTATTGAGCTCTTAGAATGTGCTAAGCACTGTTCTACATTAATTATGTACATTAAGTCATTTAATCCCTACATTTACCCTGTGAGGAAGGTACTGTTATTCTTATCCACACTATGTGAACGAGGTTAAAGGGCCCCAGAGGCCGAGTCATTCTTGTGAGCAGGAAGCTTTTAACATGTTTCAAGACAAAACTATTTTTTTTTTGTCTTTTTGCCTTATCTAGAGCCGCACCCACGGCATATGGAGGTTCCCAGGCTAGGGGTCTAACAGGAGCTGTAGCCGCCATCCTTCGCCACAGCCACAGCAACGTGGGATCCGAGCCACGTCTGCAACCTACACCACAGCTCACGGCAACACCGGATCCTTAACCCACTGAGCAAGGCCAGGGATCGAACTCGCAACCTCACCGTTCCTAGTCGGATTCGTTAACCACTGAGCCACGACGGGAACTCCAAAACTATTTTTGTTTTGCTTGAAAGGTATGAAGGGGCCTTAATGGAATAATTTGTCAAGTGGAAAAATAGATTCATCATGCTTATCATAGAAAAATTAGCTAGGCACTACACAAAAATAACTTTTATTTATCACTCATATGTTGAAAAAGAGCGATATTCCATCGGAGAAAAATCCAAGCTAAATTTCCATGTGCGGAAAATGAACATGTTCTGGGAGTTCCTGTCGTGGCACAGCAGTCAACGAATCCGACTAAGAACCATGAGGTTGCGGGCTCGATCCCTGGCCTTGCTCAGTGGGTTAAGGATCCAGTGTTGCTGTGAGCTGTGGTGCAGGTTGCAGAAGTGGCTTGGATCCTGTAGTGTAGGCCGCTGGCTACAGCTCTGATTAGACCCCTAGCCTGGGAATCTCCACATGCCATGGGTGCGGCCCTAAAAAAAAAAAGAAAAACCACAAAAGGCAAAAAAAAACATGTTTTGAGTTCTGAGTTCTGTGCATCTCTCAGCCAGAGCACAAGGGGTCTGTCTTTACTCCACAAACTAATTCAGAAAACAGTTCCTATGTTTCATTTGTCATGGTTATTCTTATTTTAATCACAGTGTTTAATGTCATCATAAAAATCTAAATTTGAAGGTAGGCAAGCAACGTTTGAGTACGCAAATAAATCTATCAGTGAAAAATTAATTTTGCTTTATAAAATAAGAATAAGTTTGAAGGATGCCATATGAAGAACTCAGCATTTCTTAAATGTTTAAAGAAACTGCTGACTTAATTCATCCTGCAAAGCAGTAATACAGAATAGTCTTGGATTTTGTATTCATTTTATCCAATATATGGCACATGGGTTTATGACGGTTTTTTGAATCTTTTTCATTGTATTTTTATGTTTTTAAATTGGCAGAAAAATAATGAGGCATGATTCTGTGTAATTTTTAGATTTCAGAATTCAAGGCATCATTTATGCAAATAACTTTGTATTTAAGGTGTTATATGACAACTATATCAAAAATTGTATACCACAGCCCCAATCGGACTTCTCCTAGGAGTGCGAGGTTGATTTACCATCTAAAAATCAACCAATATATAATCACTATGGAAAACAATATGGAGGTTCCTCAAAAAACTAAAAATAAAACTACCATATGATCCAGAACTCCCACTCCTAGGCATCTCTCCAGTGAAACCATAATTAAAAAAGATACATGCACCCCAATGTTCATTGCACTATTTACAACAGCCAGGACATGGAAACAACTTAAATGTCCATTGACAGAGAAATGGATAAAGAAGATGTAGTACATATATACGATGGAATATTACTCACTAATAAAAAAGAATGAAATAATGCCATTTGAAGCAACATGGATGGACCTAGAAATTATCATTCTGTTAAGTTAGACAATGAAAGACAAACATCAATATGATATCACTTATATGTGGAATCTTAAAAAAGGATACAAGTGTACTTATTTGCAGAACAGAAACAGACTCACAGACTTTGAAAATAAACTTATGGTTACAAAGGGGACAGCTGGCGGTGGGGATGGACTGGGCCTTTGAGATCAGCATATGCACACTGAGGTATATGGAATGAATGGCCAGCAGGGACCTGCTGTAAACCACAGGAAACTCCCAATATCCTGTGATGGTCTATATGAGAAAAGAATCTGAAAGAGAATAGATGTGTGTGTATATATAACTGAATCACCTTGTTATACAGCTGCAATGTTCACAACCTTACAAATCAACTATATTTCAATAAAACTTTAAAAAAATGAAAAAAAAATCAACCAAGATAACAAACCCCACAAATAGACAAGATGCAAACTATTGCATTTGGAGTGGACAAGCCATGAGCTCCTTCTGTAGAGCACAGGGAACTATACCTAGTTACTTGTGGTGGAATGTGATGGAGGATAATGTGAGAAAATGAATGTGTGTGTGGATAGATAGATCACTTTGCTGTACAGAAAAATCTGACAGACCATTATAAATCAACTATAATAAAAAAATTAAAACCAGATCAAATCACGTTAAAAGAAGCAAGGAAGTAAACACTAGGTATATATTGGGAATGTACCACTTTTTTGGTAACTGAGTTCTGAACTTACTTCTGAGTTTCCTGATAGTTTGGACAAAAGTCAAAAAGTGTTGGGTTAAATAAATACTCATTACTCAACAACAACAACAACAAGACAAAAACCACATGATAATCTGAGAGATAATGGAGTTCAAGAAAAACTACCCAAAATATGGCACACTGACACACTGAATATATAAGGCTGAAGAGTGTGAGAAAACAGCAGAAGAAAGAAGGTCACTCTGACCTTTCTCTGCCTTCTGCCCTGAAACAGGCCATAAAACCCTCACGTGAGAGGTGAGCTGCCTGTACCAGGGGAAAGAGGTCTCCTTATCTCCAAAGACAAAGGTTCACTGAGAAGAATCTGAACATAACGGTCTTGCTAAATCCTCCTCAGTTTACACACTGGCTATATAGTCTTTAACACCTCACATTGCTCCATCAAAGTCCACTCCTCATCCAAACAAGCATAAATACATTTAGGTCTATTTCTTTGGGTCTTCATTTCCTTATGGGGCTTCCCTGTCACATAAAAAAAAAAAAAAAATTAAATATATTTGTATGCCCTTCTCCCATTAATCTTTCTTTGTCAGTTTGATTTTCAGACCCAGTCAGGGACCCAAAGAGGGTCGAGGAGAAATTTTTCCTCTCCTACATAAAGAAAAAGCATTAGCTAAAATCCAACACCCTTTCATGATCGATTAAAAAAAAAAACAAAACAAAACACACAAACTAGTAGGAATATAAAAGAACATCCTTCCTGTTAATGAGCATTTGATTTCCAACAAAGATGTCAATGGGAAAAAAATACCTTTCAACAAATGGTGTGGGAATAACCTAAAATATTTTAGGTGGTGTCACTACATTCTTTTTGCAGATGGATATCCAGTTATTCCCACACCATTTGTTGAAAGGTATTTTTTTTCCCCATTGACATCTTTGTTGGAAATCAGTTGATCATAAATATAAAGGTTTATTTCTGGGCACCCAGTTCTATTTCATTGAGCTACATCGTCTCTGTTTCTGCCAGCACCATACTGTCCTAACTATTGTAACTTGTAATTAAGTATGAAATGGGGGAATCTGTGAATCCTCCAACTTTGTTATTTTTAATATTCTTTTGTCTATTCTGATTTCACATAAAACATTAACTCAAAATAAGAGTTCTATGTAAGATTTAGAACTATAAAACTCTTAGAAGAAATCATAGCAGTGAGCCTGTGTGATCTTGGATTAGGCAAAGCATTAACAGCAAATGACAAGCGGCGCAGGTGACAAAAGAAAACAGATAACTGGACTTCATCAAAATTAAAAACTCTGTACTGCAAAGGATGCCATCATGAAAAGGAAAAAAAATAACTCACCACTGGGGAAAAATATTTTTGAATCATATATCTGATAAGGGACTTGTATCCAGATATATATTTTTTTAAAATCTCTTAGGACCCAATATTAAAAGATAAATAATTCAATTAAAAATGGGGAAAGGATCTGAATAGTCATTTCAACCAAAAAAGATATACAGGTTTTTGGAAGCGAACTGTTGTATTTGGAATGGATGCACAGCACTGCCCTACTGCACGACTGGGTCACTTTGCTGCACAACAGAACCTGAAGAAACACTGTAAATCAACTATACGTTAATTTAAAAGAAAAAAAGGACATGGAAAGATGCTCAATATCATTAGCCATCGGGAAACCCAAACCACCAAGAAATACCACTTCAAACCCACTAGGATGACTGATAATAAAAAGATAATAGCAAATATTGGAAAGAATATGGAGAAATGAGAACCTTCATACAGTGCTCTTCAGTGTGCAAAATGGTACAATTTATTTGAAAAACAATCTTCTAATTTCTCAGAATATTAAACACAGAGTTACTATGTGACCTGGCAATTCAACTCCTAAGTATAAACCTAAGAGAACTGAAATCAAACATCTGCACAAAAGCCTGCACATCAAAGTCCACAGCAGTATTACTCACAATAGCCAAAAGCTGGAAACAACTCTAATGGCTGTCAATTGATGAATAAGTAAGGAAACTGTAGAATGAAATATTATACAATGAAATATTACTTGATTTGAGAAAGATGAGGTGTTTTTTTTTTTTTTGCGGGGGGTTGTTTCTGTTTGTTTTTTAGGGCTGTACCTGGGGCCTATGGAAGTTCCCAGGCTAGGGACTGAATCAGAGCTGCAGCTGCCAGTCTACACCACAGCCACAGCAACGCCAGATCTAATCTGTGTCTGCGACCTACACCTAAGCTCACAGCAAAACCGTATCCTTAACCCACTGAGCGAGGTCAGGGATTGAACCTGCAACCTCATGGATACCAGTCGGGTTCATAACCCACTGAGTCACATCGGGCACTGCCAAGAAAGATGAAGCACTGATACGTTCTACGACATGGATGGATCATGAAATGCTGCGTGAAGTCAAAGAAGACAGATAAAAAGGGCCTAAATAGTATGTACTGAGATGGGATACAGAGCGCAAGAACATCTACAGAGACAGGAAATTGGTTAATGGTTTGGGTGGAGCAGAGGAAATGAAGGACTCAACCAGGACGGGAACTCTTTTTGAGGTGATGGGAATGTTCTAACTGATTATGGTAATGGTTATACAACCACATATGCATATACTAAAAAACACTGAATTACACAATTTAAGTGGATGTATTGAAAGACATGTGATGTTAAAATGCTGCCTGACTTGTAAGACCCACAGATATACATCAGCACCACCAGGTAATAACAGTAATACCCGCATATGCCTAAGTTATAGCCTACTTAAAAACAGGAGACAATATTATGAAGCTGAAAAATGCTTCTTCAGTTTCTCCTACGAGGATTATTGAACCAAATTCAAAATACAGTTTTAGCATGCATACCAAATAGAAAAATTATCTGTGTTCATTACAAGTGGTCTGAAGCCACGGTATAGCCAACGCCACATCTCAGGCTGATCCTGCATCTTCCTGCCACTATACGAAAATCAATTTTATGAGCAACTGTATACCTTTAACAGAACAGCTACTTTAAAAAAAAATGTCGTAATGCCTTCTCATAAACCAGTATGAATCCAAACAGGAGCTTTTAGAGTGAAGTAAATAAAGTTCAGCAGTTCTGCATCTTTTTGGAAGGCATGGTTCTAGATATGAAATATTTATGCTCCTTTCCGATGTAAATTTAATGAGCAACAGCATTTCAAAATAATTGATTATTATTTAGAAACCTTGATAGGGAAGCCCTTAGAATACAAACTATAAAGCTTTCCATTTTAAGACCACACTATTGCCTTCTTTAAAACCTTTATTTGCATGTTTTCCCCATCAACTTAGCGATTCAAGAAAAAATAACTACAGAAAGGCTATCATCAAAACCATTGAAAGCTCACAGTTCAACACTCTGTTGCAGCATCCATCACCTTGGGACAGAGCCTGTTTTGTGATTCTGTATCTCCTAACCGCAGTTTGCAAAGCCTATTAGGTACCAGCACCGAAGGTATTCTCCCAAGGAGCGACCATAAACACCATTTCTATGGCTGCAGGCAGCTGGGCTTGGAAGGAACGCAAGAAACTGCAGGAGACGCATTTCAAGGAGGCTCTGATGGAAGGAAAGGCATTAAGTCTTTCTTACCTAAGGCAATGACTCAAATCCTACAGGATGGGAGGAGCTGCACTCCAGGAGCTATTTTCCTGGCCAGCGGCCACCGCACCTGTGCCTGAACCCAGGGCAGCCGTCATGACTGCCTTGTGGCGAGGTCTGCTCTGAGAAACAGGGAGTCCTCAGACATAGTGGGCCTACAATATTCCTGTCTGCCTTTTTACCTCTTACAGGTGAAGCAGAAGCCCTGAACATTCCTGCATATTAGAAGCTCCCCTAGCACCTTTTCAAGCCCGAGGCTGTGACTCTGAGGACCTGGCCAAGTTCCAACCCAGGTAATTATATCCTGCTTCCTAAATTTGCCCTGCTGTTCCCATTAGATACCGCATTGTTTGTTTTCTTGCCTTTTCAGAAAAAAAAAAGAGGAGCGGGGGGATTCTTCTTGCACTCGCCAGTCTCGCTGAGAGAAGAAAAGGCCAAAGCACTATGGTACAAGAGTCCTGTCTGCCTTAGTGATGAACAAGATGATTGCTGAGCTTGAACTTGGAGTACCAGATAAAGTTCTCAGAGAGCAATCCCCCCGGATAGAATCAGACGCCAGTGTCACGAGGCTCCATCAGATAACAGCCCCACAGGCTTCCTTGTAACCACTGCAGGGAGCGATCACACACTCTTTTCAATCTATGCGGTAAAAGCCAAAAGCCGAGTCACTCCTGCACGTGTTTGTGTTTCTGAGACCAGTGTAGACAAAACCATTGTCTCACAGATGTGGGCAGGGACCACCAGCAGAGACCCAGAATCAACTGAATGAGCCAATTTCTCTTTAGTGCTGGGGACCCTAAAAATAAGGCAAGCTGCCATCCTTGAGATGGCCAAAGATTTCAAGGCTGACAGTATCAATTTGGGGCAAAGATATGTGGCCAAACTTCCCTGCATTGCTGGTGGGCATATAAACTGGTCAGACATTTTTCATAGCAATTTGGCAGCACTGAGTAAAACCACAATTCCTTCCACCCTACATCTCGGCAATTCTGCCTAGAGAAATATGCTCTGCCCAGGCTCACACATGGATGCGCACACAGGGCAGCCGTGCTTGTTGTATAGGAAAACTGGGAGAGGGTGGGGGAGCTGGGAAACAAAGTGTTCATCAAAGAAGAGAAAAACAGAAAGTGGTATATTCATATGATATAATAGCATGGACTGACCTAAAACTATAAGGTTAAGTGGGGAAAACAGAATGCAGAGCCATTAGTACAGTTAGATGCCATTCATTAGGGTTTACAAAAGGCAAATGTGACTTTCTGACTTTAGGAACACGGTGATTATGGGAAACACTCTGCGTAGACATGCACACACCTCCGCATGCGCACACGCGGATACACACATGCACAGATGTGTACGCATGTGCACACACACGAGTGAACAGGAGCACACTTAAAGACACAGACACCTGCAGAGTTATGGTTGCTTAGCTCCTAAAACTTGATTCTGGAGTTGGATGTGTTCACATATCAAAGTAGTCCCTTAGCTCCTATTCCTGATGTTCATTTTAAAGACACTCAGATATGTACGATGACATCGCACATGAAACGCATGTCCTTGAACTTCTGGGTTACCGAAGCACCACAAATCAGGTCCCTCAGGGACTCCCTGAGCAGGATGACCTTGCCTGCCATCTTTCAGTGCTTTCTCTGAATCTGCTACCTAAATATGCCCCCAGTCAAGTCCCCAGATGATGAAAAGTTGAGGCAACTTACTACACGGATGTCCTAACACCTTCACTTCATCAATAGCGAGGTAGCCTTGATGTCCAGAAGTTACAACTTCAAAAATCACCTGGAAATTGAGAAAGATATTCATTAGTCACTCATGTTACCAACTTTTACCAAATATCTCCTATACGATAGGAATGGAGTTTCAATAATCACTCATACTTTCGTGTTTCCCACAAATATTAATCAAACACCTAATACCCTCCAGTCAATGTTCGAGGTTCTAAAACTACAAAAAAAAAACTAAGGCCCAAATGCAGTTTTCAGGGAGGTGAGTGGGTGAGCCAGGCAGCTCTATGCCTCAAGGACTCACCGCATCAAGGTGGGGGGTACTGGCATTAAGAACTGATACGTGGAAGAAGAGAGTCATTTTCCAGCAGCAATGTTAAAACTTCAATTGCTCTAAGCTAACCTATGTTCTGGTCAACTTCTTCGAGGAGACTCAAGGATCCGAATGAAGTACATGGGCCCTAGATATGACACAACTAATACACACAATTAAAGTTTTAAAAATGTCATGAAAGAAGAGGACAGGCCACGGGAAGAACATATACCAGAGGAGCTCCTGTGAGGAGGTGTCATTTGAGCTGCTAGCTGCACGTGCGAAGAGGGTAAGGAGCCTCCTGGGCATGTGCAAAGGCCCTGAGGTAGACGTGATGGTTGGCCAGGAAGAGGACAATGCGGACCTACGGCTATAAAGGTCAGCTGTGACCAGGCTCAGAGGCTCCATTCAGGGCACAAGTTCCAGGAAACACAGCATGCTCATAGGGTGGAGAAGAGGTTATGCTCGCTGAAAGTCAGAGGGCAGAGATGTATGAATTGGGAGAATGACATTACAGTCTCTGCAGTGGTGAAATCCAGAGGGCTTTACAACTGTTTGGTCGTGGGAGAAGCAGAGCCACAGAGGAAGGGTGACATGCTCTGAGGGTGTCAGGATGGGGACATTTTTGAGATGGGTGAGCCACTCCAGAGGAATTGAGGCTAAAGAAGAAAAAAGACCCAGTAACAAAGCTGTCAATTTTCTTACTACAATTGTCTGGAGGTGTCCGTGTCAGGCTATAATTTATGATAAAAGGTCCACGAGCAATCATTTCCACCTCCCTTTCCACACAGCAGGAAAGTGTATCACCAGGGAGAGCACCACTCTTGCAACACAAAGACAAGCAGCCTTAAAACACAGCCCAGAAAGCGCAGCCTTGGAGACATGACTGTTTCCATTCATACAAAAGGCTGCCCGAGAGTGTTGATAGGAGCTTTATTCTGATGGCCAGAAACCAGCAGCAGTCCAGATGCCATTCAAATGGTACATGATTAAACGGACTGTGGTCCGTCCATAGCATGGGCTGCTCACTACACAGCACAAAAAAGGAAGTAACCATTGACATACCTAGTGGCTTGGTTGGATTTCCACAGAACTGCGTTGAGTGAAAAAGCCCATCGCAAAAGACTACAAAGTGTATGATTGCATTTATGTGACATCTTGTCATGTCAACATTTTAGAAACGGAGGACAGATCAGTGGTGGCCAGGGCTCAGGGCTAGAAGGAGCAGGGACAGGAATGAGATGGGCGTGGATGCAGAAGGATAACACGGGCGATGCCTGTGATGTTGGAAGGGCAGAGGTCTTCGTTACAGTGACGGAGGGACAAACCCACCCAGGTAATAAAAGCTCAGAGTAGCATTGATCACAACAACATGGAAGGAACCCAGTAACCACTGACGGATGAACCGATGGGCTAAATGTGGTCTACGCATACAATGAAATATTATTCAGAATTTTAAAAAATTATAGTTGATTTACAATGTGCCAATTTCTGCTGTACGGCAAAGTGATCCAGTCATACACATACATACATTCTTTTTCTCATATTATCTTCCACCATGTTCCATCCCAAGAGATCAGACACAGTTCTCTCTGCTGTATAGCAGGACCTCACTGCTTATCCTTCCTAAATGTAAGAGTTCGCATCTATTAACCCCAAACCCCCAGTTCAATCCAATCCCTTCCCCCCATCCAGACTTAATGGGGGGAAAATCTGACACATGCTGTGATATGAATGAATCCGGAGGACATGGTGCTCAGTGAAATAAGTCAGTCCCAGAAGGGCAAATGCTGCATGATTCCACTTACATGAGGTCCCTAGAAGAGACAGATGCATACAGACAGAAAGGAGAATGGTGATCTCCTGGGGCTGAAGGGAGGGGATGGGAAGTTACTGTTTTATGGGTTCAAAGTTTCAGTTTCACAAGATGAAAGGGTTCTGGAGGTGGATGGTGGTGATGGTTACACAACATTACAGATGTATTTAATCACCTGGATATTTTCATATGGTTGAAAAGATACATTTTAAGTTATTTATATTGTATCACATAAAAAGTGAAAAAATTATTCAACAATACACACATATGCATACACAAGTACAACTGAAGAAATGTGAAAAAGCTCCAGATTTCAACAATGTCAGTATCCTGCTTGTGACATTATACATTGGGTTTGCAAAATGTTACCACAGAGGAAACTGGGTAAAGTGGTACACACTATTTTTTTACTACTGCATCTAACTCCACAATTATGTCTATAAAATTTTCAATTTAAAAAAGTAATTATGTGACCATTTACTAAGCACAGAACATGTCACATACACTGGACAGATACTACTTCACTCTCTTCCTTATTAGTTCATGTGAAAGTCCTTCAAGGATTAAAGATTTCAAGAACCAAGAGATTCGTATACAAACTAATGGTCCAAGAATATACGATGAAGCAAAAAAAAAAAAAAAAAAAAAGGAGTTCCCATTGTGGTACAGTGGAAACAAATCCGACTAGGAACCATGAGGTTGCAGGTTCAATCCCTGGCTTCACTCAGTGGGTTAAGGATCCGGCATTGCCCTGAGCTGTAGCTGTGGCTGTGGCTGTGGCCGGCAGCTGTATCTCTGATTAGACACCTATCCTGGGAATCTCCATATGCTGTGGGTGTGGCCCTAAAATGCAGAAAAAAAAAGTATATATATATATATATATATTACATATATGTGTATATATATATAATATATATACATCTCCATTGCCGATGTACCTTAAAAACCCAATCTTTCTGATTCCAAATATCACAGCATTTTCTCTACTGCACGTTGTCTGAATGAACACTACATTATTTAAGTTTGTGCGAAGGATGCAAACACGGAGGAAGCAATCAGTAGGGCCCCAACAGAAGAGCTCAGGGGCCTTCTGAGATAGACATCATCCCAGAAACACCTGCCTAGACACCACTGTGCCCAGACACCACCACTCTGACACACCAAACACACGGGGGCAGGAGAAATGAAGTAAAGCTCTGTCCTGTTCAGGAAGTCAATGTACATGCTTTCACTGACAACACAGAGAAGGCAGGAGATGCACAGACACCCCTGCAATGACATTTGCTCATTTCTCTCTCTACTGAAGTCTGAGAGGACCACTGAGGGGGCAAAGGGCAGACGAATGCAGAGAACAAGCGGAGGAAAGAGCCTTCCTGAGGCTCCTGGGAAATAGTCATATCCTGCCTAGCGGGAGGCAGCATCTGCAGGCAGCAGGACCTGCTCTGGTCAGAATGGCCACAGCACAGACTGAAGCCCCAGACTACCAGTGACCCAAAAGCACCATCACTTTGGTCATCAAGATAGTACTTTGGAAGCCAACTCAGAAGTCTGTCCACCCTTCCTTCCTTCTCGCCCCACCCCGCCCCACACTGCCCCCGCCCCAGCCCTGCTTATTCATTCATTCATTCAACTAACCCACCTCCCCATCAGGAGACTCCAGGCACTTGGAGTAAATCATGAACAGAACAGAGGTAGGTTCCTTTCCTCATCAGATTTACCAAAAGTCATATTTTCGCTTTATCAACTACAAGGGCTGAAGCTTCCTGTAAAAATGGAATCATCTTCATTTTTGAAGGGATGCATTAACTCAGAATATAATGTGCGTACAGAGTGTGCTCATGTGCATCTGTTTTTAAAAGTTGACACGTGTAAAATTTAATGCGCAATATTTTATTTAATCCAACACAAGGTCGTGGCCCTACCAAGAAAAAGAGGGAGAAAGGAAAGAGAAGGAGGATTTAGACACTAGAAAAGCCAGCTTAAAACCTATGAATCTGGGGGGTTTCCTGGTGGCCTAATGGTTAAGGATCTGGCGTCACTGCTGCGGTGCAGGTTCGATACTGGTTCGGGAACTTTCACATGCTATAGGCATAGCGAGAGACAAAACAAAAAACCCCAGAACCCATCTGAATCTGTTTTTTCATTCATCACATTATCAGAACTTAGGATCCTCAAAAGTTTCATGCTCAAAGATTCTGAGTCTGTCCAAATATTTGAAGATATTTATTACATGCTCTAGGAGGGCATCAACAAATTAGACAATTTTATGAAATTTAAGCTTTAGTTGGAGAAAAAAATAAGGACAACAATGAAAGAACAGGAGACATTAATGGCCAAACGGGAACAGGTGAGAAGAGTAAGGAGCCGTAGGACCAGGGACCACCTCCTCCCCCCCCTCCCCCCTCTCCTCCTCCTTGACCAGGCAGGACACCCATGATACACCCAACACAACCTGAATCCAGTTCCCAGCCTGCTGGTACAAACCCACAGGTGTCCAAGCAAGGACTTACCCAGTGTCCCAAAGAGACTAGACCTAGAACAAGACTCAGCAGCAAGACGACGCCCCAAATTTCCCAGAAAGACAACTCGCCAATGAAGCCACAGCAAAAGAATGAACACAACTTTATTCGAAACTCTAACACCAGCTGTTCCAAAAGCATCACCAACAAACAAAGCAAGACAGCATCTGATTATAAACACACAGGAGAACAAAGGATGGCCCATTTCTATTAACTAGAAACTTCTGACAGCAAACCTCTAGAACTTGGCAGATTCCAGCACTGACTTACAGGTAATTGCAGAGACAAAAAGAGGAACTCAGTCTTTATAGATATTTTTATATGTGCATGCTTACACAAGTGCCCACACGTATATATTTATTTATAAGATACAAGTAAACCTTTTTATGGCACGTTTAGGTTTTAGCCATGGGAAGGTGGCTACGTATTCCAAGTGTGAAGCAGTTAACTTCTAGGTTTCTTTCCACAAATTGAAACAAGATTTTCAAAAGGCCATTTTCCTGATTTTTCTTAGTAATCTCGATGAAGGGACTTCTAAGTACAAGTTTTACTTGCTTTGTCATCAATTTGTAATTCAGTACAGAAAGACTTCCACACATACCACAACTACAAAGTGGGTAGGATTGTCGCTGGGAAGCCTGCTGCCTTGAAATAAACATGACGAAATGAAGGTACCTGAATTGAGGTGCTGTTGAGCAGTCGTGAGTTGACTCCTATCTATCTTGATTTTTCCACCTGCGCATTAAGAGAGTGATGACTGTGCTGTTTCTAACAAACAACACGGTTAAGACACACAGTTCTAAGGAGGAGGCCTATCTTCGATAGGTTTCTTAAAAGCACATTCAAGCATTCCCTGAAAAGATTTCCCTGTTGTAAACTCTTGCTGCCTGGCAAGTTTTTCCATTCTGTACTTTTTTTTAGCCAGTGCCCCTACCAAGGAAACTTCAGAAGCAAAAATAATTTTGCCTCTTTTTGTCAAACAAGGGACCACTCTATTGAAATGTATGGGTATTGTTCTAGGGAAGTGTAAGGCCAGTTAGCAGAACACTAACTGCAAGGTCTGAAGATGCCAGCACCCACAGCCCGAAAGACTGAGGGCAGAGGAAACAGTAACACCAGACTACCAACAGCACCACCGCAAAGAGAAAAAAGACAGGTGTAAAAACCGATATGAGGATGTGGCCGCATTTATGTTTATCAGCCAGGACGGAACACATTGAAAATATATTAGAAGTGAAGCTTGGGGAGTTCCCGCTGTGGCTCCATGGGTTAAGAATCTAACTGCAGTGGCCTGAGTCAATGCAGAGGTGCAGGTTTGATCTCTGGCCCGGCGCAGTAGATTAAAGGATCCTGTGATGGCACAGTTACAGCTCAGATTCAGTCCGTGGCCTGGGAACTTCCATATGCTGTGGGTGTGGCCATTAAAAAAAAAAAAAAAAGGTGAGACTTGGGTCTTGCCATTCTTTAAAAAATTCGATAACTCAAAAAACATTATTTATTATATACACCCATATCCCAGGTACCTTCTGTACATATTTTCTAATTTTCCTCAGTCAGCTTTATGAAATAGAAAATATTAACCTCCTCTTAGGGATGATTAGGCACATTCGGTAAGGTCAAGTAATCTTTCTGAGGTCATGCAATCAGGGTGTAATTCGAGGTCTATTTTACTTCCAAGTCTGGGTTTTTTTCATGTTATTCAACTGCTCAACCTAGCAGGTATGAGAGACTGTATATGCAGAATACACACGCACACACACACACACAGATATAGATATAGATAAAATATACAGCCATGTGTATACACATACAGAAATACACATACACATAAATATATATGTCCTTTAATGTATATCCATATTTTTATGTTCTAAATTCTTTACTTCTAAATTGAAGTAAGAAACGTAGTAGTCACCTATTTGATCTAGAAATACAGATTCAAGGGACAGTTATATGACATAGTTTTAACAATACAAATTTTAAGACAAGGGTCAGCAAATGCAGCAAATGAGCTGAATCTGCTCCTGTATTTCTGAATCTTTCTCTGTATTTCTCAGATACTAAGGATGGTTTTTGTAGTTTCCACTGGCAGTGGAAAATCAAAAGAAGAAGAATATTTTTCGATGCAAGAGAAGCATATGAAATTCAAATTTCCATGTCCGCCAAGAAAGCCTGGAAGACAGTCACACTTATTCATTTACAGATCATCTCCAGTGACTCTCACACAGTCCCAACAAGCGGAGTCGCTGCCACAAAGACCATCTGGCTCCAAAAGCCTGAAATATTTGCTATCCAGCCTCCTGCTTTAAGAGGAAACTTTCCTGCCTGGCTCAGCAACATGCTGCCATTACTCTGCGTAACAAGAAAGCACACATCAATCGACAGCAGTAGTTGGTCACGGTCAAACACAATATGCTTCCCACTTCCTGGGGGAGTCCTGGACTCCAGTCACAGCGGAGAGAAAGTCCTCTCCCGGCCTGAATTGTTTCAACTCTATTACATGGGTGGTGTTTCAAAAGCTCATGTGAGCTTAGAGTATCATTACCCTTTTTTTTTCTTTTTAGGGTCACACTCGCGGCATATGAAAGTTTCCAGACTAGATGCTGAACTGGAACTGCAGCTGCTGGCCCACGCCAGATCCAAGCCACGTCTGCAACCTAAACCACAGTTCACAGCAACGCTGGATCCCAGACCCAGGGAGCAAGGCCAGGGATCAAACCTGCGTCCTCGTGATGCTAGTCAGATTCGTTTCCACTGCGCCACAAGGGGAACTCCCTTATGACCAATTCTTTTAAAAAGCAGAACTGCACTATACCAAAACAAAAACCACAGAAAAGAATTACTTGACAGACCTCACGACACTGTGTGAAAAATTAAATTACATTAAAAATGAAATAAGCAGTTGCCGTTGTGGCGCAGCGGAAATGAATCTTATTAGTATGCTTGAGGATGCGGGTTAGATCCCTGGCCTTGCTTAGTGGGTTAAGGATGTGGCATTGCTGTGGCTGTGGCCTAGGCCAGCAGTTGCAGCTCCAATTCAGCCCCTAGCCTGGGAACCTCCATATGCTGCGGCTGTGGTCCTAAAAAGAAAAAAAAAAGAAATAAATAAAACCCAGCTTTTTTAGAAGGCAAATCTTCTAAACTACTGAGAATGTATGAAACTTTAATATTTAAACGTGAATTTCAGATCTCATTCTACACAGTGTTCTTTGGCATGAGCTAGATTTCAACTAAATGTTTTTGTCTTTTACCAAAACACATACAGTTTTTAGAAAAACATCTCTGCCATTTAGACTAATCTAAGCTGTGATGATTTGAAAAGCTGAAATCTGAAGTGGTGGATGGTATTATGAAATCCCAGAGCTGTGGCTCTGGTTACTGCTGTGGCATGGGTTCGATCCCTGGTCCAGGAACTTTTGTATGCTGAGGGTGAAGCCAATACATAGACAAGTAAACAAATAATCTTTGAAGATAAAAAACTGTCACACTGAGTCCCTCTGCTTCCTAAATGCATCTCTGAGTCCCTATTAAAGTGACAGCCTAGGTCGAGTGTGGCCCCCCCACCCCCGATTTTTTAAAACTAATGTTTTTAAGCACAAAATGCAGAGGACAGGGGTAACTGCTTAGAAAAGCCCTCCTGCTTGTGACAGGGTTATATTTCACTGCCACATCTAATTCCCTATGTCCTCCTAGAGGTACAAAGCAATTTGATTGCCCTGCACTTGGTATGAAGCAATTCAATTGCCTTGCACTTGGAATAATGGTCCCTAAGCGAAGGGATTTATGGAGTCAGGGAGCGTTCTCTTTTCCTACCAGGACATCTCAGGATCTCCCAAGTGTGCTCCAGGCAGCGCTAGACTCAAGAGATGCTCTGCTTAAGCCAAAACAGATGTCTGTGCTCCTGCCGGCACCCCTGGAGATGCGGAAATGTTGAAACCAGGAATAATAATAACAAAGAATCTGTGCCTGGGAGAACAAGGAAGTCAGGACATTAGCCGAAAGAGGCTTAAGAGGCGGACTTCATTGCGAGACACTGTGATGGTAACAATGTTTCGCAACGAAGGGCTGATAAAACCGGCCAAGACATAGCAGACTACCATCTAAGGAATTTTTCCATCCCCTCAGGTCTGCAACATTCAAAAGTCCCGTGTGCGCCAATAATGGCCAATCGCTAACCTGACTGTAAGCGTTAGGCGCGACTCTCATCTGCAGCTCCTGTGAGCATTGTGTCTCAGGACACACTGAGAGTTCGCCCCCGCGCAGGTTAAAAGTCTTGGCCAATAAAGTAACACCCTTTTGAGTCCTGAAAGTCTCCGAACATCTGTTTCTCGCGACGGTGGATGCAACAGAAACACTCCTGGGCTCTGACATGCCCTGCCCCACAGAATGTGTTCAGCTCTGCTTACACCAGCGCTTCTTCCCGTGTGGTTGGCCAGCGCCTTTTAACCTTCCTTGGAACACAATCTGAAGCACACTCACCCACGCAGACCTTAAACCCTGTCTCTGAGCAGCAAACGCGTGTGGGGCTGCTGTTGCTCAGTGTGGCTTCCATGCCCTTCTAGTAAAATAAGCGGGCTGGGGGGTCGATCCAGCAAAGAAAGCAAGGCTGCCGTGCAGAAGGACAGGTGGGTGTATGATGTGAACAGATGGAAAAGATCGAGTCTCTCCTGTTCCCTCAACCCCTCAGGTTCCTGGGAAGACAGTCGGGTCAAGGGAAAACCTTGGCTTAGCCTCCTGCCAGGCGCTGGGGCCCTTGGTGTCCTTGGTGAGCAGGGGACTGTGAGCAGGAAGCCACCCGTCCTTTCCTGACAGGGCTTCAGAGCATCTAAGGGCTCTGTTTTCACAGGAGGCTCTAGAGCAACCAGCAGCCCGTCAACTTCCCTAACTTTGCTCTCGCATCCAGCGCCCACAGCCTGGCTTAACCCCTTTGCTGAGGGGCCTGGGGGAAGGATTTCAAGGCCATCGGTGTGTCTTTTCCTTTTCAAAGCGACCATTTGTATTCAAGATCACCGTTCTCCTGGCCTCTGACGGGGATTCAGAACCACCGCATCCAGAAGCAGAGTGTGATTCCCAGGGCATCTCTGGGTGCACGGGGGGTTAGGGACCTAGAGAAATCCAGAGGAAGCTTTCGGAAACTTGTCAGATGGGGAAGAAGAGGGAGGAGGGGAAAGAAACAGAATCAGAGTAAAATCTTTTTTTAAAAAATCAGCCCAGGAAAGCAAGAGGGTCTTGTGAGAGGAAAAGGCTAGTCTTGAAATGGCAAAAGTCAGTGTCTAAATCAAAGGAAGCAGGTGCTTCAGGCCAGGTGCCCCGTGAAAGCAGGTCATGCCCCCACGCGGCTGCCCAACAGGGGGCAGGTTCCCATCACAGTCCCAGGGAGAAACACTAATTAAGGAATTAAGTACCCGTTAATCACCCAATACTTGACAGTTTACGTGTTAATGAGCAGTCATTAACCTGCAATTAGCTGCATTCCAGGCAGGTTACCATTGTGATGTGTACCAGTAGAATATTATTTTCCCATAAATAGGAAAAGTTCCATAAAATGACTCCGGTGGCGAGAGCACTCCTCTCTCTTAAGAAACATTTTGAAACTCTGCAGATGCTAATAAAGACGATTTAGAGGAAAGGTTATGAAAATAAGAGGTGCCCAAGAGAACTTTGGACTATGTTTCTCCAAAGCACACGGCAGCGGTATTCGGTTGCACCAGAAACCTCTGCAGAGCCCAAACCTTCCAAGACCTCAGATTCTAACCAAGAGGAGAAATGATTCAGCAGCCACAGATGGGTGAGAAATGGCCTTTCTGCACAAGAGGGCAGGAGGATATGGGACAGAACAGAGGGAGGAACGCAGTCCAGCACCTCCCTGCCTGCTCCCCAGAGCGCCTGCTGCCCAGGTGTAGGCCGAATGCCCAGGGCAGAATGACAGAGGTTCCCGGGTTGACATGTTAGAATATTCCGGTAGGAAGGCACTTGGTTCACCCTGTTTCACCCAGGGTTCCACTGAAGATTGCTCCTGGAACACTTTTTCATTGCATACCCTTGGCCATTCCACCAAACACACTTAAGGAGTGACCTAGCAGGAGAAAACACTCAATTTATTAACTGCTTCCCTTTTTTTCTGTCTCCCACAAATCTGAATCTCCCTAAACGACTACCATTTATTGAGTGGCTAGCACATCTGAAATGTGCTTTTCCATTCATCTGCACTCCCTGACCTGTCTTTATATTTAGTCGCATAATTAAGGAGGCTCAGAAAGCTGAAGTTGCCCAAGCTTCTCAGTAAGCAGAGCTCATGTTCAGATCCGTTTCTACCTGTTCTTGTACGTTGCTGCCCGTTTTCAGCAATATTACAATACGAAATGCCCTTAAAAGGCTTAATTCACCAATCTTAATTAACTAGATCAGAACTACTTTTAAAAGAGTGAAAAATATCTTATAAAGTCCTATACGATATAAAATATTTTAATACACTAGTATTTCAAGCATATGCTCACTCTACATTAGTTGGTTAGTTCTCTATAATGTATCTTGCAGCTGAAATGCTAATGGGACGTCTGCGGGCAGGTGAGTCCCTGTGCAGGGAGAGAGGGTCTCTCAAAGGTATCACTTCCTTTAAATGTCCATGTCCTATTGCCTTGTCCTCAGTGCTTAGTCCCAGGGATGGCCTTTTTGTATCTGAAGAATGCATCTTCTGGATACTGACTTGTTTTTTTTTTGGCCACACCCGCAGGACCTGCAGAAGTTCCTGGGCCAGAGGTCAAACCCGAGCCACAGACGTGACCAGAACCACTGCAGTGACAATGCCAAACCCTTCACCTGCGGAACACTCAGGGAATTCCTGGATACTGACTTTTAGGAACTATGTTCATAAAAGAAAACATCCCATGCATGCAGGCACACCTGATACCAGAAATATAATTTTGTATATTTTACAATTAGAAATGTAATAGTCACATAAAACAGAAGCATGTCCTCGGGCTAGTGCAAAACTCCTAATGGAGAAATCTATCGGGGAAATTGATTCAAAAGCAGATGGCTCCTGCGTGATTCAGGTTTTTAAGACCATCAGGATATGAGAGCCCGTTTCCCCAGTAAGGGTGTGCCAGCCCCACCCGGGGCAGCAGGGGAGCTTCTGCCCAGGGCAGTGCTGCCTGAACACAGACAACTGATTTTTCTGGCTCGTTTCCTGATCATCTCCAGTTCGGCTGCCATCTTGAGCCAGCAGTGGAAACAGGTTGCAGCAGGTATTTCCCTTCCTTTTCACTTCTGTTAATCCAGCTTCTTTTCTCACCCCAACTGGGAACATCTTTCAGTTCTTTTTTTTTTGTCTTTTTGCCTCTTCTAGGGCCGCACCCGCGGCATTTGGAGGTTCCCAGGCTAGGGGTCTAACAGGAGCTGTAGCTGCCGGCCTTCGCCACAGCCACAGCAACGCGGGATCCGAGCTGCGTCTGCAACCTTCACCACAGCTCACGGCAACACCGGATCCTTAACCCGCTGAGCAAGGCCAGGGATCGAACCCGCAACCTCATGGTTCTTAGTAGGATTCGTTAACCACTGAGCCACGAAGGGAACTCCAACTTTCAGTTCTTATATGGTGATTTGAAAGCGTATCACACAGCATTTGGGACGTTTCCTGCTGACATTTCTCTCCAGAGTGCCATTTACCTAAAAGCTTCTGTTACTATTAGGGCCGGGCTTCACTACGTCTCCTTCCCAGCAGACAAAGGGGGAAATGAGAGGGACATACTAGCGTCACTGTGCCTTTCAGACTTGAAAGGTGGGGGCTTGGTTAGAGTGCTTAGGAACTTAATGAACAAATGCACTGTCAGTGGATCCAAAGGCTTTAGGGACGTTGGTCACATGGTTCTTAAACACTGCACAACGCTGGTTTAAAAATTTCTGTAAGTCCACCTTTAAGTCCAGAGTATGAAGCTATTCCTAATGAATCACGCAGTGAACCAAAAGGCTATCATGAGAAGTAAGTTCTAACTGAATGTGAGCAAGCGTGTGCAGCCCAGCAGTGTACCAGAGGCCACGTGGCAAGTGGGAGAGCTTGGGACTGGGGTCACAGGTTCACAACCGTGAAGGCAAAATATTTTATTCAAAAAAAACTCAAGAAAGGAAGACTTCAGGAATCCCCATCATGGTACAGCAGAAACGAATCTGACTGGTATCCATGAGGATGCAGGTTCGATCCCTGGCCTTGCTCAGTGGGTTAGGGATCCAGCATTGCTGGGAGCTGTGGTGTAGGTTGCACAGACCCAGCTCAGATCTGGAGTTGCTGTGGCTGTGGTATAAGCTGGCAGCTGAAGCTCTGATTCAGTCCCTAGCCTGGGAACTTCCATATGCTGTAAGTACAGTCCTAAAAAGCAAAAAAAAAGGGGGGGGGCGGAAGACTTCATTGAGAAGAGCAAAAGCCTGATAGACAGGGACACCCAATCTTCAACACACACTTGACCCTGGAACAACACGGGTTTGAAGTGCATGGATCCACTTATAGCCAGTATTTTTGCAATGAATACACTGGAAAGTTTTTGCAGATCTGCAACAATTTGAAAAAAACCAGCAGACGAACTGTGGCCCAGAAATATTCGAAAAAATTAGGTATGTCATGAATGTATAAAATATATGTTGATATTAGTCTGTCCTTACATAGGTATAAGGTGAGTGAAATTTAATATAAAATCACTAATGTGTCAGTTTTCTTACTGTTTTTATAACTCTGCTTTCAAAGAATTTCATTATCGTGCAATAAGCCTTTCTCTCTAGTAACTAGAGAAAATGCACACCAGTCTGTTATCAATAGGTAAGTATTTTTTTAATATGTAACAATGTTTCCAATACTGTATTATGAATACGACATAATGGTTGGGCCATAAAATTTTATTACAATTCATTCATTAGTGTACAGGCTAGGCTACCATGAAGCAATCACATCACCACTTCTTCCTTATCAATGCATGAATTGCTACACCTGTAAGTAAATAAGAGTTCATTTTTCACACTATCTTTTTGCTTTCGATGTCTAGTGTTAGTAACATGGATAACTTCTATGGTGTTTTGCATCTTTTAAGACAATACTGATGTAGGTAACAACAGATAATTTATCTTATAAACAGATGATAGAAACTTAGGGTATCAATAAATACAGGAGAGTGCCATAAATATATATCTTTTTGTTATGATTTTCCTAATAGCATTTTCTCTTCTCTGGCTTACTCTATTCCAAGAATATATATGTACACACACATACACACTCACACACATACTATATATGTAGTGAATGAATACATATGTATGTAGTATATTCAGTAAAGATTCTGGTTAACGGTGGGCTATCAGTGGTTAAGTTTAGGGGGAGTCAAAAGTTAGACTTTCAACTGCATTGTGGGCTCAACACATTGGGCCAACTGTAGTTTGATAATTCCCTTTTAAAGGCTGACCTTCTAAGACTGTTGATAACTTTAATCATTCCTTTAATTCTGACTGTCTGGGGCTTCAAATTCATGTGTTGAAGCCCTAACACCCACAGTGATGGAATCTGGAGATAAGCAGCAGAAAGGTAATTAGGTTTAGATGAGGTCATGAAGGCGGAGCCCCCATAACAGGATTAGTGCCCTGTTAGAAGAGAGACCGGGGCCCTCTCTCCACTTGCACACGGGGAGATCATGTGAGCCCACAACGGGAAGACCAGAAGGTGAACTCTGTAAGTCAGGAAGAGGACAGGAATCTACAGACACCTTGGACTTGGACTGCCAGCTTCCAGAACTGAGAAATAAATGTCTGCTGTTTAAACAACCCAGTCTGTGAGTTTTTGTCACAGCATCTGGGACTGACTAAGACAAAGGCAAAATAAAAATTTAAGATCTAGATTGTGGCCAGTGTCTAAACTAAACCAATGCACTGGGCTCTGGTGGCCGTGGGGGGTTCCCTACAGAGCCCACTCCTGGGCATGGCTAAGGTGAAAGACAAGTAGATCAGGTCAAAGATGAACAGGGTGTAACCTGTGATATTATCTACATGCCTGGACACCAAGGAAGAGTCTAGCACAGGTTCCAGAGGGGAACTAGTTAAGCCTTCTCAACTTTGGGAAGGTCTTCTCCAAAAGAAGTTTCTAGAAACATCCCGCCTCTTAGCCCAGTCTACCGCACAAGCCTTCTGAAGCCCAACTTAGCCAAACCCACTTTGCCTCCTTCCATTTTCATCCAATGAAGGAAGAAACTTTGTCCCAAAGGTCATATTTTTGAAATATACCACAGAGTGATTATCAATATTCTTACAAAAAAGAAGGATTTTTGATAAATAGGGCATTTCCCCTCTAGAAGAAAAATTACTTTTTACTCTTTTTTGCTTTATAAGTAAAAACAACACATGCACATTGGGGGAAATTTAGAATATGACAGATAACAGGAAGAAAAAATTCAAGTCGCTGGCTGGGGAAAAACCACTTTTTGATATATTTATTTCACCACAAAGTATAGTTATATATATGTACATATATAATATATATACTATATATTAGTGTGTGTATATATAATGTAAACAATGGAATTTAACATATTGCTCTACTGTTTTATCCACTTAACATAATCTTAGAAACATCATTAAATGATCTTCCATAACGTTATTCTGCAAAATGAATGTTTGTATTGAGGTAGCATACATACCTAATCCTCTATTGTTAGAAATGTAATACTGTTTCTGATTTTTCATTATTATAGGCCCCCTGCCATGAATACCCTTGTAGTTAATTATTTGCAACCACATTCCATTATTTCCTTAGGATGAATTCCTAAGAGTAGATTGCTAAAATTAGACCTATCTAAATTTTTAACACTTTTAAAATGAATTGCCAAAGTGCGCTCTAAAAGGATTTTAACCATTTACATGTGTACTCTCAGAGCTTTGACTATCCCTTCACTTTCATTCAAGGAATGTTTAAATACCAGAAACTGTGGCAGGTAAAAGGGTATAAGGATAAATTGAGCAAGAAATTTACAGCCAATTTGTTCCCATGATCAAATCTAGGGATAGAAGAACTGGGATTGATAAATCTTCCCTAATAAACATGAAACCTGCAGAATAGGTTCCGGGATGTCAGGTGTGCTGCTGAGATAACCAGCGACCCTTGAGACCCAGATTTTCCTCCCCGAGTCTTGTCAAGCACCTCAATTAACCGTAAGACAGCATCTTGGATACTTGCTCCCGGTGGCTTCCAAGTGAGCCAAAGGAATTAAGAAAGAGAAAAGCAAAATACTTCAATCCTCTTAATGCATCCTTTTAGCTTGAAATTAATTTTTTTTTTTTTTTTTGGCTGCAGTTTCGGGGCCAGGGATTAGAACCCATACCCACAGCAGTGACACAAGACACAGCAGTGACAATGCTGGATCCTTTAACTGCCAGGCTACCAGGAACTCCCAATTAAGTGTTTTTCATATAAAGCTATTTTAAAAGAGGCTGTGGACAAAAGGAGAAAGCGCACCAAACACCATGGTCACTAACTTCCGACCCTTGACCCCGAGTCAGGATGCCCTCAGGCACAAGGTCTCTCCGAGGGGCTGGACACGCCAGCAGGACGGCCTCTGTACCACTTCCTAACGGCCCCCGGCCTGCACCCTTCAGTTCAACTCCCTCTCCAGGTGGGCAGTGTGGGTCCCAAAGGAGCAGCCCAAGAACCAGCCCTTTAGTGACAAGGACTCAGTCTACATGGCATTTTCTTCCCAGCACTGACAGGTGGGAGCAGGGCCCTGCCTCTCACCAGCTGTCCTCCACGAGGACTTACTTCCTCATGACCCACGACTCCTGAGAGCCACTCGTAGGAGAAGAGGCTTTCGCTTCTACAATCAAGTGCTGTCCCTTGGGTCAGATAGGGCTACTTAACATAGAACATCAAACCTCCTTGCAGATGGCGCTTCCTGCCCCGCTGCAGGTCACTGCTTTTCTTAAATCAATACACACATAAAGAAGTGTGGATGGTGCTTTTTACTCATTTCTCAAGGTAATGTACAAACAAAGCCTTAATATGCTCCCTATCAAAGAGTGCGAGCTTGCCTTACATTGTTCTAAATATATCAACAGTTCCTTTTTTTTAATCAACACTTCTTATACATTCTCCAATTACACTAATGCAAAAACAATTTACATTTTCAGAAGTTAATAGAGGCAAAGTATTACATTTAGAATGGATAAGCAGTGAGGCCCTACTTGAAAACACAGGGAACTATATCCAATCTCTTGGGATAGACCATGATGGAAGACGGTATGAGAAAAAGAATGTATATTGGGAGTTCCATTCGTGGCTCAGTGGTTAATGAATCCAACTAAGAACCATGAGGTTGTAGGTTTGACCCCTGGCCTTGCTCAGTGGGTTAAGGATCTGGCATTGCCGTGAGCTGTGCTTTAGGTTGCAGACACGGCTCGGATCCCGCGTTGCTGTGGCTGTGGCTGTGGTGTACGCCGGCGGCTACAGCTCCTGTTAGACCCCTAGCCTGGGAACCTCTATATGCCGCGGATGCGGCTCTAGATAAAAGGCAAAAAGACAAAAAAGAAAAAAAAAGAGAGAAAGAATGTATATTATAAGACTAGGTTATTTTGCAGTACAGCAGAAACTGGCACAACTGTAAATCAACTACACTTTCATTTTAAAATAAGGGAAGTGAGAGGATGCATCAAAACATGAAATGAAAATAAAGAGCATACCTGATAAAAGTTAGGCCAGAAAGTACTGATAGCCAGTTCTGCCCTGTTCCATGTACGGCTTGGGTCTCCAGATATATTCCAGATAGGGTTCCCCAGAGGCCCGTTATTGACCTTCACGTAGACGTTGAGTAACCCGGGAGCAGAATTACTCTTGCTGGACACAAAGTAGTGAAAATCAATGCAGTGGGTGTCATTTTCCTTGAGCTGAGGTAAGAGGAGGTGGGCCCTCTGTCCCTCAGTCCTGCCAGTCGTGTTCACCAACATGAAGGAGCCTGTGAAAAGAAAATCAAAGGATGGTCACAGCCTGAAACACTACTTTCTGGTCAGTCCTAAAAAGCCAGCATCATGTCCATGGGCTGACACTGCAATTCCACACACCTTACCTTGGCTTTGAAAGTCCCGTCTCTTTCACACCTTTTTATCCCCAAAGTGTCCTCAAGGTCCATGGATGGCAAATGCCCTTGGCACCACTGCAACTAGTCTCCTAAATAACAGGAATATGTGTGGTCTGCAGATCTACACTGACCCATCTGGTGGTCGCTAGCCACGTGTAGTTTCTTTTTTAACAAATTAAAATTCTATAATTTTGAACTTTTAGATCGTTGACCACACTAGCCACTTTTCAAGTGCTCAGCAGCCACGTGGGGCCAGCTGCTGCCATATTGGGCTACACAGGTCCTGAGCTTTTCCATCATTGCTGGACAATACTATGCTACAAAGGTACCACTACTGAGTAACGGCAGCCACTCTGAGATTCTCACATAATCTAGAGAAAGGTCGGGTTGGTGGAATCTTAGAAAAATGCACTGGCCCGATGATGCTCCTTGTCATCAACAGAGTCTGATTTCCTTGCAGGGCAGCACCATCACCCCTCCCCCACTGCTGTAAGAACCGACTTCATGACTGGGGGTGTTTTCATGCCCGGGTGACGGAGTCTACTGATCAACAATTGCCTCAGGGGAGGGTGGTCATCCTCAGACATCTCTGGGAACCCTCTGTTCTCATCTTTTCATCTGGGGCCCTAACCCACGCATGAGCGCTGAACGGTTGGTTTCCAGGTGGATTCAAGCTTCCTGGCTACCCTGACATCCACTGTGCCCCTTGGACCTTCTCCATGTCTGAGATCAACAGAAAGGGCAACTAAAATGATCATCTGCAGGGAGTTCGCTTCGTGGCTCAGTGGTTAACTAATCCGACTAAGAACCATGAGGCTGCGGGTTCGATCCCTGGCCTTGCTCAGTGGGTTAGGGATCCGGCGTTGCCGTGAGCTGTGGTGAAGGTTGCAGACGCGGCTCGGATCCCGTGTTGCTGTGGCTGTGGCGAAGGCCGGCAGCTACAGCTCCTGTTAGACCCCTAGCCTGGGAACCTCCATATGCCACGGGTGCGGCTCTACATAAATGCAAAAAGACAAAAAAATAAAAAATAAAAAAAATAAAATGATCATCTGCAGTTTATATACCCCATAAAGAAAGATAAATGCAAAGTGTTCTGAGATGAAAGGGGAGACGGGCCATCGCAAGTCTTCCTTAGCGGGGAGAAAAATGTATTGAAATTCTCAGGGGGAAGTACCCCTGAACTTGGAGTATAAAGGTGAAGAAAATACAACTCAGGATGGTCAGGATATTGGACTTAGGATTTCTACCAGGCGAACAGACTATAACCCTTAGCTGAGTATTCCATTTAAAATGTCCCACATTGTGAACCAGAATTTTCAAGAAGGTGTATGTATGCAAGGTGTGTGTATATATATTTATACTCATACATATATTTACATACATATTTTAGTATACACCCACGCGTATTTATAAACACACATACACAATTAGAAAGTGTGGAACTTTCATCTCCAAGCTGTGATTTCCTAAACAGCAAAATCAGAAGACCACCTTTCCCAGAGCATTATCGCGAGGACTAAATTAAAAAAAAAAAATGAATGTAGACATATCCCTTATAAATTAATAGACTACTGTTAAGGTATCAATATTAGAAAATGTTTGCTTCCGGCTGTTACCTCCCAGTCTGCCTTTACGAGGTGAGCCAGCGTTAATGCCATTTAAGATAAACAGGCCCTGAGTCAGAGAGACACCAGGAAGCACCGGACCAGGTTTTAGGATGAGTCAGTGGCAATTAGAAGTTAGAGCCTCTGAGTTTCCAGCCCATGACTCATCCTGCGACACTCCAATGAAGCCCACGTTTCTTCATATGCCACTTGAGCATATATGGAGAAAACAAACTCCTTCGCGACAGGAGAGGGGAAATTACAGGAGCGATTTGAAGAAAGAGCAATTTTTCAAGAGATGAATGTTATGCACCTGGAAATATGAAAGCCAAGCCACAGGGGAAGGGTTAGCCAAGGAACACAGATTTCAGTAATAAGGAAGAACGGCAGATGTGATTTAAGAGAGTTGGGGGCAAAGAAAGGGGACACGTGTCAAGAGACTATCACTGAAATGATTTCGGTGAGCTATATTCTATAAAGTGTAAAAAAAAATAATCTTCAAAATATACAGGGCTGACCAACCCCTTCACAAATTGAAAGTGGGCTGTTGGGAGGTCCCGTCGTGGTGCAGCAGAAACAATTTCAACTAGGAAACATGAGGTTGCGGGTTCGATCCCTGGCCTCGTTCAGTGGCTTAAGGATCTGGCGTTGCCGTGAGCTGCGGTGTAGGCACAGCTTCACCCCTTCACCCACGATTCAGCCCCTAGCCTGGGAACCTCCATATGCCGCAGATGTGGAAAGAAAGGAGGGAAGGAGGAAAGAAAGGAAGGAAGGAAGCAAGCAAGCAAACGAAAGAAAGCAAGCGGGCTGTTGGCATTATAACACGAGCTAAAAATTGTCCTTTGTTGCTCTTAGTAAAAAATATAAGCAGATTCAGTCCATATGCAATCATTTGAGACTCTATTATCTGCAACATAGTTATAACAGAATATTCCTACCATGGGACTAAGGCACCACAGGGCTTTGAGGACAACTGAGAATCACCAAAACCTTCAGCACTGTCAAACTGCCAAGAATATTTCTTGTTGTGTTTCCATCAGTTAAACTTTGGTGACCACAAGGGGTAAATGTGGTGATACACAAAAGAGGCAAAATACCTCTTCTGCTTCCTGGGAGGCCTAGCTTTGATGATGATGAAAAGCCCATGTGTTACACACTAGTAACTTACTACCATAGCTGTTCAAGAAATCACTACTTTTTCCCAACATACTAGTTTCCCAACTACACAGCCTATCCTTCAATCCTTACTCCATTACACTCCATTCCAGGACAAAATACTGTCAGCTTTTTGAGCTGTCTTAAGTATAGAGAAATTACTATCTTGTGGATAAGGTGAAATTCAGGTATTCTAAGTTGCAAATAGTCAAATGATCCTGACTTGTACACCTTCTCCTTCCCTGCAGTCCTTTTCCTCCTTCTGGAGCCAGAACACAGTCTGTTTTGTTACGCAGCATGTTGCTGCCACAAAGATTACCTAATAGGATTAGCAAACAGGGGCGTGACATCCCCATAACACTAGAGTCCCTTCGGATCTTGTGCAATGTTTAGGAGGACTTTGAAGTTTTAGAGTGAGCAAGGGCAAATTTTCTCTCAAATAAAGAGCTATGTGAGGGCCTTTAAACAAAGCTAAAAATCCTGCAGAGATGCCTTTGTTTAGCGTCAAAAGTGGCGAGAAGTTTAGTGGTTTCTGGAACCATTCCTCTGGCCCCTCTGGGAAGCTGGGAAGCTGCAAGAACAGCTGAAAGTGAAGATTGTGCCCCCTCCCGAGTTTGGGAGGAAAGCACCCTAACTGAGGAAGACCATGAACCTGGATCGGACACCTCAGTTGGCAGAGAGTGGCCTTCATCAGATGGGGATGACTCCGAGGCCACCTCTGGTGGGAAGGAGGATGCAGAGGCGAAGGACACATGGCAGAGGAGGGACTTATGGGGACTCTTGGTGTCTGGTGGGAGTAACAAGGGCCAGGGTTTTTATGAGGGCTCAGACTATTCTTGCTGGTTCTCTGGTTATCAGATTTTGAGAGGTCAGCCCCATTTTTCTTACAAGATCCATCACTTTCAGGGTTTGGTTTTGTGCAATTACTTGGAGGGCTGCCAGGAACAGGTGTGTGGTATTGGTTGAAGGACCTGCTCTACCCAGACCGTCTTCCTTCTTCCTGCCCTCAGGAAGCAGTTCCATCTGGACTGTCCCCAAGGGCACAGGCAAAGGACCTGTGACTCTGAACAGTCCAGAAACCAACTGAGCAGTTCATCAACCCACACTACTTTTTTTTTTTTATTGAAGTACAGTTGCTGTACAATATTACAAAAGTTACAGATGTTCAATAGAGTGATTAACAATTTTAAAGGTTCTAATCCATTAATAGTTATTATAAAATACTGGCTATGTCCTAGTATGTCCTCGTAGCTTATTTTATACCTAATGGTTTGTAACTCTTACTCCCCCCCACTGGTAACCAAAAGTTTGTTCTCTAGATCTGTGAGTCCGCTTTTTTTCTGTGTTATACTCACTAGTCTGTTGTATTTTTAAGATTCCACATATAAATGAGATCACACAGTGTTTGTCTTTCTCTAACAGACACTGTTTTTTAGAGAAATAGTCTTTCTTCCCTAAGCACCTGTTCTTTTGGGTATGGTCCCCTGAGAAGTTCCTTTTTCTTCCTCCAAAGTCACTAAATTGATATTTCTATGTAGCTTCATAATTAATGATTAATGCACTTAGGGCAATGCTTGCCACATAGCACAAGCTCAAAAATTATTGGTAATTATCATTATGACTTTTATGTTGCCTCATACCTCGTAATGCCCAGCTTCTTCAAATTATCTGCAGGTCTTCGGCATCTGATTCATTTCTACCTGCCTGTCCATTCTGCACCCTTCCTGGTCCCATCCTATTTCCCCTAAGAGGGAATGCTTCTGTTTTTTTCTTTATGGGAAAGGAGCATTAGTATTGAAGTTTTAAAAAACTTACAACTCCATTCATCTTTCCCCCACTTTTAAATTTTGGGAAAGAGAACTTCTGGGTGTGGTCACCAGGTCTGATCACATGACTTCAAATTCAAAGATGACATTTCAGTCCACATGAGTGCTTCCTGGCAGCACTACACTACTGTCCTCTGGTGAGTGTGCAGAAGAAAGTGAACATTTTAGGTTCAGCAGCATCTAGCAATTCGCAGTCCTGGGCTAATTTTCCAGTTGTGCCCAAAGGAATGGCAGGTGGGAGCAATGCCTTTTAATTGTTTGAATTTATCACCTACCTGCTATGGAAGCAAAGTCAATTTATTTGACTTGTGGTTTGCAAGGGGGAGGGGGAGGGAGAGGAATGGACTGGGACTTCGGGGTTAGTGATGCAAACTATTGCAATCGGAGTAGATAAGCAACGAGATCCTGCTGTATAGCACAGGGAACTATATCTAGTCACTTGTGATGGAACATAATGGAGGATAATGTGAAAAAAAGAGTGCATATATATGTATAACTGGGTCACTTTGCTATAGAGCAGAAACTGACAGAACATTGTAAATCAACTATAATGAAAATGTTTAAAAATTAAAAAAATAAAAATATTCAAAGTATTTATATTTGATTCTAGACTATATGTGTGTGTTTTTTTTAATGTCCTATATGGCTGAATATTTACTTTTCAACTTCTACTTCAATGTTTTGACTGTGAGGAAATGCATTTGTAAAGAGTAATTGGGTCTCCTTCCTAGATACTGCCTAACCTCAATTTTTTTCCCTACAGAAACACTCCAACTGTGCAAATAAATAAAAGAAATCAGAATTCAAATTAACACAGGAATTCTGTGTTCTGCTAAATAACAAAACACCTTTAAGCCATCCAGTACAGAGAGGCGACTAAAACACTGAAGGCAAACAGAAAGATCTCCATAGAATGGAGTCAGCTTCAAAAGGGGCCATCTTTCCAGGCAGATTCAGAAGGGCTTTAAGAATAATTATTTTGGTTTCTCTGAAAAGGAAAACTCTGTCATGGGAACATGTGATGTTCGTATTCTTGAATCTTTGGGTGAATTAAATTTAGCTTAATCATATCCACTGGCAAATGCTTTTTTTCTTTTCTTTTTTGTCTTTTTGCCTTATCTAGGGCCACACCCGTGGCATATGGAAGTTCCCAGGCTAGGGGTCTAACAGGAGCTGTAGCTGCCGGCCTTTGCCACAGCCACAGCAACGCGGGATCCAAGCCGCATCTGCGACCTACATCACAGCTCACGGCAACGCCAGATCCTTAACCCACTGAGCAAGGCCAGGGATCGAACCCGCAACCTCATGGTTCCTAGTCGGATACATTAACCACTGCGCCATGACGGGAACTCCCTGGCAAATGCTTTTGTTAGGCCATCTCCTATCACTGTTTGTGACAGTGGCAATAATGACATAATTAGTTACTCCCTTCCACCCATCATTAAAATCTGCATTGGTGTTCAAGGTTCTGGACGTCTAAAGGCTGAGGGAATCTGCAAGAATCCTCTTCCTCCATCTGAGAAAGTTTGTGCATACAACAAATGCCGAGCGAAGAGAGAAGCGTGTGTGTGTGTGTGTGTGTGTGTGTGTGTGTGTGTGTGTTATTAAATACTGTGGCTGACAGAGAAGTAGCTTCTTATGAACTTGAAAGTCATTACCGCATTCACTTTTTAAGCCTTTTAGTAAAAACACACAGATCATTGGTTTTTCTCTCTCTTTGCCTGTTTTGTCTTCATTTTCCCCTCAATGGCCATGCCTTCAAATTTGTGGATTTAAGATCCGGAAGCTCCATAAAAAGTTTATGAGTTCCATCTTCGGTGGCGTAGATCCTGGGTTACATGGTTACATGGCCATTCACTCTTCTTCCGACCCATTAGGTGCATCGGATGTAACAATTCAGTTATCTGGGGCAGTGCATCTCAAAGAATTTATGATGAAGGAACCATTTTTTAATTTCTCATTGCATCTCAGAATCAGGTTTATATATAAAAATAATAAAGAGGTACAGAAAAGAGGCAACGGAAAGGCAAAATGCAAGCCCAAATTTGTCCTTAGCTTAAATAAACATAAAATTACTCTGCTAAATTCTTATAAACATTCCTGAAGGCTTGCTCTCAATTTCTTCAGTGGCCCCCGACGGAGAACCATGTGGGGACTGGCTCTGACCTGTAGATCCCCAATTGGCAGGTACTTAGTGTCACAGCAGTTTAGCATCCTGGGTACCTGAGAGCCATGCTTTCTCAACAGTGGAAGAGGAAGACAGAGACAAAAACTGAAAGACAGGAATGAAAAAAAAATATCCAGCTTTTTACCCCAAAGATAAACGGCCATAAAGTCAAGCACGCTGGTGATGAAAGAAAGAGCTAGAAGAATATAGGTGTGTGTGTGTGTGTGTGTGTGTGTGTGTGTGCGCGCGCGCGCACGCGCGCACGCGTGTGTGAAGCGAGTGGCCACAAAGAGAAGAGACAAACTCAACTACAGGGAATGGAACTGAAAAGAATCAGCTTCAGTGCATGGAGGAAAGCAAGACAGCCAGAGGGCCAGGGTTTTTGCGATGTCACCACATTTCTGGGCTGTTCCTCAGAAAAAAAAGAGGGAACGCAGGGGTATGAGATGTGCAGTCAGTGCTCAGGCCATGTCATTAAATCCTCCCTACAGCAAAGACCAATAGGAACACAAAGAAGTAGGTAACTCACCAAAGGGGCCCACTGACATCATCTGATAGAGCTGGAGGAGATTTGAATTTTTTACATTCACCCTCTGAAGGCAATGCTTTAAAACCAGGACTCCTCAGACATTTCCACCATAACTCTCAGTACCACACAGACATACACTGCATGGCCGCTGACAGGTGGGCGCTGTGTCTGCACACAGACACTTAGACACATAAGCACACGTAATGAGACACAAAACTCTCGTGAAAAAAAATGCATCACTGTGTTTCTTCCCACTTGTGTCTGTGCATTACAGTCACATTTCCTATTCTATCCTATTTCTTTTTTCTTTCTTTTCTTTTCTTTCTTTCTTTTTTTTTTTTTTTTTTTTTGTCTTTTTAGGGCTGTACCTGCGGCATATGGAGGTTCCCAGGCTAGCAGTTGAATCGGAGCTGTAGCCACTGGCCTAGGCCACAGCCACAGCAACACCAGATCTGAGCCCATACATATATATATATACACATATATTATATTATATATATGTATATATTATACATATATATATATACACATATATATTCTTTCCCATTATAATTTATCACAGGATATTGAATCCAGTTCCCTGTGTTACACGGTAGGTCCTTGTTGTTTACCCATTTTACATATAGCAGTTGTATATGTTAATCACAAACTCCTGATTTATCCCTCTACCCCTTTCCCCTTCGGTAACCATAAGTTTGTTTTCTATGTCTGTGAGTTTGTTTCTGTTTTGTAAATAAGTTAATTTGCATCATTTTTTAGATTCCACATATAAATGATATCGTACAGTATTTGCCTTTCTGTCTGACTTACTAAAGCTCTATCTTTTTCATTTGTAATTTTTTTTTTTTTTTTTTTTGCGTCATAGGGCCACATCTGAGGCATATGGAGGTTCCCAGGCTAGAAGTCCAATCAGAGCTGCAGCTGCCGACCTACATCACAGCCACAGCAACACCAGATCCAAGCCACACCTACAACCTATGCCGCAGTTTGTGTCAATGCCAGATCCTTAACCCACTGAGGGGCGGCCAGGGATGGTACACGCATCTTCATGGGTACTAGTCAGATTCTTAACCCACTGAAACACAATGGGAACTCACTTTAAGTTATGTTTTAATTTGAGCTCATTTCTCAAATATCAAAATACCAGGTTGCACCCCCCCTCCTGTGCCCTCAGTCAGTGCTAACAACTGTCCTACAGAATATGCCATTTCTGATGAGAGCTCTTGTGAAATCGGAAAGATGAAGGCCTGTGGAGAAATAAATGGACTCTGGAGCAAAGCTCACAGGGAACAAAACCTCTGTGGGGAGGTGCCACCAGCACTTTAAAAACACTTATTAGCACCCATTTCAGCCTGATGAAACCATGCTCTCCACACTACACTCTTATTCTGCAGACCAGGGGTCAAAGGTCCTTCCTAGGCTACTGCCTCTTCTGTGCCAGTTTCAAGCACAATCATGAAATACATAATTGGCAACTGCTAGAGAAGAAAACTTAATAAAAAAAAATTCTCCCCTCTCCCTTCACTTCCTCTCTCCCTGTCTATTTTCTCACACTCCTCAATAATTACTGAGCAAGACATTTGTTAGTCACACTGATTTTTGCCACATTCCTAAAATGATGCTGCAAATACTGCAAAATAGCAAAGAAGCAACACCGTCTCTCAGAGAAGCCCAAGCTTCACTCCCTAACCAGCTGCACAGTCTCTCCCCTCCTGAAGAGTCCAGTGGGGGCCCATGTGGTCTAGTCCACTTGCAAGTCATACTGGCTAGTACAAGGCACTCTGTGCTCCCTGAGGGAATGCCACATCCATCTAGATGCTATAACATTAACCATAAGCACAGCTCAACTATTTAAAATAGCCAAGACATGGAAGCAACCTAAATGTCCATTGATAGAGAAATGGCTAAAGAAGATGTGGTACACATACATACAATGGAATATTATTCAGTCATAAAAAAGAATGAAATAATGTCATTGACAACAATATGGGTGCAACTAGAGAGTATCACACTAAGTGACCTAAGTCAGACACAGAAAGACAACTATCACATGATATCACTTACATGTGGAATCTAAAACAGGTTACAAATGAACTTATTTACAAAACAGAGACAGATTCACAGACATAGAAAACAACTTATGGTTACCAAAGAGGAAAGAGGGGGAGGGATAAATTCGAAATTTGCGATTCACAAGATTCACACTACTGTATATAAAATATGTAATCAACAGGGAACTAATGTAAAGCACATGGAACTATATTTAATATCTTGCAATAACCTACAATGGAAAAGAATCTGAAAAAGAATATACACACACATATATATATATAAATATATGTATATATAACTGAATCACTTTGCTATATACCTGAAACACTGTAAATCAACCATACTTCAAAACAAAAGTAAAAACTTAAAAAAATTAGTATAGCTCACACCTGAAATGGGCATAAAACACTTGCTTCAAGACATATAAAATTAAGCACACCAAAGATATGCAAACGTTCATGTCATGATTCACAGCAGAAATAAGTGGTCATTTTTATTCCTTAGTAATAAATATACTGAGGTGATCAAAATACATTCAATCACCTTAACTGGTCCCTTTAGCTATGGCAGGACTCATCTGTGTCTGAAGTATGTGCTGGGCATTTTGAGTACAAAGAGAACTTAGACCTGTTTTTCCAGCAAGAATATCACCTCCTGGCTGTCCATCATCTTTTAAATGTTTTGAATTGCACACAGAAACAAACAAAAAATTCACAATGAACAGATGCAATAAGTTCACCAGTAGTTACATAACTACAGCCTCGAATGGCTGTAAAATGTGCAGATTCAGAACTTAGGACCATCACCAGAAATTCTTAAAGGAGTTTCGAGAGACAGTTTTAGACAAAGAAGGAAGAGGTTCCTGGAAAGTGGAAGCAACTCGGGGCTGGGGGAGGGGTGTCCACTGAAAGAAGTGACATCTCTCCTTCCTTAAGAAAACTGAAGCTTTAATGAGAAATACTTGCCAAACACAGTACATCATCAAGACAGATTGCTTCTGTGATGTCGCTGGAAAATACTAGGTGTGTGCTTTGTAATTTCTAAGCAAAGAGCCAACACAGAGTAAAGAGAACACAGCCTTGTAACTACCTGCCGCTGTTGATGACTGTCTCAGGAAATGAGCCACAAGTATGACAACAGGGAAGTGACAGCCAGCCTGGTTAGAATGTTCTCAAGAGGCTTCTTACTTTCCATAAGTCAGGCTTTTTATCGACTGACAGCTTTAGAAACGGGTTCGTTTTTGTTCTACATCCCAGAATGACACAAGCCATCACAATATAAGCTCCTGCTTATTTTTTCCCCTAAATTACTGTTGACTCAGAGATGATTTTTTTTTTTTGCATGCGTATTTGGTGATAATCTACCAGCCAAACTATGTCTTGCTTTAAGAAGGTGTTACACAGTGAGCTTTCTACACAAAATGTAAACCAAACTGAAATATTTTCAAAGTGCATCATCTTTGACATTTTCAGCTTCAAGAAAATCTGCTGGTGCAGCTCAAAAGGAACTAGCTAAGTCATCTGTTGTCATAAAAAATCGTTCTCCAAAAAACCCCAAGGGTTCTCTTAACATCCCCAATTGGGAGCCACCCCCCAACCCCCCCCCCACACACACTAAATTCTAAAGAGGAAACCAAAGATTTTGCTTGAGAAGTTTCATTAGCCTGGCTGGGGTCAGAAGGCAGAGTCACAAAGGGATTTGCAGGGTCAGAGGGCAGAAAGAAGGAATTATCCAAACTTAAGAAGGTTAGTAGAGGAAATTAAACTGGTCTCCGCATTAATCGATGGTGCAATATCAAATTTATACATGATCAAGGACAGTCTAGAATTCTAGGAATCTGTTGGCTTCATTAATCAGAAAAGCCTTAAGATATCAATAAATGATATGAAAAGGCAATTTGCATTAGCAGAAATACAATTAGACAAGAGATGCCTGGGAAAGTATCCATGCTTACCCCTAAATCAAGAAATTTAAAGCAAATGTTGGGTATAATTTTGAACATGAGTAAACTTCTTAAATACGTAAAAAATTTCAAATCCAAACATCTGTGAGGTTCTCAAGAGGCTCCTGTATGCTCCCAGGAAGGCAGCACGGTGATTTTTTTTATAGCTTTCCTCCAGTAAAGGCCACGCAGAGAGTCATGTTCTTTGCCCCTTAGGGCGGGCTGCAATAAACCTGAGTTGACTCATCTAGAAGAAAGAAGAAGGCTTACTTTAAAAGGTGTTCTGAGGGCTACATGGACCAGGGGGACAAAGGTCTGCTCCTTGGTGCATGATGGGACGCAGGGGCGCCTCAACTTGGTGGAAGGGCTGGGCTGTGTAGCCAGACAGCCTGGGTTTCCAAATTGACTCAGTCTCTTATTATTATTAACAATGGAGTGAGTTAGCTAACTTCACTATGCCTCAGTTTCCTGATCTAGGAAGTGGGTATAAAAATGTGCCCATTTCAAAGAGGTTGTTCGGTGAATTAAGAGATACTTCACTTAGGAAACTTCTCAGAGGTGTGCCTGGCTCAGAGCAGGCAATGCCACACCTTGGCCTTGGCCCGGGTTTTTATCCCAACGGGTTTAGCTTAGGGAGATGAAAAAGCTGAATGCCTACCTCAAGGTAGTTTCTGGCCTCTTGAAGTTATGTGCGTCAATGATCATGTGATTATAGAGACCACTGTCATCCATGCCTATTCAGCTTAATGAGATCAGAAATATAAACCAGGTATGCCACTCAGATTGATTTCCAAAATCCAAACATCCATTTTCAAAAATACATAATCATGCTGGATGTCACTCAGAATGAAAAATCTGAGTGGAAACTTTACCAAATCCACTGAATGGTAAACGTATACTTTTTATTGCCAGAGTAAAAAAAAAAAACTGCTACAGTAATTGATGGTGATTGTAAAAGCTGTTAGTTGTGTTTCCAAAACTAATTATTAGAGTGGGATCAGAGTGGGACAGACTGGGAGATTGGGCTTGGTCGATGCAAACCATTATGTTTAGAATGGATGAGCAATGAGGTCCCACTGTACAGCACAGGGAACTTTAATCTCTTGGGATAGAACATGATGGAAGACAGTATGAGAAAAAGAATGTATGTATGTGTGTGACTGGGTCACTATGCTGTACAGCAGAAACTGGCACCACACTGTGAATCACCTATACTTTAATAAAAAAGAATTTTTCAGATAACTGGGTAAATATATTGACTATTAAAAAAGATGAGTAATTATAGTTAACATATGTGTGTGTTATGGTTTATATATATATATGTTGTATATATGTATCTATATGCGTGTGCACATACTACTGCTATGTACCAGGTAGTCTTCTAAGTGCTTTACATAAATTAACTTTTTTACAGAAGAATAGAGCTGAGGCATAGGGAGGTTAGTTAACTTATTCAAGGTCATTCAGCTGGTAAGCAGTAGAGAGAAGATACGCCCCCAGGCATACCGGCTCAGAGTCTGTGCTTCAGCATGACACCAGGCTGCCTCTCGGCATAAAGCAAGCAGCACAATGCGTTAGATAATTTTAGGAAGAACGTTTTGTCCTCCGAGTCTATGTACCATATATACATATACTAGTCATGTATAAGAAATAAAATCTAATTGTGATAAATAAATTTGAGGCTCAGAGAAGAGGAAAAGATGCTCACTCCCAGGGGAACAGGTCCACGCCACCTGTTGTATTTGGAGGATGGGGACTCTGGGAAGCAGGGCTGAGCTTCCCCAGTATGGCCCCAGCTGACCCTGACCTACAGCTGACTGGATAACTGAGGGAGCCAGGAAGCACTCTGCATGACCCAGATCACAGAGGCACCCTGCTGAGTCCGGCCCAATTGCTGATCCACAGAACTGGCAGCGACAGACACTGTTTGAAGACACCAACTTTGAGGATGCTGGGTTATGTAGCAAAAGCTAACCTGAGCTTATCTGGCTGAATCTGCATTTTGAAGACTTTTATAATTAAGTTTTATATGATAAAAAAATTTAAGCTAACAATATCTAGATGGGCTGGATTTTGGATTATGATGAAAAATGTATTACAGAAAAGGAATGTGTCTTTCTGAGAACAGGTTGAACATGTGATTCAAAAAAGCATGACCAAATTGAACATCTAATTCAATCTAAACTAATTTTTTAAAAATCACCAAAGAATGAATTTGTATCAATGTTTGTGAATTACACACACACACACACACACACACATACAGTGTATACACACATATACACATATGCATACACAAGGAAAGAAAGAGAGAATGGATTTTACAAAGTTACTGAAAAAAAGAGTAAAGATATAAAACTCACTCAGGTTTTTGGCAAGAATGGTTAGCAAAAACGTTCCATTTATGCCCATGATATCCTTGGATAAAACCTAACATACTGGAGTTTCCATCGTGGCTCAGAGGTTAACGAATCCGACTAGGAACCATGAGGTTGCGGATTCGATCCCTGGCCTCGCTCAGTGGGTTAAGGATCCGGCGTTGCCATGAGCTGTGGTGTAGGTTGCAGATGAGGCTTGGATCCCGCGTTGCTGTGGCTGTGGTGTAGGCCGGAGGCTACAGCTCCTGTTAGACCCCTAGCCTGGGAACCTCCATATGCTGCAAGTGCAGCCCTAGAAAAGGCCCCCCCCAAAAAAACTTAACATACTGAACAATTTACGTACTGTTACCTATCCCAAGTATCACTCGTGAAGCATTTCATTGTTTTCTCGCTTAGTACTTCCAACTTGTAGGAACTATAGTCTAATTAAAATAGTTTATTTCAGCACGTCTTGATTTAGTCTATTAGGTAGGTGATCTAGAAACAAATTCAGGTATCTCTAAGCTTGGTTGAAGGGAAAATTACATTGATATGAGTTTCACTAATTCAGCTTTTATTTATTTATTTATTTATTTTTCCTTCAGACTACAGTATAAAGTTTTACATTTCTAATACAACCTAAGGTCTTAAAATTCTCCTCTCTCTCATCTTTCATGGAGTTCTGAAGAGGCTTTTTTTCCCCTTGTCTCTGGTATATTTTCTTTTCTCTTTTAAGTCAATTGAATATAGCTTAAATTCAAACCAATTTAAATTATTCATTTTTATTAAGCTCCTTTCAAAATGTACGGGCTTGATGATGAATTGATCTGCTTGCAGGAGAAATAACTGTACTTGGGAAAATCCCAGGGGGAAAATCTATATATTAGGAGAGAAACAGCCAAATTTTAAACACCCTTGTAGACTGTTTTCTTTTATACACAGACCTAGTTCTTTCCCTGGGCTTTAACTTTTCCACATCTATGACTTTTTTTTTTTAACATTTTCCTATATTTTTCAAAGAATAATAACCTGGCATGTTCCTCTGTAGTGTGTTTTGTCTTTTAACCGACATGGACAACTCTTTGGACCAATGAACCCAGCTGCTGCCACTACAATATATATTCCAATAAAATCCATGTGAACCCAGTTTTTCCATAGAATCAAACTTTGCAAGTCAGCTTCCCAAAAGATATATAGGCATTTCTAAGTTTCCAGTGTTTTGACTCATGGGTTTAATACTTAAGCAACTGTTCTAGACATAGAGTAACCGTCCAATAACAATGTTTTTGTTTATTAATGATAATAGCCAGTGGTTTACACGGAGTGGCCCCGACATTCCAGAGAAGAGAAGACTGGCTAATGTGAAAGAGGGTTTGAGTCCAGAGGAAGCTGCTTGCTGGCCTTCTCTGTCCCGACCGTGGACAGTCCCCATGGCTTTCTCTGTTCATTACTACTGTCCTGATGCTGCTGATGTTATTGAATATTGACTGATTACTTGCTATGTGCCACTCGCTCTGCTAATTACTTTATATCCGTTCTTTTATTTGATCCCCTCAGTGACCCATGGAGGGAATATTATTATTTCATATTCAGAAGGGTTAAAAAATCTTCCCCAAGGTCACAAAGAAAACCAGGATTTTAATCCAGTCAGTCTGATTCTAGGGCTAATGTTTTAACTCAACATATAATTAAGATTTCACAGCACGTGTCAGAGTCAGATAATGAAATATTTGTGGCATATGCTCTTTGGAGAAAATTAAAATTAGAGGAACAAAAAAATGTACCAGAGGCTACTAGGGTCATCTTCAGCTTTGAATTATAGCTCTTAAAAAATAAAATTAATCTAGTCTCAAATCACATGAGTTATTCCCTTACTTAAAAACAAATTAAAACCCACCATTTTTTGTCTTTTTAGGGCTGTACCCATGGCATATGGAGGTTCCAAGGCTAGGGGTTGAATCGGAGTTGCAGTTGCCAGCCTACGCCACAGTCACAGCAACGCAGGATCCGAGCTGTGCCTGTGACCTACACCACAGCTCATGGCAATGCTGGATCCTTAACCCACTGACCAAGGCCAGGGACCAAACCCGCAACCCCATGGATAAGCGTTGGGTTCATTACCACTGAGCCACAACAGGAACTCCCTAAAACTCACCATGTTTAAGATGACATTATGGAGCCAAATTAGTTTTATCATTTTTTCTTACTTAAACAATATGTGGGACAAAATACAAAATAAAGAGATGAGAATAAACTCTATTCCTTTAAAAACCACAAAGGTTCACTGGAAAATATGAATTTTAAATAAGACATTTAATATAGTGTAAACACTCAGATCAACCCCTGCATCTCCTCAGAAGCCCAGAGGATATTGTTTATTCTTGTTGCTTCCTAATGCAATACAATGATATAATAACACCCATGTGGCTTCACTTAAAAATGTGATTCCAGGTCAAATCATTCAAAACAGATGTCCAATTTCCTTAGCTTACCCAACCCTAGAAAAGACAAACATTATCTGCTCAGTGCTCAGAGAGTCCAGGGGTCAGGAAGAGTCGTGATGTATCACAGAGTACAGTCCGCCTTCCTGCTCAGCAAAGAGCCACCCCCACCCCATTCATATGTTTTGCCAAGAGTCACCATGGGAATCAATCCTAACATTCATTCTTGAACAAATAATACATTCCTGGCTACTGGTAATGAAATGGGAAGAAATGCAGAAGACTTAAAAATATTGCTTATCTTAGGTATTTTGACTGAACACTAATTTCTCTTTCATTTAGCCAGTGTTTTGGTGAATAATGTATTGAAGGTATTGCTCTTGATCCAGATGGAGACGTAAACATAAACACACTGGATAGAGTTACAGGCAACATGAAGACAAGTGAACAGTAACAGAACTGTTTGTGTCACATGGGCTGAATATTAGGAACAGTAGACTGATCTCGGGCAGTGATACCGGAGAAGTGGGGAAAAAAAGGGGGCGGGGAAGATAAAAGGGCCACTGAGTTATGGTTTTATGGGTTTATGTCTGAATGGAGGGGGAGAGGCCAAGGAGCTGACAGTGCCCAAATGATGCTCAGCCCAAATGATGTAGAGGAACAGTGACTCCATATTACGCTGACGACTGGATTTTACCTGACAAAAAGCAAAAAGAGTAAATTTTGTACTTCTACACCCCCAACCTTACAATTTACCTGGCAAATGGTGGGTCCCTGATTAGCTGTTGAAGTAACTGCCTGAGCAACAAGAAACAAGAAATGGCAATGGATATCTGCAACATCACTTTAGATATCTTAGTGGTAGGAATATTTTTTCTTTTAATTTTTCTACTTTATCATTTATATAATCAACATCCTAGGAAGAAAGAGTGAACTTTAAGTATTTCACAAGTACCTCCACAATACATTCCAAAATTCTTTTTTTCTTTTATTTTGTTTTTCGTTTTAGGGCTATGCACACAGAAGTTCCCAGGCTAGGGGCTGAATTGGAGCTGCAGCTGCTGCCTACACCATAGCCACAGCAACATGGGATCTGAGCTGTGTCTGCGACCTACGCTGCAGCTCATGGCAATGCCAGATCCTTAACCTACTGAGAGAGGCCAGGAATCAAACTTGCATCCTCATGGATATTAGTTGGGTTCATTACTGCTGAATCACAACAGAAATGCCCCATTTCAAATTTCTGAGCACGGCATTTACACTCTCACTTGTCTGCAATTCCAGTCTCATTTTCTTTCACTCCTTAAATTTATAAACATGTACTGAGCAACTACTGTGTGCCAGACACTGTAGCAGACACCCCTGTTTCAAAGCTGAATAAGATTCAAGCCCCATTCTTTATTCTAGCAGAGTAAGCCCGTAACTATATTGCAGAGGTGTGAGCAATGATACAGCCATTCCATCCAGAAAAAGACCCCTACAGCCAGCTTGAGGAGATGGGTGTTAGTGATGACTCTGGAACAGAAGAGAGCAAACCTGACCCCATACTGGATCTATTCCTTTTGCTCTAACCTTTGTGCTCTGTTGCCTGTGCTTAGTCTCACTGAGTCTGGACCTTTGTCTCCTTGGAGAATGTTACCTCTAGCCTGAAATATCCATAAAAGCCCTTCCTCAAGGCTAAGCCTCTAGTTGAAGGTTTAAAGGAACATCGTGACCAGGCCTACACGGACAGCTAAAAGAACAAAGAATTATCACAACCTCCCTGGGGTCTGGCAGGCACCAGTAAGTTTGCAACCCCCAGCTAGACCCTCTCCCCTTTTAGTAAGAAAGAAGCTTGAATTCTAACTTGGGGAAGATGGTTCTTTAGGACACTAGTCCACCCTCTTCTCAGTCTGCTGGTTTTCTGAATAAAGTGGCTATTCCTTACCCCAACATCCCATCCCTCAATTTACTGGTCTGTCGTGTGACAAACAACGAGAGATCAGACTGGTCATAGCTTCTTGAAGGGAGTCTCCCAGGATGAGCTGTCAGCCAAGCAAGTACACCTGAAACCACCGTAACAATGTAAACCAACTAAATTCCAGTATACAATAAAAACTAAATTTAAAAATTTTTTAAAAAGAAGTGGCAAGAAAGTAGATTAGGAGTTCAGCATTTGTTTACTTAACAAGCACTTATGAGATACCTACAGGTAACAGCCAGTGATACTGGGCATGAAGAAGACATGTCCACGGCCTTCAGAAACTTCAAGTCTAACAGGGAAGGCAACCATATAACCAAATAATTAGAATACAAAGTTATAAGTGTAGGTCAGAGATACACTCAAATCGCCTAAGTGGTAGACAATGGCTAATGCAACTTTGGGATTATTGGCAGGGTGGATGAAGAACTCACACTAGACCACCACTGAGACATTTTAAAGCACCACCCAAATGCAAATGATGGTCATCCTTGTCTTGGAAGATAGAGGACTACTTGTGAGTTTGATTCACTGTGCAAGCTCTAGCAGGATTAACCTGCATGCAACACTGAAATCAAGATGTGACTGGAGCACAGGAGGAGCGGTCCTTCCACAGCTGTTTCAGGAATCCCAGGATGTCTTTCCATGAGAGCAACTGAGCTCTTCCAGAAGCCGCAGTGGGTCACATGAAAATGCTTTGTTCTTTACAGTGTGGTGCTTTGCTTTTACAAAACTTCTTTCAAGAGCTGCATTGCTGCCTTAAGTGGCCTTCCAGGGAGCTGAACTCCCACCTGGCACACAAAGGGGTCAGATACTTTAAAACTAACCATTACTGTGAGGGGTTTGAAAGCTCCTTTGCCCTCCTGGGAGTTAACTGCCAGAGAGAAGCAGTTCTTCTGGAGAGCATTTTAGAGAGCATCTTCAAGCCTTTTCATTAGGCAGAATTACTTCCACACCCAGAGGAGAAAATGGAACTAAAGGCAAAGAATACTTAAAAATTGCTCAAAGAAAAAAATCTTATATTTTCAAATAAAAACCGCTGAGTTGGTGGTGGTCAACAAGGGGAAGTGAGAGCGGGGGAGGGATGGATTGGGAGTTTGGGACTAGTCAATGGAAATTATGAAACATAGAACAGATAAACAACAAGGTCAAATTGTATAGCACAGGGAGCTTTATTCAATATGCTATAATAAATCATAATGGAAAAGAAAAAAATACAATGGAATCCCCCCAAACCATTCAGTCAGTTTAATATTTAAAATCGTCTGTCAGACTTTTTGTTTCCTAGATGGGCAGTGAAATGAAGAGATGAGGGGAATGGAGCATCACCTGTTTAGAAGAAAGTGATCTACCACCGACATGAGAAATTAAGTCCTAGAGAGGAATCATACCAAAACAAAAGTCCTGAGCAGTCCAAAGAGACATCATCAAATTCACGCATTTACTGGATGACTCAGAGCCTGTGCTTGTGAAATACAGAAAAATTCTGGTTTCTAAACCTTCAAAAATTCATCACAAAGGAAGAGACTGCATGCAGGCAACAATGAGGAAAATGAGTCGTCAAAGAGAAGACAGGTCCCAGCTCTGCAGCAGGGGCTGTTACAAGCAACCACAGCAGAGCTCTGGGGAAAAACTCTTTTCTTTTTCTTTTCTTTTTTTTTTTGCCATGCCCAGGGCATGTGGAAGTTCCTGGGCCAGGGACTGAACCTGCACCACAGCAGTGACCCAAGCCCCTGCGGTAACAACGCAAGATCCTTAACCCACTACCCCACAAGAGATCTCCCAAAACTTCTGTATTCTTAATGAGAACCTCAGCTTAAGTCACCGAGGCAGAGGGGTGCAAAACAGAGTTCAGAATGATTTTCATGTCAAAGTAGTTAAAATGACTCTTCATACTCAAGGGGGTCAACTGTGAACCATCTTGAAAAGGCAGCTCTCCAGAATAACTTCAACGGCCAAGGACGGAGGACAATGTCTGTGCTGTGATTTCAACTTTGATTTCACTTTCATTACAGAACCATTAGCCTTCATAACCACGTGACAAAGACAAAGCAACCTGTAGCCCAACCTCTGGCCTAGCTTCTGCCAGGTCTCTGTGAGATGGTAACCAAGGAATGCTAGGTCCATAACCATGGAATGTTCTCAGTGGTGGGATAACCAAAACATCAGTGGTACTTAAACCACAGAAAACACCCAATAAATACTTTTATGAGAACGTGTGCAGATAATGACGGTCAAAACATACAAACTTTTGCTATTAGGTGAATAAATTACAAGAGTCTAATGTACAGCATGGTTAATATAATTAGTAATACTGTATTGCATAATTGAGATTTACTAGGAAAGTAGATCTCAAGCTTTCTCGTGAAAAACAGGTAAAATCATAACTATGTGGGACAAATAATGTGTTAATTATTTTGATAGTGCTAATCATTTCACAATGTATATATATCTATCAACTTAGCACATTGCACTCCTTATATACAATTTTATTTATTTTTCAATTGTATCTCAATAAAATCTTTAAAATAAAATAATTCATTTTTCTTCTGAAAAAAAAAATGTTCAGATAAATCAGACCTCCTCCAAAAACCATCACTTTAATAATTGCCACTTACTGGCCACTTCAGGAAGACAAGATAATTCCTTACCTAGGGAAGCTTAGAATCTAAAAAAAAATGTAGCATAGCCTCTTCATTCATCTACCTACATGAAACCAGCAAGCTCTAGGTCAATGGAGTCAAACCTATAGTTTAAATTACATCTTTATACTTAAAAGAAAAAAAGACAAGTGCTTAAGTACAAGGGTGGTGAAACTCTTTTTGATAATGATTTTTGTTTTTTCCATTGCAGCTGATTTACAGTGATCTGTCAATTTTCTGCTGCACAGCAAGGTGACCCAGTCACACATACATGTATACATTCTTTTTTCTAACATTATCATGCTCCATTGCAAGTGACCAGACATAGTTCCCAGAAGGGTGGTGAAATTCTGATGACTAAAGCTCTAGCCAAACTTTTCGTCAGTCCAAACCTAATGGAAAAAAGTATGAATACAGGAAGCTGTGTGGGGAGTTTCCAGTGAAATCTGGCTGAACTGGGGTTTTGTGCATGTTGCAGTCTTTTCTGGCCCAAGTTCCTACCTTGACTTCTGATAACCTAAGCTGCTTAGGGAGGTCACAGGCCTGCCTCCCTAAACCCAGGTAACTTCCTAGGCAGGCTGCACACCATGGCTTGCCTGCTGCTGGGGAAATCCGGATTCCGTATCAATGTATTAATTGATCACTTGATCATTCATGGATTAGTGAACGAGGGCTCCTTTCCTCTTAAATTCAAATGAAAGTGAAACCATTTAGAGACTTACTCACATTTTTTTGTTTTTCCTTTTTCGGCTGCCTCCATGGCATATGGAACTTTTTGGGCCAGGGATTGAATCTGAGCCTTGGCTGTAGCCTACGCCACAGCTGCAGCAATTCTGGATCCTTAACTCTAGCAGAAACTCCTAGACTTAGTCACATTTACTGAGGAACTCTAACACTTAACCTGTTCAGTATCACAGGGACCGAATTAATGGTCCTAGCAGAAAGGCCAGGCAGAAGGAGCCAAGTGGAAGTGGCTTCCACCTCCCCAACCCTGTTTTACTTCTCTTCCCCTGCACCTCCATGGCCCTGCATTCACTTGCTTAAAAATTTCCTCCAATAAATTGCAAAAATCCTGGGGAGGAGTCCTGGATAAAATTCAGGAGGTTCCTAAAGTTGGATGAGAATAAAATTGCTTCTTAATATTTAATACCTTCCAAATGAACGTAGCATTTCCTTCAAATACAATGTAGGTGACAAAATACTGTTAGCAGTACTTCTGACTTTGCCATCAGACAGAAAATCAGTCAGATTTTCATGGCACGTATTAACTACTTTCAAACAACCAAAATTACTGTACTCATGATTTGTACACTCATATATAAAGACACTACTATTACGCTATAATATTTTTAAAGATTTGGATTTCTCCATTTCAATTTAATTGGTTCCACTGTAATCTGATGGGTCTTACTTTACATATTTAGAAACATCATTCTGAGAAGATGCCTGTAGGGTTCACCAGGTTGCCGAGGGCATCTAAGGCACAGAAACAATTAAGGATCCATGTTCTAGATGTTCAAGCCTTTCTAGGATTCCCTTTCCCTTAAGACCACTGGAATTTTAAAGATGTTTTAAAAAATACATGGACTTTTAGACACCTAGGAAATACAGAAATCTGGAGGAGAGGTTATCTCCCCAATATTCAATCAAACATATAAACTACGAGTTCCGGAGTTCCCGTGGCGGCACAGCAGAAACAAATCTGACTAGTAAGCATGAGGACGTGCATTTGATCCCTGGCTTCACTCAGTGGGTTAAGGATCCAGCACTGCTGTGAGCTGTGGTATGGGTCGCAGACATGGCTCGGATCTTGCATTGTTGTGGCTGTGGTATAGGCCAGCCAGTTTGACCCCTAGCCTGGGAACTTCCATATGCCACGGGTGCGACCCTAAAAAAAAGGCAAAGAAAAAATAAAAATAAAAGAATAAACTACAAGTTCTGCTACATTTTTTTTTTCTGGTAGGTACTGCTAATCTAGATCAGGATTTCAGCTTTCGGAACATATGGGGGGTTCTCTTTCTCCCTCAGACTCTGTCCCTCTCCGTCTGTCTCTCTCTCTATCACACACTCACACACACGCTCATCCCCACACCAAACAGTCTCCATCTGACCATCTCCTCTGCGAGAAGGGTGTGCAGGGTTGTATATAAAAAGCAGAGACTTTTTTTGTGTAGATTCTCTGCCCACAGAGGATGGAGGTCTGGATGCCTGTTGCATTCTGGCTTCACCAAAACAGACCACACCCTCCGAAGGAGAATTCTTTCTCCCCTTAACACAGGAGTTAGTGCAACAGAAGCCTTCAAAGTGTGACAGGCTTTAGATCTGTTTGGAGTAAATTTTGTAGAGTTTTTAGACTCATTCCAATTTATCCAAAATAAGCTGTAGCAAATGCTTATTAGGTGCAAGTATAAATATTTTAAAATATTGCACTGTCACTTGCGAAGCTGAGCTGCTATAAGCCAGACTGCATTCAAATATTAAAGATGTAAAAATCCTCCGTGAGTAATTGTAGCCTCAGTTAGTTTTCATATTACTATAAATACTGTGTTTCATTTTAATCATTATTCTGTTTACATTATAAGCAGAAAGTTAAAAGCACAAAGCATAAATTTCTTTAAGGGATTTACAGAACTGCAAACCTCCAGTTTAAAAATGAAAATAAAATTGCAGGGAAGGCCAGAGAGGCGGAGAAATTGGACATTCGGTCACTGAGAACATATTTATTCATCGTCTAGACAGCAAGCTAGGGGCTGAGAGTCAAAGCTGAAGAGGACAGGGCCCTGGGCCTCAGGGCGTGCAGTCTCATGCTTTTGGGAATCAGAGCATAGCAGTGCTGGGGGATGCACTTAAAGGCAGAGGGAGTGGGGAGGTCAGATGAGAAATGGCTTATTTCTCACAGGAGGAATTTTTAAAGGATGCATTTGCTATCTGTGCCAGAGAATAACAAGGATAAGGATTCAAAAGGGAGGCAACTGAGGAGTTCCCTTCGTGGTTCAGTGGTTAACGAATCCGACTAAGAACAATGAGGTTGCGGGTTCGATCCCTGGCCTTGCTCAGTGGGTTAACGATCCGGCGTTGCCGTGAGCTGTGGTGTAGGTTGCAGACGCGGCTCGGATCCTGCGCTGCTGTGGCTGTGGCGAAGGCCGGTGGCTACAGCTCCTGTTAGACCCCTAGCCTGGGAACCTCCATATGTCACAGGTGCAGCTCTACATAAAAAGGCAAAAAGACAAAAAAAAAAAAAAAAAAGGGAGGCAACTGAGAGCAGGGATCAGCAGAATTGCTTTGAAATGAGAGAGGCAGGAGGCAGAGGGCAGGAGACAGCCCGTTAGGTAAAGAGAGGCCAGGTGAGAGGAAGGAGCGGGCCTCTCCCATGTTCACCATCCCCAGGAAAACTCGGTGCAAATCACAGATCCTTAGGTGTCAAAGAAATCACTCCTCTATAACACACCTCCAATAATTTCCCTGCATACTGGGTAAACCATGCTTCTGCAAAATCTAAATGTCTCAAGAGGGGCCAGCAGAAAAGATGGGGAAAAGGGTGAGCCAAGAATTCCCATTAGGACAGGCTAATGAGTTCCACAACTTTTAGTTGCTGGATTTCCCAAGTCCTCTACAGCAGCTACTGTCGTGTGTGTGTGTGTGTGTGTGTGTGTGTGTGTGTGTGTGTGTGTGTGTACACTTAAGCATATCCTCATAGCAAGTAAAACTAAATTCTCCCCCAGAAACTCTTCAACACGAGATGTCCGTCTGCATGGGGGTTGGTGGGCTCCTCGCCTGAAGTCAGGGGCTGCTGCTACCTCACCTCCAAGGGATGTGTGGAAGACAGTGCTCTACTGAAAATCATTTCCTTGGAAACAAACTGGCCAAGCAAAGACCAAAAATCTAGTCTGCTACACAAAGCAGTAAGAAATGAAGCTTCTCTTCCATACTCCTTATATTATAATGTTCACATAGGAAACTTCAAGGTCATTAAAAAATCCCTTCTCCAAAATAACACATCAGTGTAAAAAAAAAAAAATCTAACATTTCCAAAGTTTAAAAAGTAACAAATTAAAAGCCACCTACTCTCTCAAACCTTTAATTCTATGGCTCAGAGATGACCAAATGCCAACAGTCTCATGTGTACATTCCCAGACATTAGATCCATCTTTAAGTAGTTTAAGGAGCAAGCCAATGGATATTTCTGTTCTGGTACCTGCATTTTCAAGCGGCTGCCAGTATCTTATACCATGAACTTTCAATCCTTAACAGAGTTTCAAGTAAAATGAAATTAGGCTCCGTGACATTTTTTACACTACATTTTTTTTTTTTTTTTTGCCTTTTGTCATTTTTAGGGCCGCACCTGTGGCATGTGGAGGTTCCCAGGCTAGGGGTCTAATCGGAGCTGTAGCCGCCGGCCTACGACAGAGCCACAGCAACGCAGGATCCGAACCGCGTCTGCGACCTACACCACAGCTCACGGCAACGCCGGATCGTTAACCCACTGAGCAAGGCCAGGGATCGAACCCGCAACCTCATGGTTCTTAGTCGGATTCGTTAACCGCTGCGCCACGACAGGAACTCCTACACTACATTTTTGACAAGACCTGTCAAGATTTTACATGGAAAATTCACTTGATTCTTACAAAAGTTAAGGAGAACCTTCACAGCAGAGGTGTAGAGAATCTTATTACTTCTGCTTGAGCCAAAAGGGGAAAAAAAGATGTCTGAGACACAGAATTGGACATTCACAGAATTCTTTGCCTAATACACCTTTATTTCTCCCATATTTTAGCAATAAAATTGGAGGTCCCACAGTCAAAGAAGAGTGGCAATGAAAAGAAAAGGGTGGACAACCATTTCTTCAAAAGCAATGACATCTATCATTTCCTTCAGCTAATGGGATTATTTTCTTTCATTCTCTTATGGTATATAAAGACTAATATTTCCTTTTAAATTTTCTGTTTTGCGGAACTTCAGGAGGCAATCCTGAAATACAGCCTAACAAACGGCCAATTCAGCAGTCTAGGTCCAACAGATAAAGATAATTTCATGGCTCATTTTCCCTCCAACACCTGCTCTCATTAGCTAGGCTTCTTTGGATGAAAAGACAACCAGACTGAAAACGTAGTCCCACTGGCTAACAATTTACAAAAATCAGTTTTCATTGAAGTTCAAAGCTATCAACCTGATTAGAAAATACTGCTCCCTGATTGAAGCTGTTTATCTTGGTGGACAAGAGCAGTTCTAATGAGAATCAGCTTGATAAAGAATATTATTTCAAGCTCTTTCAAGAATCCCTTTTTTTTTTTCAAGCTCTATATTTTCCTTCCAAAGGCACATACATGTCTTCATTAATTCTGCTCAATGGAGATGCTTCCATGAGGCAAAGGATAACTGGAATATGGGAAACAGAAGGAAGAAGAGATTCAGAAATCTGGTGCAATTTTCTTATCTAATTTTTTTGGGGGGCTGCACCCACGGAATGTGGACGTTCCCGGGCCAGGGATCAAACCTGCACCACAGCTGTGGCAACGCCAGATCCTTAACCTCCTGTGCCACACCAGGAACTCCATCAGTGGGATTTTCTTGATGCACACGTTTTTGATGCACTGGCTGAAATACCAAAAAATAAGTGACAGTGGGCTTTTCTCTCTTCTTGGATGCTTTCACTTTATCTGGCTACTTCTGGAGCCAATGTATTTCTGGTAAGAATTCCACTAATGGCACAAGAGCAAACAGCCTCACTCCCAGGTCTGTACTTGACCTGAAACTCACGCGTGTGGCCCACACAGCACCGAGTTCAGCCCTTGGGAAGGCATATCAAACCTGTTCTCTCCAACCTCTCACGAAGCCCACTTTCCATTTCCCCAACTGCACAGTTTGAGATGACAGAAAACATCCATCTCATTTGAAAAGGCGGTAGAAAGGAGTGACTTGGGCTGAATTTGAAAGCTACGTACACATGGAGTCATTACCTATATTTTCCTAGTGCCCTGACAGCTATCTGCTCTGCCTTTGGCAAATTGTATTCTTTATAATCGAGCCTCTGGAATACTAGGTAATATACTGTCTTTTATAAATCTTGAAGCTATGCTATTAGGTAGACAACATTTAAAAGGGTTCTATTTTCCTGTTACCTTGAATCTTTTATCAGTGTCAGGTTTTCTCTTGCTAATGCCTCCTGCCTTAAGTCAACTGTCTCTGATTTCAGTCTAATATGCCAGCTTACCTTTGGCCTAGGGATAAAACTTTTTATTTTCACCCTTTCTTTTTCCTATATTTAAGACACATCACTTGTAAGCAGTGAACAGGTTATTTTCTCTGTCCTTTTTATCCCATCCGACAATCTCTGCCTTGGAAGTGGAAAACTACTTTGTCTATATTTAGAATAATTTCAGCTATATTTGGGCTTGAGCTTTCTTGTCCCCTTAAGGATTGAGTTATTATTATTAATTCAATCTCCATGTGAATGGCTTGTTACCTACACCTTCTTTCTCTCTGTGCCTGATTACCCCAGAGAGTACAATACAGCTCCTAGAACTACTGAAGTTCAATATCAATTCGTACTTATACCACGTCCCCCAAAAGTCAAGAAACGTAAAGCACTTCTAATTCAATTTCATTTTTCATAACGTATGTGCCATCACTCTGATGCATTTTAAATCTGTATATGAGATCCCCAAAACTACTACTCCTTTTGTGTTTCACTTTTTTTTTTTTTTTTACTTTTAAAGGCTGCACCCATGGCATATGGAAGCTCCCAGGCTCAGGGTCGAATCGGAGCTACAGCTGTCAGCCTACACCACAGCAACAGTAACATGGGATTCGAGCTACCCGACCTATCTATAGCACAGCTCATGGCAACGCTGGATCCTTAACCCACTGAGCAAGGCCAGGGATCGAACCCGCATCTTTATGGATACTAGTCTGGTTCTTTTCTGCTGCGCCACAACGTCCAGTTGTTATGTGAATTTGCCCTCGCCATTACGACTCACTGCTTATTCCTGAACCTTCATGCGTTATGTAGGATCATTTTCTTTCGCCTAAAGATCACCCTTTAGCATTCTTTTACTGCAGCCGGGCTGGTGATTAATTTCCTCTTAGTACTTTGAAGATACCAATCCACTGGCTTTAGCTTCTGTCATTCCTATTGGGAGGGAGCTGTCACCTTTATTACTGTTCCTCCGAGGGTGACATGTCCTTTTGCTCTGACTACTTCTAGGACTTCTTCTTGTCTTTGGTTATTAGCAGTGGGACCACAGCGTACTCAAAATTTCCTGGCATTTATCTTGTTTAGTTTCCTGACTCTTTTTTGCATCTGTGGCTTGATGTTGTTTGCTAATCTTGGCAACACTCTGTCATCACCTCCTTAGATATTACTTCTGCCCCTTTATGTGTCTTCTTTCTGGGGCTCCAGTTACATACGCTAGACTGTGTCTTGTCTGTTACAGTCTTTCGTTTCTCCTCTCTGAACGTCAAGCTAAACGTTTTTTTTTTCTGTCCAAATTTCAGTTAATTCTCCTATCAGGACTGTTTAAAATTTTCTATTAAACCAACTCATTATATTTTTTAACTTACAGTATTATAGATGGTCATTCTAGAATTTCTGTTTGATGTTTCTTCACAGACTCGGTTCTCTGAAATTTTCCCATCTTGCTCTTTAATAACTGCCTCAATATTTTAATCATTGTTATATTAAAATCCTTTGATTAATATTACATTAAAGTTAAGTAACTCCAATATCTGGGTCACCTAAGAGGGTTTCTATTTTTATGTTTCTTGTCCTATTGATTTTTAGTTAAATCCTGTGTTTGGGGACACTTTTTTAAAAATTGAATAACCCTGAAAATGACAAATTATAGAGAAAATTCGAGGCTCCAAATTTATGTTATTACCTTCCTCGAGGGAGGATTTATTTATTTTTTTCTTGTGGAAGAAAGATGGGTTGGGAATTGATCACTCTACTCCAGAGCTTCCATCACTATGAGACCCTGTCTCTTTCAAGTTTACTCTTCTTCCTTCCGTGAATTTTTGGGGTCCCTACTGACAGCCTGAGCTGTTTACCTTGGCAGGACATCGATTTCAAAGCTTTCTGAACCGTCCTCAAGCTCCAGTCTGCTTCTCAGCTCCCCACACCCCACCCGATGACACTTTTGATTCCACAAATGCCTAAATGAGAAAAGTTGTACCAAATGCTGAGTTCATCTTTCAGGTCTGCTCACTCTCTGGAATATCAGGCCCCATAAATTCCTGCCGCCTTATAAATCCCAGTGCTCTCAAACTGACAGCCCTCGCCCCTTCCAGATTACCTGCTTGTTCTACATGAAGAATGGCCTGAAACAGGCTAGTTGGCCCCTGCCGAAAATGGGGTTCCTACGCTTCCATTTAAAAGTTCAAGAACAAAGCCCAGAATCTTAAGTTCCCATTTTGTTGACCCCGAATTACATATATTTAAAAATACACATTGGGACAAAACTGTCGTCAATGTACCTGTGCCATGCGAGGTCTTACTCAAGATGGTGTGAAGGTACACGGATTGCCAGTGAATGAAATTTGATCACCTGGGATCAAATCTTGGCTATTAGAACATGGACACATTGCCCAATATGAGCATCCATTTCTCTGCTGGTCAAATGGGGATAACTTTCCTACCTGCATCAGAGGTTGCTGTGAGGATATAAACAAAACACGTGGAAATACTTAGGTAAGTACATTCCTCTATATGCAAAATAAACCCTCAGTAATTTATAATAATTATTATTATTAAAATAAATATTTCTATAAGTAGCATCTTTTATAGCAGCCTTCTTACAGACAGTCCATGGTTTCTACTGGAAGTTTCCCTCGAGTTTATTACTTCTGGTGACTCTGACTCTTGTTCCCATATTTCGCACTGAATCTTTGTTGGGTAAAGATGCTCCTCACTGCTGATTTCCACAGCGTGTTTAGTCTGTCCTTTTAAGCTATTTCCCCACAATTCTCACTGGCACCTCATTATTTTTAGGTGTTTCCAAAAACTCTACATATCCTAGCCACAAAGACACATTAACAGACAATCCAATTCCATGCATTTCATTTAAACCAAGACACAGACTAAAAGAATCAAAACCACCTGTGTTGGGTGCCACCAATGCATCAGTCAGCATTTACTCTCATCTCGTACTCAAAATTTGGGGCTAGAATCATCGATATTTTTAGAGATCTCACATATCTGAATATTTCAACTAGATCCTCTCAAACAGACAAATCTAAGATTCATCCTCTTTCCTTAATAAAGGCTGCGAGGGCAGGGAATGGGCCTGGAGTGCAGGAGGAAGACACAAGGAGAGCGCCATTAAAACACACAGCAGATGGAGTTCCCGTCGTGGCTCAGTGGTTAACGAATCTGACTAGGAACCATGAGGTTACGGGTTCAATCCCTGGCCTTGCTCAGTGGGTTAAGGATCCAGCGTTGCCGTGAGCTGTGGTGTAGGTCGCAGATGCGGCTCGGATCCCGCGTTGCTGTGGCTGTGGCAAAGGCCGGCGGCTACAGCTCCTGTTAGACCCGTAGCCTGGGAACCTCCACATGCCGCGGGTACGGCTCTAGATGAGGCAAAAAGACAAAAAAAAAAACAAAAACACACACATACACACACACACCAGAATTCTCCCAGCAATGAGTGCTGACGCGGTAACTTGAAACACTCTGGATTCTCACTGAAATCTATGAGACTTTTGCCTGCAATCATAGGCATAAGGATTTCACCAAAGTGAAACGAGCAAAACATCACAGTTGGCCACTAGAGGAAAATCCATTTCACAGGTAAGAGGGAATGTTAGAATTATTCTGGGTTCAACATAAACTATAATATATATTTATATACATATATATGTAAATATGCATATATGTATAACATATATACGTCTACATATAAATATGTTTATAACACAAGTATATAACATTTATAACATATATTGTATTTATGTGTAATTATATTATGAGGCAGAAGCCATTGCAGATCAAGCCAAGTCAGCCACACACTTCCCTGTGACAAGGGAGGAAAAGAACTGGGAACCTGCCCATTTCTAAGCCAGAATCAAATCTGAAACATCCTCCATAGTTTATTTACAAGGAAATTTGCCGCATTTACAGGGAAAGCAATGTAACGTCCAGTACTTAATGTGCTCCTTCATACAAAACATTTCCACAGCTTTAAAAGAAAATGCAAATATTTCACATTAGAAAGAGAGGGTTTATTCTTACTGTATAAAGCAGAGCCCCCTCCCACAAGTAACTTGTACTTTTAAGCAATTCGTTGTAATTCAAAACTTAATGAAAACAGAGGCATTCCATGGCAGTAAACCACATCTTTTTTTTCCATGTGAAATATGGAGGTTTGCCTTTCACTGCACGAGTAAAGCTTATCAGCAGTGTGACGACTGACCTGCATGGTTAGACTAAATTCAGCATTAAAAAAAAAAAAAAACCTGAAGTATAGTTGATTTACAATGCAGTGTCAATTCCGCTACACAGCAAAGTGATTGGGCTACACACACACACACACACACACACACACACACACATTCTTTTTTACATTCTTTTCCATGATGATTTATCTCAGGATACTGAATGACAGTCCCCTGTGCTCTACAGTAGGACCTTGCTGTTTATCCAAAATTCAGCAGTTCTCACACTGGTTCCTCTGACTACAGAAAGACAAAAACCTTGGAGAGCTGCCCGGCCAATCCTACTCTGAAATACTCTTCTTATTTAAGTAGGCATGCAAATAAAAAACCTCAACTCTGTTGCAGACCATTATGTAAGCCTCCTGCAGGCTGGGCACACGCGGAGGTTCACAGTCCAGTGAGGCAGGAATGGAAGGGGGCAAACAACTCAGAATAAAGGCAGCAAATACAATGTGAGCATGAAGCAGCCCTGTGCGTACATACTTTCAGTTTTTTTAAAAAATTTTTATTGAAGTATAGCTAATTTACAATGTTGTGTTAGTTTCAGGCATACAGCGAAGATTCTTTTCCCTTATAGGTTATCATAAAATATTGCATGTAGTTCCCCATGCTATACAGTGGGCCCTTGTTGGTTATCTATTTTATATATAGTAGTATGTATATTATGACTTCATATTTGAAAGGTTTTTTTGGGGGGGGCTGTTTGTTGTTATTGTTTGGTTGCACCCACAGCATTTGGAAGTTCCCAGGCCAGGCACTGAATCTGAGCCACAGCAGTGACAATACAGGATCCTTAACCCTCTGAGCCACCAGAGGACTCTGAAAGGTAATGTATTTGGATGCAAATTGTGACTCCTGGAGCTGTGATAAGAAGCTTTTGACTATTTCTGCTTTGTCTATTTCCCTCTGGAAACAGCTCTTCCTATGTGAGGAGTCACTCTCCCAGCTTGGGTGACAGAGGACACTTGGGTTGCCCAGCATCTCCTCCTTTGAGAGGACTCCCCAAAAGCAGAGTCTGGGCCAACTGTCAATAGAGGTGAGCAGAGGCCTCTGGCTGGGAAATGAAGATTCTCCATGCCCTGGTAATAGTGAGTGAATCAGTACATCACTTGGATTTGGGCGTGTGATTCTCCCCACGAAATGTGTTAATAGGGATGCTGAAAGAGAGAAAGGAGGTCCTTCCTCCTTTTCCATCCTGAGATGTGGAAGGATAAGCCGAGGGTTGTCATTAATCCCATCTCATGCCACAGGAAGAAACTCTGCCTGAGCAAGAAGCCACAGCATAAGGGGAAGTGATTTGAGCCATAGAAAGGGGCGCAGAGCCCGGCTGGCATTGATTTGAGCCCCTAGATCCAGCTGTGCCTGAAGCCATACTTCACCCCTCCACTCCCAACTCTATAAACCAATAAATTCACATTTATAATTAAGTTAGATTTGAGTTTCAGAAATGATAACCAAGCAAATAACTAGAGCACCCTTCTACTATCAAACTTAAAACAGCATTCTGCCAGTCAAGCAGCATCTCCTGAATAACTACATACAAATTAAATTCCAAGGGGCCTTCCAAAGTTTCATAGTTTAAACATGCTCTGTTGCTTTGTTCTTGAAAATCAAGTGTTACACTGAAATAGGCAGAGGGATCGAATAGAGGATAGGTTATGCAGGAAGCCCTAGAGCTCAAGTAAAATACAGTAGAAGTCATAGAAATCAGGAAAAGGATGAGTACTTGGAAGAGGGACCAGCATCAGCAATAGGTCCAGAGACCTTGATAAGATTAGGGGTTAGAATTAGGAGCAGCCACAGCTACTCAGAGTGGCCGAGTGGAGCTCCACAGATAAGAAGGAAGACAAAACAGTGCCCTACCAGGGGACAGCACTCTGGAGTCAGCCACCGGGCATTTAGCCAGTGCCTTCCAGTGCCAGGTGCTTTGCCAGGCAAATGAGATAAGGCTAACACAACAACCTTGTGAGGATAACGACAGCGCCAGGCCAGGTGAGTGCTCCAGACACTCGGGAGGCCCACTGTCCCAGGGGAAGGATGAGTAGAGCTCAGGATGCTGGTTGCTATGATGACACCTTAACATCCTAGAGGAAAATAATTGTTATCAGTTGTAGGAAATAGAGGAAAACAGTCAAAAGTGTTTCAAGTTACCTATAATTTTCATGGAAAGGAAACCATTGTCTTATTCCCTGCGCAATGGTACAAAAATAATTCTTCCTTGATTGAGTTTCACCAGTTGTAGGAAATAGAGGAAAACAGCCAAAAGTGTTTCAAGTTACCTATAATTCTCATGGAAAGGAAACCACTGTCTTATTCCCTGCACAATGGTACAAAAATAATTCTTCCTTGACTGAGTAATGCAAACAAACAAATCAACCCGAGAGACCACAGGCTCTACCCTCTGAGATCAACCGTGACCACGTGCAGACAATCTGCCCTGCCTGCCCCCACCTCACTGAGTTTTAGGTACAGGTAGTGGGCACTGATGTGCTGTCCAGGTCCCTCACCACCTCGGGGACTGAGGACCACAGGGCCTAGCTGCGGTGAACACCACTGGCCATCAGTGTCCCCCACCACGCTGGATGAAGAGTGTTCCTTGGTCACTCCTATTTGGTGACTGGTCAGTACCAGGGTAGGAAGACAGCCCTGTCACCCCAACTCATACAACTCTGAAAGGTCATTAGAACGTCGGATGTTTCAGATGGGGCTGTCTGAGGCCTTGGAACCTCAGATGGGGCCAGCTGAGGCCTCTGTTGATTCAGTATCATAGGACTGGACAGAGGAGAAGCAGGATTGGTCCCTTCCCTCCAGTCCCCTCCCCTTCTCTCCCCAGACTTTGATCCCAAAGAGACACCTGCATGCTAGTCCACCTGCATGATGATCCAGGGAACCCAACCTGAGACAATGTGCATACCTCTGCACATCATGGGGATTCTGGAAAGAAGGAAAAGGAACTCTTGTTTCTAAATGTCTGATATTTAAATATAAAGGGCAAACAGGAAGTTCCCATCGTGGTTCAGTGATAATGAGCCTGATTAGTGTCCATGAGGACGCAGGTTCGATCCCTGGCCTCACTCAGTGGATTAAGGATCCACTGTGGCCATGAGCTATGGTGTGGGTTGCAGACGAGGCTCGGATCCCACATTGCTGTGGCTGTGGTATAGACCAGCAGCCATAGCTCCGATTCAAGCTCTAGCCTAGGAACCTCCATTGCCCGAAAAAGACAATAAATAAATAAATGGCAAACAAAACAAGCACTGTCAAGCTTATAGTAGAAGGAAGTTTCATCTATAACTGTAAAAATGGACAAATCAATAGCTACAGAAAAATATGGCGAATCAGCCTATTTCATTTATCCCATAGATTTCAGGCTTCATCATACTGAAAAATTTCCACAAAATAAGTCTGGACCCCATTCCAGTATTTTCACCATAAGCATCTTTGCTGCAAGCATTTTCACCACAAGGATTTTCACTGCATAATTAATTGGTCATAAGGCTGTTTTGCCATGAAAGATAAGTAACAGGTTTGGGGGTTGACCGTTTGGTTTCAAATGACTGACATATGTTAACATTTCTTCCAGGAGTTCCCATCCTGGTGCAGTGGAAATGAATCCAACTAGGAACCATGAGGTTACGGGTTCAATCCCTGGCCTCACTCAGTGGGTAAGGATCCGGCGTCACCGTGAGCTGTGGTGTAGGTTGCAGACACGGCTCGGATCCCGCTTTGCTGTGGCTGTGGTGTAGGCCGGCAACTGTGGCTCCGATTGACCCCTAGCCCAGGAACCTCCATATGCCACAGGTGTGGCCCTAAAGAGGCCAAAGGAAAAAAAAAAAAAAGACCTGGAAGATCAAGTGCTTAGGTACAACCCAGAAAATAAAATCAGTTATTTGTACAGTATTGTCATGAAGTTAAACATTTTAAAAGTATTAAACACTTTGTATTTTGCAAAAAATTTTTATTAATTTCTCCTGTTTGATTGTATCCTCTTTTTGTTTTTCTTTTTCGGCCACACTTGTAACATATGGAAGTTCTCAGGCCAGGGATCGAATACCAGCTGTAGCTGCAACAAACACTGAATCCTTAACCCCACCGCGCCAGGCCAGGGATCAAATCCTTGCCACTCCAGGGATGACTCCAGATCCTTAACCCACTGTGCCACAGTGAGAACTCCTCCTTTTTAATGCCTCTCTTTTCTCTTTCCTTATTTTGTCTTCTATGGCAAAAACGTCTTAGGGCCAATTAGTTATGTCACCAAAAAGTGTTTCTAAGATGTCTACAGCAAAGATGCTTACAGGGAAGAACCTAGAATGGCTCTGATAATAAGAAATTCTGGGAGTTCCCATTGTGGTTCAGTGGGTTAAGAATCCTACATACTGTCCATGAGGATGCAGGTTCGATCTCTGACCTTGCTCAGTGGGTTAAGGATCTGGTATTGCTGTGGCTGTGGTGTAGACCAGAAGCTGAAGCTCTTATTTGACCCCTAGCCTAGGAACTTCCTTATGCCCCAGGTGCGGCCCTAGCAAGAAAAAAAAAAAAAAGAAATTCTGTGTACAGACATGAGAAAATGATATGCCTTTCTCATGAGTGAGAATACTGGGGTCCACGAAAAAGTGACTGAGCACCCAACATAGCTCTTGTAAAGCTCACAGGTCTGAACATTTTTCGTATTTTCATCAAGTCTCAAGACATCACACATTCATCCAAGACTGACCCACTTGAAAGCTCATGCGATATAAGAGCTGTGAACATGATTGGCCATACTCCAATTGTTGTTTCAGGAAAAAGTAATTTCACAAACTTGTAGTTGAATGCTCTTCTAGGAGATATAATAATGACTTCCACCAGAAAATAACTTTCACTGATGAGGCTGAGGTTACACGATAAAACCCTTTAAGATCTCAGAAAGATGTAAATCAGCGCCTCAGAGAGAGGTGCCATCAGACAAAAGGCCAAGGATGCTGAGGGCATGCCTCTCGGATCCTATTTCACGTCACTGGATCTTAAGGGTGACATCCCAGAGAGATTTATGGGTGTGGCTTGTGTCTCATGGAGTGAATATCAATGAGTCAGGCTTTTAAGCAAACTGGGCTGACAGAAACACTGTCAGCTCGGACTAAACTGGACAGAGACGGTTCTAATGAAAAGAGGCCGCTGTATGCCCGAGGTACCACAAGCAGAAGTCAGGCTGGGAAAATGACTCCACACCTGGCCATTTCTTATGAAAGAGGAAGATGGACTCAGACAGAAGGCCAGAGGCACAAGGGATCATTTCTAGGCAGCAGGACTAAGCTGTGAGCAAGTGGCTGCCTCCCATGCCATGCGGCGGTTCAGAGATTCTGGGGACCAGCGATCCTGCAGGTGGCTCCGTACGCAGCTTTGCCAATGCCTTTCCCACCACTGTGTGCACGGGCGGAGGGCAGATAACTTGTCCCTTAGCTCCCAGGTTTTCAGACTGAGGAGATGCGTACTTGAGGAGCTATAAAAAACCACACCAGAGGCACTCCTTCTGCACCTGAATCTGATTTAGACAGTGAGGCCCTGGATTCCGAGCCGAAGCTTCTGTGAGATGAGACTTTCAGGTCTCGGGGCAGGAAGGGAGCTTACTGCCATATGGGAGGGGATGGGGTGTGCAGCGCTGTGGTGCCCAGGCACTGGGTGGATGATGTTTTCCAACGATGGCCATGCCTATGTATCCTGCCCCTTTTCTTAAAAGGCAGTGATGACATACCTGCACTGTTCAGTGGGGTCTACGTCCCCCCATTTAAACTCAGTGGAGGGAGGCCCTGGTTAGATGCAATGCTGGGTGATGGCCAGAGCTGGGTCACAAGATGCAACGTAGCACCCATCTCCCTGCAAGGATGCTTGCCTTTGGGCCTGGCCGCCACGTTGGTGGGAAACGCAGACCTCGTGAGGAGGCCCCACATGGGTGCCCCACACCCAGCAGCCCCAGCAAGGCCCCAGCTGACCAGCATCAGCTGCAAGACACATGAGTGAACAAACCTTCTTACGATGCCAGGCCCTGGCCTTAGAGACCTCTGGCTGGAGCCCTGGCATCGTGGAGCAGAGGCAAACTTTCCCATCACTCCATGTCTGGATCCAGGCTGCAGAAACCGCGAGAGCTGACTGCTGTGCTGAGCCGTGCCTATTCCTGTGCCTCAGAATGTGTGTGTGTGTGTATATACATACGTTCTTTTTTTTTCATACTATCTTCCATCATGTTCTATCATGTTCATCATGTTCTATGTTCTACAAGAGAGGAATACAGTTCCCTGTGCTGTACGGTAGGACCTCATTACTCATCCATTCTAAATGTAATAGTTTGCATCTACCAACCCCACACTCCCAATTCATCCCATACCCCTTGGTAACCACGAGACTGTTCTCCACCCTTCCCCTTGGTAACCACGAGACTGTTCTCCATATCTGAGTCTGTTTCTGTTTTATAGCTGGGTTCCTTTGTGCCACGTTTTAGATTCCACATAGAAGTGATACCATATAATATTTATCCTTCTCTTTCTGACTTATTTCACTCAGTATGAGAACGTCTTTGTTGTATCTGTGTTGCTGCACATGGCATTATTCCATTCTTTTTACGGCTGAGTAGTATTCCACTGCATATATGTATGTGGTTGTTGTTGTACATTTGTTAAGAGGCTTAGTAGTAAAAAGTCTGAGATTTGGAGCCCAAAAATACAGGTTCACATCTCCTATTTTTCCACCTAGGAGACATGTAACTTGACTCTAAATGAGTTTTAACCTCTCTGTGCCTTTGTTACATCTGTACAATGGGAATTGCATGAGTCAGGCTTCTCCAGAGAAACAAAACCAAGAGTATACATTGGTCAAATAGCAGAACATATCCAGAAAGAGTTTCAGGGCATTGTCTCCTGAAATGATGGGGGTGCAAGTCCTATTCTTAGACCAGCAGGCTGGAACTCAGGTTGGAATTCCATGGTGAACTCCTGAAGAAAATGCCTCTCTGGAAACCTCAGTCTTTCTGGCCTTCCTCTGCATGAGACCCACTCACGATTTTTTTTTTTTTTTTTTTTGCTTTTTTAGGGCCACACCCGCGGCATATGGAGGTTCCCAGGCTAGGGGTCGAATTGGAGCTATAGCTGCCAGCCTACACCACAGTCACAGCAATGCAGGGTCTGAGCCACGTCTGAGACCTACACCACATCTCACGGCAATGCCGGATCCTTAACCCACTGAGCGTGGCCAGGAGCCGAACCCTCAACTTCATGGTTACTAGTCAGATTCATTTCCACTGCCCCACAATGGGAACTCCAGACCCACCGACATTCTTGGAGGTTGTCCATTTTATTCAAAGTCTACTGGTTTAAAGGTTAATTGTTATTCAGAGTCCCCTGATCTAAAGATTCCTTCCCAACAACCTCTAGACTGGAGTTTGGCCAAACAACTGTGTACCATGGCCTCGCCAAGTGGACACATAGCATTGAGCATCCACCGGGATAACCAACAGTGCCCACCTCATGGGTTATTCTGTGGGATAAGTAAGATAATGCCCAGGGGTGCCAAATACAATGCTGCAGATAATGCTAATTACATTCTAATTACAAGCTAATTATCTCTGGAATGACCACGATTTTCCCCAAGCAGCCCTGGTTTATACCTGTAGCTGTTACATAATTATAAATAGCACCCTCGGGTCCCTTATTAATTACATATTAATCTTGCCAAACGTTTAGTCTCAGGCTTCACCCTCCTTTATGTGAAAGTGTCCCTAAAGGAAACAGGAAGAGGCCGTGCTGGGCGACGGTGGGGAAGCTGGTCTAGGGCATGAGCCTGTTCAGCCCTGGGAGCCCTCAGCTCCCATCACGGTCCCTCACAGGAACTCGGTCCCTGAATTATGAGTCAACAAGGAAAGTCAAGTGGTGTTTACCCTATCTCTACCTTGAGCATCAGAAGAACATATCATTCATTTTAGGAAAAAAGTATCCTTAAAGTAAAGCTAAATTCAAAATGTTGGCACTTCTTGTATTACATGTAGAGTGACTCCTTGCTCAGAATTACAGAAAGCTTATGTATCACTTACTCTGATAACCTCAGAAGTAGTTTAAATTAAACTAGCATGTTAAAATTTTGTTTTAAAAAAACTCAAACACTGCAGATCTGTCTTTCTATGCCCAAAGGATAGAAATTTCTGTGAATGTAAATAATTTCTTTTTGTTCTACTCCTTTTCCATCTCCCACTACCAAACCAATTTATTATCATCTTATAATAAATTTTCTGAACCTCCAGTTCAATTCAGTATCCTACACAATTTCTTTTCCTTTCTTCTTTCCTTTTTCTTCTTCTTCTTTTTTTTTTTTTTTTTAATTTTGCTTTCTTAGGGCCATATCCACAGCAAATGGAAGTTCCCCAGGCTAGGGGTCAAATCAGAGCTGCAGCTGGGGTCTGTACCACAGCCACAGCCACAACAACGTGGAATCTGAGCCATGTCTGCAAACTACACCACAGCTCAGGGCAATGCAGGATCCTTAACCCACTGAGAGGTCAGGGATTGAACTCACATCCTCGTGGATACTAGTTGGGTTCATAACCTGCTGAGCTACAATGCAAACTTCCACTTTTTTCTTTTTTTAAATGGCAGCACTCGTGGCATAGGGAAGTTCCCTAGACCAGGGATTGAATCCGAGCCACAGCCAGCTGTGACCTGCACCACAGCTGTGGCAATGCCAGATCCTTAACCCACTGCACCAGACTCAGGATGGAACCCTCACCTCTGCAGCAAGTGAGCTGCCTCGTTGAATTCTTAACCCACTTAGTCAGAGTGGGAACTCCCAGTATCCTACCGAATTCTTAAATCACTTGGCAAGGACCACTCACAGCATCAAGAGCATGAAGCGACTTCTAGGTAACTGGCTATTTTCGTGGCTATACTAATGTCAAGAGTATTTCAAGCAATTCTGAGGCCCGATAACCTACAAATTGCTCTCTGAATAATCAAGTGTTGACTCTGCCTCTCATTAAGCGATGATGTGAGCCCCAAATGCCCCAATCTGTCTGACCTAAAGTTAGAAATAACTGTTCCTGTAAAGAAGCAGCAAGCAGAAGAGAGGTTCCAGAACAACCCTTACGTCTTTTCTGAATTATACAATTTTGGTTATATTATGATCACTTAACAATTTACCATGAGCTTCAGCAATGAGAGAAAGTCTTTCTGTAAAATCTACTTTTCAACTCAAGGGGCTTAAAATAAAGCCACATGACTAAAAAACCAATGGACCTGATTTCTGCACATTGCTTCTCCAAGTACTTTCATTGCTGCACTTCACAAATTGCATCTTGTCCTTTCATCTCAGATCAAATTGAAATTAAAAAAAAGTGAAGTCTGTCTCACACAACAAAAGTCCCAATAAAATTTATATAAAGTTTAATAAACAAGCACATTGACCAAAGCATCTTGGATTTTCAAGGGCATGTCAATGCCAAATAGTAGCAGCTTTTGGAGTTATAACAAACCAAACAAATTCTGCAGCCAACTGTCATACCATATGTTTCTGATGGCTTTTATTCTCCGTAACACCAATTCATCGTTCGAAGAAAACACAACATTACCAGGGCATGTCATTGAAGGCACATTTCTGACCATTTGTCAGTTTCTTGCTACAGCAAGATCTGAAGTCTGAGCAGGAAGCGAATCCTGAAAACAGTGGACGTGTTGCCAAGGCTTTTCTAGCACAGACCCTGCCAGCACTGTGACAAATGTACACTACATTCTCTGCACAGTTTTGGAAGAAGACAGACCCAGAGATTATCACAGCCTCGCTCTCCAGAATCTTCCCCCAAAGCTTCAAGATATGATATCTTGAAAAGAAGCATTTGCCTGATGACTCTACTGGCACGTGGGTCCCTAATAAGCAGTTTAACTTATTCTTTAACGAATCGTATGTACATTTTTTTTTTCCTCGCAAATTACCTAGAACAAAATTTACAACTCAGGAAGCCATCCCCTGCCACTCAGGTATCCTGCCTGGAATATTCGATGCAGAAAATAAATGCAGTTGTGTGCTGGCATAAGACTGACAGGATAAAGGAGACAGGGCTGTTCCCCAAGGGTTTTATTTCAAAGTGAAATACAAATAAGCTTTGGCAATATTTAAGACCACTGTTCCACTTCCCAGTACAGATAATCAATAGTTAACAACTGCCATCAGCCCTCGCTGAAAATAAAAGGAGGGGGTATTTTCCTCAAAACTAAGTGCGGTGCGATTGAAGGTTGTGATTTTCCAGAACTTTCAAGAAACTCGAATTCTCCCCTAAGTGATACCACAGTTCTGCCTAAATCCTACTCTGGAACTTCAAAGAATCCATTTCAAGCCAACCCCTTAGAGATCCTGCCGCCACGCTTGAAATTTTAAGTACAGAGCTGCAACAGAGAGCCAACCAACCCTGGTTGGAAAATTTTTTTTTTTTAATTCCAGAACCACAAAACTTGAATCTGCCATGTACTGGTAACTACTGCATAGCATTTCCATTGTAGTCACCAGTATTTACATAGCAGTTACGCCGTATTGGGTATAGCTGGCCAGCCCCGTCCAAAGGCTTCACATGGCAAAGCACGCTGGCTACATCCTGTTATGTGACATTTATTAAATCATAGAAGCGTATTGAACTATGTTAATTAGATTCAACTTGCAACCATGGGAAGAAAGGAGGCATTCCATTTAGATCCAAGTTAACGAGAACCTTCTTTCTATAAAGTACAAGACCATGTTTGTTCAATGATGATTTCATTACTACCTGTACATAAAGAAGATAATCAATGCTCAATTATTAAGCTATTTAACACCAAAATGAAGGCAAACATGAATAGATAAATGAGTAAATTAATAAACAGAAACAAAAGAAGAAAAAGGAAAAGAAGAAAAATGTAAATTCCCAAGAGTAAAGGATCCTGGTGAGGCGGTTCTTTCCCAAAAAGGAGCAATCTAAGTTCCACACAAAATAGAAAAATTTGAGGAGTACCACATGCGAGTCTTTAGTCTTCCTTTCTTTGACCAAAGGAAAGGATTCCACTGCAGGAGATTCACAATTACACGTACTCAAGGGCCTAACAAATGATCTTGCAGCAGCTCTTTTATGACCCTCTGGAGATTTACATGTCACATCGACTTCAGACATCTTAACGAGTGAGCTCACAGCCAAGATCTTAAAACTTCAACAAGAGCACAATCATGCGTTTGGGCTACTTATACACATAATTTTGCAATTGATATTCCATATACCTCTAAGCCCATGATATAAAAACACGACTTTACATTAGCAATCTAATTTTGGCCACCTATTTTCAGACGACAAATACCTTGATGAGGTAAGGCAGAACATGCTAGCATTTTCCTGGAAGGAAAATGTGCATCTATTGTTATCTTGAATGTGAAGAGAGTGTCATCTTGAATTCTAAGGCAGGTAAATATGTAATTATTATGTACTCAGGTTTTCGGGTTTCCTGGAAATATTATGCCCAAAAATGTCTCCAACATTTATATACATTATTTTGTTTGTTCCTCTCCACACAGAAGTGCTTTGAACCAGACACATCATCACAAAAATATCACTATTATTATCACCTCCATTCAGGTTTTCATTACTTATGATAACAATAGGAAAGATAATCCAAATGGCAGATAATATGAAAATCATTTCATTTTGATTTCAAAATACAATTTGACTGTTTTCACAGTCAGCGCACGTCTCTGATTTGGTGGGACCCAGCAGCACTGAATGTGAATTACTGGAACTTACAGGAGGCCAGACAAAGAAGAGAGGAAAAGCAAAGCAGTTCGTTACTGAAATACTTACAGGATGCCATCATTCATTCCTGGAACCATTTTTCTTTTACAAATATTTTTCGTACCTATTACTTCATTTATCTTGTTGAGAACACAACATACACCAGCATGGCTATTACAGCAGCTGTAGCAACAGTGGAACTGGGGGCACAGCCCAGGGTCCCTAGATGGCCTCCCAAACACAGGCGGGGGTGGGGGTGGGGGTTCTCATTAGACTAGAAGGATTCCCTTTCCTATAGTCTTTCTTACTCCTTATTTTTATATAGAAAAACAGGGCATTTTTCCCTCCAGATGCCTGGCCCAGTGATCTCGGTCACTCTCAGCCTGTTCAACAGAAGTCAGGGATGAAGGGCCTTCCCAGTGCCTGGGTGGAGGGTCCAGGGTCTCTGAACCTATGGGGACACATAAGGCATGGCCCTACTTCAAGGGTTTTGCGGTCTTGTGGCTTCTAGGTTTCCACTTCCCCTCTCACCAACTTTGCTCCATGCAACGAATTCTAACTCAGTAGTTCCTCAACCCTTACCCATCAGAAACCTGAGAAGTTTTTTTTTTTTTTTTTTTTTT
>PVHT021183608.1:18339414-18352290 GCA_004024745.2 Catagonus wagneri | reverse complement strand
CAGTCTGTGGGGCTTCCCACCCGGGAGGTATGGGGTTGCTTCTATCGCGTAATCGCCCCTCCTACCTCTTGATGTGGTCTCCGCTGTGTCTTCTGGAGCAGAGTATCTTTTTTGGAAGTTTACAGTCCATTTGGTTGAAGGTTGCTCAGCATTTGGCTGTATTTTTGCTGTTTTTCGGGAGAGAAGTTGAGCTCCAGTCTTTCTATTCCGCCATCTTAATCCAATCCCTGTCTCTGCATTAACCCTGAGAAGTTTTAAAATGCCAGACTTCTGCACCCATTTGATTTTAGTGACTATGAGGTAGGACTGGGCATACATGTTAGATATACACGCACATAGTTACACACACACACATGCGATTTTTTTTTTTTTTGGGTCTTTTTAGGGCTGTACCCACTGCATACATAAATTCCCAGGCTAGGGATCGAATCTGAGCTGTGGCCACTGGCCTAAACCACAGCCACAGCAATGCCAAATCCAAGCCGCGTCTGTGACCTACACCACAGTTCACGGCAATGCCTGATCATTAACCCACTGAGCAAGGCCAAGGACTGAACCCATGTCCTCATAGTTATTAGTTGGGTTCTTTACTGCTGAGTCATAACAGGAACTCTGCACACACACAGTTTTTTAAAAAAACTTCCCAAATGACTCTGCTCGTTCCTTAGGATGCGTCAGCCACTGCCACCCCACCTCTAGGCTGTGAACTCCCTGTGGTCGTGGACTATCTGTTTCCTCCCTGGAAACCCCAAAGCTCTGGTGACACCCCCTGTACAACACAAGCAGTGTGCCCACACACTTTTGGGCAGGTCACTGACAATGTTGACAGTCGAGAGAAATCCATGTTTTCCGACCATCTCAGGACATGTGTGTCCATGATGGACATGCAGAAGTGTCATGGGCACATGTTCACGTGGGAGATCAAAGCCACCCCAGGAGGACCAAAGAGGCAGGCAGACTCTGCTCAGGGAGGGGCTGACTCCCCTTTGAGTTCTGCTGTCAGCGTTCAGGTGACCCTTGGCACCCAGTGACTGTGCCCAACCAAGATTCTCAGTGCCCTGGAAAAAGAGTAAGAGAAAAATATGCCACAAAGTAGAGAGTTGTTTCCTTTGGATGAGCTGATTGTAGTTCCTTTTATTTAATTTTCTGTACTTTCTATGATGAACAAGGACAACATTAAAAGAAAGAGAATAATAGCATGAGCTTTCTCATTTCATGGACATGTCATTCGATACAACCATCTATTGTTTAATATCTTTATTTGTGTCTGTTTTTTTTTTTGGGGGGGGGGGTCATGCCCACAGCACGTGGAAGTTCCTGGGCCAAGGACTGAACATATCCTTAACTGCTAGGCTACCAGAGAACTCCTCAACATCTTTAATTTCTTAGTTTCTTCTGATTTCTGCTTTCCCAGTGAACCACTGAGCCCAGCAACAAATGGGAGAAAACCGTTTCACCAGGCCCAGCTTCTCTTTGGAGAAGATCCAAAGTCATAACCCTTGCCTTCCCTGGACAACACAACTCGTAAGAAGCCATTCTTCACTGTGACCAGAAGTGGCTTGGGGGGGCACTGTCAGGTTGACATCCACCTAAATACACCATGTTGTATTTATAGGAAGTCCTAGAAGGCACATTAATAGGGGACATGGCCATCATAAAGCTGAACATTTTGCTCATGTAGCTTCTGTTACACCTGACGTGTAAATCTCACACGTGGAGATGAGGACGAAGTGTTTTTAGACCAAGTCAAGTGTGTGGTTTGCTGTGAGATCACACAGAGCAGCTTGCAGGACCCCAGGAGAGCACTGCAGTGAAACAGGTAGGCATACCAACAGGGCCATCAAATAAATGATGCCACCTTGCCCGGCTGGCACCTAGTTGCCCAGGATTCCATCCAAGAACTGGAAGCAGGAAGGTTGTCGGAGCAGCACCATGACACCAGAGGCACGTAAATGGCAGCAATGATGATACTTCCAGAATAACTGTGGTCAGGATTAAATGAGCTAATTGACAAAAAGCTTTTAAGTACAATGCCTGGCTCATAGTAAGCACCCAGAATCTTATTAGACATTTTTCCAGAAAAATGTAAGCTTCAAGACATCAGGGATTTTTTTTCTAATCTGTTCTGTTCACTGCCATCTCCTCATGCAGCTGTAGCCAAGAAACGTTAAGTGGGTGAAGGAATCCTAGGGGGAGAAGAAAGATGTAAAATGCCTGGTCTGGGGGGTGCAGGGTCCTGTGCTCACCCAGGGGCAGGAGGGCCGGGCTCCCGCGTGGGAGGAAAGGAAAGAGGAAGGAATCTCCGGCTGGGAGCGCTGTGGAGATCGGTGCCTCCCAGCCACCCAGGAAGCCTGGTAAGTTAGTCATTCCCAGCCAGTTCCCCAAAGTCCAAATCCACATTTTCTTCGCTTCCCTCACCCGTTCCTGCCCCTCCTCCATCCTCATATACCTCACACCTCTGGCTCTAAAGCACCTGCCTCGTTCCCTTACCCAAGACGCCACCAAACCTTCTCCATTCATGGTGCTCTTAATTTTTCGGTGCTTTTTTCCCTTGGTGCCCCTAGGCCAAAAGAAACAGCTCACCACTCTGTTTATTAAATATTTAAATAACTGAACGGCAGTCCTTGGCACAGTGTCTACGCAATATCGCTGTGTTTCCCTTAAAAATGGAAATATCCTGCAATACGCCATAAATTTCTTACACTGCTCCAGGGTGCCCTGGCACACAGTTGGGAACCAGGGCCTCAGCACTTACCCGCTTCCTCTTAGTGATAAACTGCAACTAAATTAGGAACGTTGTGTAGTTCTGCCTCCTGGCTCTAAGCGCTTCCTCCCAGCAACTTCCTCCTTTAACAGCCGGACAGAGACCTTGGTCCCACTGAACAGTCACCCCGTGGGAAATGACGGTAAGCCTTACACCAGCCTGAGCAGGAGAAGACCTGTATATCCATGTCCTTAAAACAGACAGACATGTGTAAGCATGTGGCATATGTCCATGAAGAAAAGTCTGGAAAGCACAGTGATGATCCATGGCGCTGGGCCAGACCATTCACCTGGCAGCAGGTGTCCATCTGCTCTAAGTCTGCCCGGACAAAGCACACGGGGCCACGAGGGCTTTCTCCCCTCACCACACCCCTGAAGAGAGCAGTATTTGAGATGATGTCCTGTTTTACCATCAATGGCAAGGCAGAGATTTGAACCTTAGCAATTGGACAGGGAACTACAAAGTACAACTGAATTTTAAAAAACTTTACTGAAGTATAGCTAATTTACAATATTGCACTAGTTTCAAGTGTATAGCAAAGTGATTCACTTATACATAACTTTTTCAGATTCAGATTCTTTTCCGTTATAGGTTATTACAGGATACTGAGTAGAGTCCCTTGTGCTATACAGTAGGTCCCTGCTGTTTACCCATTTTATATTTACTATGGGTATATATGTTAATCCCAAACTCCTAAGTTATCCCCCTCCCTCAATGATAACTGATTTTTTTAAACATTTAAAATATCATTTTATTAATTCTGTATTACCATAGATAATTGAAAAGTGTTTGTAAGATACAACAGATCAGGTTGAAGGCAGCGCTTGACACTCACATGGATTCACAGTGCCTTTGCAAGGTCTGAAGGGGTCCTTGCGTTACTGATTTTAACAACACACCTTGCCAGTCTAGATAGGACTAGTCTTACTGCAAACTAAAAGGAAAGGAAAAAAAAATAAATGAGAAAAAGAGAAGAAAGCCCTAAAAATTATGGCGAAAACAATGAGCAATAAAAATGTTTTCTTAAATTTTCAAGAATCTCTTTTTTCAAAGATGGTCATTTTAGGGTGTGGACTCTCTGCTTCTTGGGACAGTAATCCAAGAAAGCTGTTCACTGGACATTGTTAAATTCCCTTTGCTTTTATTTTTGTGTGATTCTGGAGAAACAGCTTTTCGAATCTGTCTGCCATAGACACTGATCTTAAACATGGAGGACATGACTGTGACGGAGCCCCCAGGATCACCTGCTTGAATCCAGCCATTTCAAAGCCTCCCTGGACCCCAGATTATCTGCCCCAGGAGCCCTGCTGCCTTCCCACAGAAACACTCCCCACCAAGACTCGAGTTTGCATCTGGCCAGGCTGCTGATCCTCTGTGGGTCAATGTACTTTGACATAAATTTCAAACCTCTCATGGAAAAGCAATAATACGCAAATCTAGCCAAGGAAATTAATAATGCTTTCTTTACTCTCTGAGCTACTTACACCCCGAGTCTCTTTAAAAACAAAAACAAATTTCACCTTGTTTAGAAGAACGAGTGTAGGTATCTGGAATCATATTCCCTAGAAATTAAGTCACATCTTTCCCTGACAACTTGAGTTGAAAGCTCCCTCCAAAGAGGGTTCTGGCCAAGACAAAAGCAAACTAATTTCACCCTGGGGGAGGAGTAGATAATCTGTAAAACCCTTAGGCTAATCTGGGCTGAGGGTGGGAGGTTAAGGACAGATACCATTTTCCACCTGACCATCTGCAAGGCAAAGCATCCCTTTCTGGCAGGAAGCCTTTTACTTCCTTAAGTGCTGGGATAGAAAGGGCTGTATCCTCGGTACCTACTGGCCTCCCTGTAACTCATTCCCAGCCAAGAGCAGCAGTGAAACTAACGCTGCCTAGAGGCGCATGTGATGGCTGCCGGGACCTGTGCCCAAATTCCACCACTTCTGAGAATCATGTGGTGCAAAGACAAGTCCAAGTTTACAGTGTGACCCCAATTATCCTACTGGAGACGTTTCTATCCATCACACTGACACAGGACAACAGGAGGGCCAAAGTGCATCCTTAGGACGGTATGTATCATTTCGTGGAGCAGATATGACCAACAGTAGAGAAAGCATTTTGTAATGGAATCATTTAAGATCCTTCGCAAAGCTGGGAGTCCTCTTATTATAATAAAAGCCATATCTTCTATCTTATCCATTGTGTAAGTTTAGGCATTTATGATGGTCAACTGTACATTACTATAAAAGAGCTCCAATTACCACAATATGGCCCCAAATGGTATCGAATGCTCTGGTATATATACACCCCCAGGCAAAAAGTGCACTGTCTCTTAAAGTCACAAAACCTCAAATCAATTATGTAGAGAAGTCATATGTCATTATATTTATATCAATGTATTTCATATAACACATACATATTTTAGGAGTTACTCCTGTGTGCTTCCTCCATGTCAAATTTACCCAGATTATCATTGTAATCTATAGAACTGGTCTTATTCTAGCAATAAAATAATTATCACCTGTAAGTATGTAGACTAACTTGAGAAAAGAAGGTCTTGTGTTTTTTCTAAGAGATGCATTTCAAATACAACTTCAGCCTCTATGGTGAAATATTATCTTTAGTCCTTTATCTGTTTTTGCTGTTTGGATCAATTGTGTGCTGCTGATAATTGTAATGACAACTCATTCCAGAAAAATTTGATTTCAAAACATAAAACTTTGTGGTCATGAGAAATTTCCTAAATACTAATTTAAGTGTTTATTTTAGACGTAGATAAACAAAACAGGATGATGCATGAATGTGTCAGAGAAGCAAACACAGGACAGAAAATAGTAGAAAATGGGGAAAGTGGAATGAAACTGTGACTTTCTTCTTGTGATCAAGAAGAAAGAGGGAATGTAAAATTTCTAGATCTTAAGAACTTTCTCAAGATTTAAAGTGAAAATAATGGGCCTGAAATTACTTTGGTATTCGGATTCCAGATGACATATTTATTATATTTATATTATTTATTTTGTCATATTATTGTTATAGAATAATTATTGATCTTATGTCAAAATGTCAATATTTATAATTTAGTGGGAATAACATCCTTAACATACACTGAGACTTAGGAAAAACTCTGCATTCAATTTACAAGTGCATGAGGAGAGCACATTATGGTTTTTAAAAATTCTAGTTTGAACACAACTGGCCTGAAGCATCTCTATGCCAACCTTTTGTCACACCAATTCTGAGGTTCCAGTTTCTAAGGACAAGCACATCAGATAAATGTTCCTTAACCAACAGAACACCATGTCCTCTCTTATTCCAGTGGCATTTTCCAAGGGCAATGTTAGTCCAGTTACAGACTCTTTGAGAAAAAGGATCTATTTTCAAAATCTGAAAAATACTGCTTGCCCTAAAGACGGAGTAACACAGGCCACCTCTACCAACAGGAACAAATGAAATGTAGACATAATATCTAAAACAAACAGTTTTCAAGACATTGGATTCCAGGCAATGAAGGACAGTGATCTTTGAAAGAGGGAAAACAAATGAAGTCAACCCTAAGATCATCCGAGTTTACTCCCGCGAAAGAATCTCTAGGCTGTACAGGGACAGGGGGCATTCAGGCAGAGCCCGACCCATTCCCTGGGTTGAAAGGACAAGCAGTGTTTGAAGGCCGAGGTGATTAGAATTTGTAGGGCAAAGTATGGGAGGAAAGATAGCTGCACAGAGAGAGAGCTCTAGAGACCAGGGGGCATTCCCCCTGCCAGATGTTTATTAAATATTCATCAGCACTTAAGGAAATCACTCAAGTGTGGAGAAAGAATCATCCAAGAGGATCTGAGGTGACAGTGTACACACTGGGCCAGAAACAGTGCATGTTCCACCAGCCATTCTGAAAAATCTTAATTCACAGTGTTGTGAGGACCCAGGAGGCTCCTGCCCCATTAGTGGGGAACAGTCAATCTTAAAAGTAAGATGAAAAAGGATACAATGGTTTCCAAATATCACATCCCAAAAGAAAGCTGAAGAATATTTATAGGACTGTAAATATATCTGGTACCCAACAATGCAAAGTTCACAGTGCCTGACACCAAATCAAAAACTACCAAGCATGCAAATGAACAGGAAAATGGGACCCACAGTATGGAGATCAACCAATCCGTTGATATGAATCCAGAATTTACAGAGATATTGGAACTAGTAAACAAAGACACTATAAGAGTTAACATAACTATATCCTATAAGTCCAAAGAGTTTAAGTAAAGACATAAAAGACACTAAAAAAAAAAAAAATAAAACAGCAAAACCCAAAGAGAACTTCTACAGATGAAAGCCACAATGTATGAAATAAAAATGACAGTGGATTGGGATAACTAAAATTAGACACTGCAGAATAAAACATCAGTGAACTTAAAAACATAACAATATAAATTATCCAAAATGAATCACAGAGAGAAATACTTTTATAATAAAAAAATGAATAGAGCATCAATGACGTGTGGAACATCTTCAAGAGGTAATAATAAATATTGTAATGGGAGTTCCCAAGGAAGGAGAAAGAAGGGAAGACAGAAAAAATATCTCAAGGAATAATGGCTATATTTTCCAAAAATGATGGAATCTATAAAACCACAGATCTAAGAAGCTCATGAACCTTAGGCACAAAAAAAATCTGAAAACAACTATGGCAAAGTGCATCATCGTCAAGATATTTCATATCAGGTATATTATAATGACATTGCTTCAAACTAGTGACAAATAAAAAGTCATAAAAGCAGTCAGAGGGGAAAAAAACACAATACTTACAGCAGACCGAAACCAAAGATTTCCTGTGACATACAGGAGAAGAGAGTAGATACTGAAAAAAAAATATCATACTAGAATTCTACATCCAGTAAAAATATTTTTTTCCAAAAAATGAAGGCAAAAGAGACATTTTCAATGTAAACAAGCTGAAAGAACTCCTTACCCATAAATGCACACTATAAGAAATGAACGAGGTCCCTTGGGCAGAAGAAAAAATAAAGATGCCAGATAGAAATAGGAATCTATAAAGAGGAAAGAAGAACTCCATAAATGGTAACTAAATGGGTAAATATTTTCCTATTATTTAAATCTCCTTAAAGAAAATTGTATGAACAAAAGTAGTAACAATGTACTAAGGTTTTATAAAAAATAGAAAAGTAAAATGGATGATGATAATAAAGGCTGAGGGTAGAGGAATGGAAGTGCACTCTTAAAGGTTCTCTCACTGGATTTAAAGTGGTATAATATCACTAAATGTAACCTGCAATAACATAAATATGTATGCCTTATGAGCACTATTAGAATTATAATTAATAACTCATCAAAAAAGGTAAAATAGAATCATAAAAAATACTCAGAGGAAAGTCAACAACAACCAGATGGGTCACATAGAAAATAAACAGCAAGATGACACATTTAAGCCCAACCATATTAATAATAACATTAAATGTAAATGGTCTAAAAATGCCAATTAAAAGATAGTACCATGTTAGATAAAAAAGCAAGTCCCCACTATTTGCTGCCTACAAGAAATTCACTTCAAATATAAAAATACAAACAGGTTAAAAGTAAAGGGGTGGAAAAATATATTCCTAGCACTAATTGAAAGAAAGCTAGAGGACAAGGTAGATTTCAGAGTATGAAATATTACCAAGGATACAGGAGGTTATTTCAAAAGGATAATGGTCTCACCATTAAGAGAAAAAGAAAATAATATAAAACATTTATGTACCTAATAATAGAGTTTCAGAAAGAATGAAGTAAATACTGATAGAACCATAAGAAGAAATGAACAAATCCACAATTAAAATCAGGGATTTCAGTCCACTTGCTCAATAATTGATAGAAAATGTAGATAGGAAATTTATCTAAGATTTGAAAAACATTAATCAGACTAACACATTTCAAAACAACCAAAAGATCAATGAAGAAACCAAAAAGGGAATTGTATTTTCAAATGAATGAAAATCAAAATGCCCATCAAAAATTTGAGGATGCCACTAAAATAGTACTTACAGGGGAAAAAAAAAAGCATTGTTTGGACTCAGATGTGTTAACTTTGGTAACTCCTTAAAGTAAAAGATTTGCCATTTTGCTGTAGAATCCTCTGGATTTGATAAAGCTATTAAACCTTGTAGAACCTAACTTGGGACCCAAAAGCACAGATCATTCACTTGGCACTCAGTGATGTACTAGCCAATGTTACTGAATTTCAGACATTCTTGTCTCCCCCATCAAATCAGAATCTCTTCAAAGGGTGAGGACATAACACATGTCGACGTCCTTCAAACAGTGTAGCTCAATACACAATACAGATGGTCCCTTACATTTAGGAGTTTTCACTGGCTCTGTACCAAAACTTCATTTTGCCTCTCCTTATTGACTTTCCCTCCGGATCATAAGTCCATTCCCATACTGTAAATTATATTCTCTTCTAAATCTGCTGCTTTCATCTTGACCTTTTCCTTAATGACTAAGGCTCTATTTATTTCTAACTGTACATTAGACATCACTATGAGGAAAACTCATTATTAGTAAGATAGAAACATGCCCCAAACCAAATGTGTTATTTTATCTTACAATTGATTGCCCTGTTTTCACAAAACAAAAATATAATGAGTACGTATTTCTTCAATGACTGACCAAAGGGTGGTAGAAATGGGAACAGAGAGAAGTGGACAGATTTGAGGGATATTAAGGGAGAAGAAGGTACAGGGATGGCTACTTGGCTGGGAAGGAAGAAGCTGGGACCACTCCCCAGTTTCTGGTTTGAACACCTCGGTGGAAGATGCACAGAGTATGGAGGGGGAAAACTTCTCTATACTCAACACGTGGAAGTTGCAACTAGCTTCATTTGCTGTTGTTGTTGTTGTTGTTGTTGTGATCCCTCTATAATGAGCTAGAAAATGCAGGTTTTCTAAGAACCTGTCTTTCCTGCTACCTGTGCTTTTGCCCATTCAGTTGCCTGTATTTAAATTACATTCCCTCATCATCCGCTCTTCAAGTCCCATCTCAGAACCCCCCCGGGAGCTTTTCTTGTTCCCTTGCTTTGACATAATCTGTTCTCTTTTTGAACTTCCAGAAAAATCATAATTTTAATATGGTGCTTATTTTCTGGTGTACATCCGAAGAGGTACACCTCGCTCAGCACAGGGTGTGCACAGAACAGGTCTGAGCAAGTTTGCACAGGGAGCTGCTGACAGCTGTAGGAATGGAGATCCTCACAGCAGCCAGCAAACACCCTTCTCAGTACACCGCCACCTCCACAAACTCTGGAGAAAAGCAGCTGGAAACAAAGACAGCCTAAGAAACTGAGTAATATCAAACCTCAAGTACAGAGATGTGCACACAACCACAAACTGTTAAAACATTTGAAGAAAACAAACACCAACAAAGAAAGGCAGCAAAGATTACAAATAAAACAGTAACACATTAGCAAATAGGTATTAAAGCAAAGAGGAAATTTTAAAAAGAGACTAAAGGAAAAAGACTACCATGTTAATAAAAAAGGGGTCCTAGAACTAAAAAAATAGTTTTTTCAATGCAAAGCACAGTATTTGGTCTAAACAGGAAAAAAGATATAGCTGAAGAATAAATTAATAACATGGAAGACAGAGCCAAAGATTTATTCTACAAAGTAACTCCCTCCCAACCAAAAAAAAAAAAGAGAGAGAGAGAGGGAGAACAAGAGGTTCAAAAATATAAAATAATAATACAGGCTGCTCAGGCGAGGAGGGGTTGGAGCTGCCGGCCCCAGTGGCTACGGTACTCGCCCGCGGCAACGTAGTGCCAGTGTCTCCAGCATGACGGAGCTAAGGCAGAGGGTAGTCCAGGACCCAGACGCACCATCTGAGGACAAGGAGTTGAAATGAGAGAGATGGGAGTGGCATGCACCAGGCCCAAAGAGAGACTGGATTAAGATGGCGGAATAGAAGGACTGGAACTCAACTTCTCTCCCAAAAAACAGCAAAGCTACAACCAAATGCTGAGCAACCTTCAACCAAATGGACTGTAAACTTCCAAAAAAGATATTCTGCTCCAGAAGACAGCGGAGACCACATCAAGAGGTAGGTGGGGCGATTACACGAGAGAAGCAACCTGATACCTCCTGGGTGGGAAGCCCCACAGACTGGATAATAACTGAATCACAGAGACTCAGCTACAGGATTGAGAGTTCTGAGCCTCATGTCAAATCTCCACGCCTGGGGATCAGGCAAAGGGAGAAAGAGCCCCCGGAGCATCTGGCATTGAAGGCCAGCGGGGCTTGTGTGCAGGAGCTCCACAGGACTGGCAGAAACAGAGACCCCATTCTTGAAAGGCACACACAGACTTTCACATGCACTGGGTCCCATAGGAATGCGGGTGGAACCTGACTCCAATTCCAGGAGGATCTCCTAGGAAAACAGGGGTGACTGTGCCTTGTTGTGGGGGAAGGGCATAGGAGGTGAAGCTCTCGGGGACATTCAGCAGCCTGCATTTCTCTGGAGGTGGCCATTTCTGGGAGAATCTGGCCCCTCCCATCAGCGCTGAGAAGGCCCAACCAAACAACAATTCAGGTGGGATCTCAGCCCCACCCATCAGGAAACAGGCTGCCTAAAGACCCCTCAGGCACACAGCCAGCCTCTAATCTCATCCAGAGACAAAGCCCCATCCATCAGAGGGAGAGGAATCAACCCCACCTACCAGTGAGCAGGCATCACTCACTCCCATTGGGAAGCCTACAGCAAGCCCCCTCCATACCAACTTTAGCCACAGGGGAGGCAAACACCTGAACTAAGAGAGGCTACAACTCTATTGTCGACACAAAGGTCACCACACCAAAAACCTACAAATATGAAAAGACAGAAAAGTCTAACTCAGATAAGGGAGAAAGAGAAAAGCCCAGAAAAACAGCTCAGTGATGATGAGATTACCAGCCTCCCAGAAAGAGACTTTAGACTGTTGATGCTGAAGATGATGTAAGGCATTGGAAATAGACTGGAGGCAAAGATTGATCATTTACAGGAAACACTGAGCAAAGAAATACAAGATGTAAAAATTAAACAAGAAAAGATGCAAAATACAATCACTGAAATAAAAAATTCCTTAGAAGCAGCCAACAGTAGAATACAGGAGGCAGAAGAACGAATCAGTGAGGTGGAGGACAGATTAGTGGAAATCACTAATGCAGAAGAGAAAAGATTGAAAGGAAATGAGCAGAGTCTCAGAGAACCCTGGGGTAATGTTAAACGCACCAACATCCATATTATAGGGGTGCCAGAGGGAGAAGAGAGAGAGAAGAGGACAGAAAAAATATTCGAGGAGATTATAGCGGAAAACTTTCCTAATATGGGAAAGGAACCACTCACTCAAATCCAGGAAGCACAACGAGTACCATATAAAATAAACCCAAGGAGGAACACCCCGAGACACATATTAATCAAAATGACCAAAATTAAAGAAAAAGAGAAAATTTTGAAAGCAGCTAGGGAAAAGAAACAAATGACATACAAGGGAACCCAAAGAAGGTTATCAGCAGATTTTTCAGCTGAAACCCTGCAGGCCAGAAGGGAGTGGCATGATATACTACTAAATGTGATGAAAGGGAAAAACTTCCAACCAAGATTACTTTATCCAGCAAGGCTCTCATTCAGATTTGAAGGAGAGATCAAAACCTTTACAGAGAAGCAAAAGCTAAGAGATTTCTGCAACACTAAACCAGCTTTACAACAAATCCTAAAGGAACTTCTCTAGGCAGAAAAGAAAAGGCCACAACCAGAAACAAAAACACCACAAATGACAAGGCCCACCAATAAAGGCATATATACAGTAAAGATACTAAATCATCCATGCACAATTATGCTACCAGAATCAGAAATCATGAGAAGAGAGCACAAATGCAGGTCACTGGAGAAGCACGTGCAATTAAGAAACCAACAACTTAATACAATCTCAGTTATATATAGACTCCTATATCAAAACTTCAGGGTAACTGCAAACCAAAAATCTACAATTGATACACAAGCAAATAAGAAAAATCAACTCAAATACAACATTAAAGATAGCCATCTTGTGAGAGGAGACAACAAGAGAATAAGGGAAGAAAAAAAGAGCAACAA
>PVHT021183608.1:18308825-18335280 GCA_004024745.2 Catagonus wagneri | reverse complement strand
TGGGAGAAAATATTTGCAAATGATTCAACTGACAAGGGATTAATCTCCAAAATTTACAAACAGCTCCTACAGCTCAACACCAAAGAAACAAACAATCCCATCCAAAAATGGGCAGAGGATCTAGGCAGACAGTTCTCCAAAGAAGACATGCAGATGGCAAATAAACACATGAAAAGATGTTCAACATCACTCCTCATTACAGAAATGCAAATCAAAACCACTATGAGGTATCCACCTTTACACCAGCCAGAATGGCCATCATCAAAAAGTCTACAAACAATAAGTGCTGGAGAGGGTGTGGAGAAAAAGGAACCCTATTACACTGTTGGTGGGAATGGAAATTGATGCAACCGCTGTGGAAAACAGTATGGAGACTCCTCAGAAAACTCAAAATAGAATTACCATTTGATCCAGCAATCCTACTCCTGGGCATCTATCCAGAGGAAACCATGACTCGAAAAGACACATGGACTCCAGTGTTCATTGCAGCACTCTATGCAATAGCCAGGTCATGGAAACAACCTAAATGCCCATCCACAGAAGAGTGGTTAGGGAAGATATGGTACATACACACAATGGAATGTTACTCAGCCATTAAAAGGAACGAATTACTAACATTTATAGCAACATGGATGGACCTAGAAATTCTCATGCGAAGTGAAACCAGTCAGACAATTAGACAGCAACACCCAATGCTACCGCTTACATGTGGAAACTAAAAAGACGCAATGAACCTCTTTGCAGAACAGACAATGACTCACAGACTTTGGAAAACCTTGGTTTTTCAAATAAGACAGTCTGGGGGGTGGGGGGATGCACTGTGGGTTTGGGATACAAAATCTGTAAAACTGACTTGTGATGATTTATGTACACCTATAATTGAAATAAAATCCATTAAGAAAAAAATATATATAAAATAAAAGTTAAGCAAAAGGTTGTAATATATATCCACTATGAATTTTGAAATGAAAAAACTGAGAAAATAATGGAAGAGACCACAGAAATAACAGAAGAAAAATGTGCAGAGTTGAGGGCAGTGTGTGTTCTCAGGGGAGACGACCCAGGAAATTCCACTCAGGATAAAGGAAAGGAGGGCCCACATCTGGGGAAGATAACAAACTCCTTGGAGTCGGAGCCTCTGTTTTAAACACTTGAATAATTCCTTTGTGGATACCAGAAATGCTGCATTAGAGCCATACTCACTGCTTAAATGATGGCATGGAAGGAGAGTCAGACATGAATAACTGATTCTGTCTTTGAAAAATGGTTTCACTGGCTAATGAATCCAAGCTTTCAATCTCTGTCAATCTTAATGAAGTCTCCACTGAAAAAGGGCTCTTGCAGATAGTAGCACAGGACCGTGCACATCTTGAGTCCCCAGGATGGCATTCATGCTCCTTCTCTCTCCTCTCAGCTCTCTACCCCTCCTCCGCCCAGTCCTCAATCCCACCTACTTTCATTTCCATGCAGAACCCTGGGGATCTGGCCTTGGCATCTGTTTATCTTACGGGGAAACCACGTAAGATATCCTCTTGAAGGGGAGCCTCACCCAGTGGGCATAATCTGCTATCACGTGCAAGTCAGAGGGGCTCATTCATCAGCATTACGTCTCATAGAGGGAAGTGGCTAAGGACTGTCGGCTGTGTTCTGCAGGAACAGTGCAAATGAGCTGGGTCAGGTTTGAGCACAGCCTTCTCTCTGCTGCAGTCCGACCTCAGCCTGACAAGTTCCCCATGCACCTCTGCACTCCTGCTGCTGGCTGTCCCACCCCCCCCACACACTGTATAGTGGTACTCAGAGCACCCTCTTCAAAGAGCTGGACCGTCTAGACCCAGTTCCTCCTTCACAGGCAAATGCACTTTGAACAAGTATCCCGGAAAATTTTTAAAAAGTCCCCAAATGTCCCAATTCTCAGTTGTCAACATTCAGAGGTAAAGCTGGCAACTAGATATGTAATTAATTTTTTCTTTATCTTAAAACATGACATCTTTTGGGGGGGCACACTTGTGACATGCAGAAGCTTCTGGGCCAGGGATCAAATCCACACCACAGCAGCAACTAGTGCTGCTCCAGTGGCACTGCCAGATCCTTAACCACAAGCGAACTATCATAATACTTTTTTTTTTTAATCGAAGTATATTTCATTTGCAATACTGCATTAGTTTCAGGCATACAGCAAAGTGATCCAGTTGTATATATGTATATATATTCGTTTTCAGATCCTTTTCCCCATAGGATATTACAAATTATTTTGCTATCTATTGCTGCTTATCTATTTTGTGCACAGCAATGTGTATCTGTTAATCTCAAACTCCTAACTTATGCCTCCCCCCTTTCCCCTTCGGGCATCATAAATTTGTTTTCTCTGTGGGTCTATTTAAGGCAACTGGATATTTTCAACTCCGGACTGATCACACAGCTCTCCCATCCTGCTTTGTAGAGTCTTATTTTCATACTTGCCATGAGAATCCATACCATTCTGTTCCCTAAGGGAAGAAAAAGAGTTCAACTTTTGAAAAATAGCTGCAGAGAAATTCCTGGGGCAGATCAGGCCCCTCCTGCACTAAAGCCTTGGAGCTTAAGATCTGAGGGGCTCCCTTCCCACGGTGAAGATCAGTCTTCACCCCTGGTCCCACAAACCTTAATGGGACTGCCGCTAGGAACTTCGAGTGGAAAGAGAAAAGCGGCTTATAAGAAAGGCTCCCGCTTATGGCAGGGGAGAGATAAAAGGAAAAGCAAGAACAGCACACAATAGACTTAACAGAACCTGCAGCCTCATTAAAATAAGAAGAAAGAATGGTAGAAGTCACTTGCCAAGCTCAAGTTAGGGAAAAAGAAGGCTTAGGAAAAGTGAAGGACGACGGCCCGAGAGGAGCTGGGACTGCAGGAGGAAGTGTCAGCCACTCAACAGTGTCTCATTTACCCAATCATGTTATCACAGAGACAACAAATTTCATTTGCTAATGAAAATACTTTACCTCAAAACTGGATTTAATTCATTTTTGTCTTGATCAGCGTGCAGGGGCCTTCACGGACAGGAACGATCAGACAAAAGGTTTCAGAGTCAGGGTTCATGTTCACCCCTGAACTTAATTTTACAAAAAGTCAGCCCTGATATGAAGCTGTCTGGGGTTTCTCGTACCCAGAGGCTGCCATTCATGGGCAAAAGTCACCCCCATCCCGGCTATATGAATTCTTCTGCGTGTCCAGAATACAGACGATAACTGGAGGACAGTGCTTCCGGCAAGTTCTGCGTTACCTGCCCTGCTGGTGTGATGGCGCCCTGGGGAAGCCAGCCCCCGCCTCCCTCACCTTGGCTCTCCGCCCACACGTGGCAGCTTGGGCCTGGCTGCAGCGGGGCATGGACATCGCGGATTTGACATTGTCAAGACCAGTGTAAACCGGGGATGTGCCACCGAGGTCCAGAGAAACTTCTCTTGTACTTGCAAGGGGCTTGGCCATGATGGAAGTCAGCTCAGGGCCTGTGGGCACAGCCTGTGACACGGCACAGGTCACTCTTGCCTCTCCGCTGCCGCTTGTAGAACATTCCATGCAACCTCGTGGATGTCTGCACATACTTTTCCTATCGGACTGTTGCAGACGGCACACTGGCTACCCTAAGCTGCAACCTGACCTGTGGCGACTTTGGTTCAATATTGATTGAAAAAAAAATGCTGAACAGAAGGCAGATCTGACCAAGTATTCAATTGTTCAGAAAAAAATGTAAACTGTGGGTACGTATTGATTTTAAGCATTTAAAATGAAGTTAAATTCCTGTCTTCATTGAAAATAGCATAAAGTGGAGTTCCCGTTGGGCTCAACGGTTAACAAACCCGACTAGTAATCATGAGGATGCAGTTTCGATCCATGGCTTTGCTCATTGGGTTGGGGATCCAGCATTGCCGTGAGCAGTGTGGTGTAGGTTGCAGATGCGGCTCGGATCTGGCATTGCTGTGGCTGTGGCTGTGGCGTAGGCCGGCAGCTACAGCTCCAATTAGACCCCTAGCCTGGGAACTTCCATATGCCGCGGGTACAGCCCTAAAAAGACAAAAGACAAAAAAAAGAAAAGAAAATAGCATAAAGTATGAAAAGTATTGAACAATAGAGTGGGCTTTGGTAAAAATCTAGACATCTCAGATTAAATAGGAAAAAAGTTGCTAAGGAAAATAAATTCCCTGATTGATGCCTATTTTATACAAGACAGGCTTGACAAGTATGATGCATTCTACTCAGGTACGTATTTTAGAAATTTTGCTAAAATCAGTCCACAGCTTTAATGTCTCCCATCAAACATCAGAGACAGGACCTTTCAAAAGTCTGTTCAAATCGCACTCTCTCCCTCCCTCTGTTTCTCTGTCTCTTGCGCGAATGCACACACACGCAAACACAGCTAAATAGGTGTCTTCCAGGCTAATAAGGCATCCAGCCACTGAGTGCACGCAAGCTGAGCTCAGCTTTCCAAAAGCTTTATGAGTCCAGTCCAAATGTATATGGTCCCCTGCTTATAAACGGGCCTCACTCAAGAAATTCATTTGTAAGCAGGCTACCTAGAAATCATAACAAACGTTCTTAAGGAAGCTATGCAATACAGGTAATCTGCAGCCCTGGGCAACTGGCAATGAGCCGTGGACAGCACTGTGACAAGGGACAGCACTGTAACATACATGCCACCGAACCTGACTACCAGGTGACAAGGTCACCAGGGCAAATGCCCTTTGTCCTGCATTTGGGGGATCTATCTGCATCCAGACTTCAACCCCCATGTGCCAAAGGGCAATTCCCAGGCCCAGAGAAGCAGGGGCTGGAGCTGAAGTGGGTGGGTAGTGACTGTGTCTTTTACCAGGAGGCTGAAGTCAGGGGAAACTGGGCTCTGGGGACTGAGCTGGTTACTTCATCTCCTTGTGTTCCAGGGTCCTTCACTGTCCAAGGTGGGTAAAGATTAGAGAGAATTAAAAGCACAGGCATTCCCACGGTGGTGCAACAGGATCTGGATTAGCAACATCTTGGGAGGACTGGGCGCAGGTTCCAATCCCTGGCCCGGCACAGTGGGTTAAGGATCCAGCATTGCCACAGCTGGGCTTAGATCGTGACTGTTGCTCAGATCTGATCCCTGGCCTGGGAACTCCATATGCCATGGCGTGGCCAAAAAAAAAAAAAAAGGAAAAAAAGTGCAGAAAAACAACATTGCATTGGACTTAGAGCAAGCACCAATAATAATAATCAGCCACTATTATTATTATTACTAAAATCTGAGAGTTTTTTTAACGTTATTGGCGTGTACTCATATTTAGAGTTGAACTGCATGTCCAGCTGATGAAAACCTTGCTGCAGTATCAGCTGACATCTTTTGAGACGGCACGTGGAATTTCAAAAGTTCAAACTTCCGTCCTTGGTCAGACAAGAAGAATGAGCACAGCAGGAAAAGAACCTACAGTATGTCACCAAATTTGGACCTGTTTTCTACGCGAATCCAATGAAGGATTAAAAATTAAGCAGCTCTTTGCTTTAAACCTCATAGAGTTCCCTTGAACTCTATGGCTACATTTTCTCTATGTGGTTAAGTTCACCCATTTAAATGAAGTACACATGGATTTTGCCCAGGAATCCCCGCCCAGAATCTCCCAGTAGGAATACACCTCTCCCCATGGGCACCAAATCGCCTCTCTGAGGTCAGGGAGCCTGTATGCCCACTTCTTCTTCTCGCCTCTGCTCACCAACGCCTGCTTTGGACCTACTTCATTACCCATCTTTAATTCTCCAAGGGAGTGTTAGAAGACATAAAAGGGGAAAATTAAATTCCATTCTGTCAAGTTTGTTTTTACTTCACAGATTTGATGAAATAGCGATGCAGGAAGAAATACTGGCAAGTAGGAAGTTTGGGGAAATGCCTTTAATAATTCAATCAAGCTCATCCCAGCCCCCAGGACAGACAGACATCAGCAGGTTACGAATGTGCCTAGGGCAGTGGGACACAGGAAAACACTCCTTCCTGGGGCAGCCAGAACGATTTACTACTCTACCTTCGAACTTAGAAAAGAATGTTAAGAATCTGAGACAAAAAAAAAGGGGGTGGGGCTATGTCTGTACCTCTAGAGTAATTAATTATATGACGCCAGACCTATACCCACAGAACAAATAGGAAAATTGCACAGACTCCACCCACACCTAGTCAAGTGTAAAAATAAAGTCAAAAATTACATGTAGTCCAGTATTTATACTTACTTCCTTGAACCCCTAAAACCACCAAAAATCAATGATCAAAGTCTTAGCACATTATGCTACACTTATGTTTCACTTCTCAACATAGTGGTACTATTTTTGGACATTTAGGGGGCTTCTTTAAAAATTACAAAAAATAATAAAATAAAATTACAATAGAAAAGAAGAGATTCAAGCAACCACTTCATAAGCACAGGGTTTTATCAGATGCTTTCCCAATATCTAAGTAATAGCTTTAGTTAGGCATTCTTGATAGTGGACTATGTGCAACGGGAATGGGGAACAGATTGATGGGTATCTGGGTCAGTAGCAAACAAGCTTTAAAAAACCTACAGGTAGTGGGTGTTTTGTGGGTTTTTTTTTTTCCTGTTGTTGTTTTGGTAACTTAAGGCCACTAAGTGTCAAAAGACTGCCTAACAGCCTGTATTTTAGTAAACTGTAGACAAGGTATCTTACAAATAGTTTAATTTTTCTGTTTCCCATTTTTGCTGCCAACATTCCAGAAGCAGAATATAAGGAAACCATCTTTCCTAAAGGAGACATTTCAGCAGACAGCATTGTAAAAATCTACTCTTGGGAGGGATAAACTAGCAGTTTGGGATTGACATATATACACTCCTATATATAGAACAGACAACCAACAAGGACCTACTGTATAGCACAGGGAGCTCTACTCATTATCTTGTAATAACCTATAAGGGAAAAGAATCTGAAAAAAAAATACATACATATATATGTGTTACTGAATCACTCTGCTGTATACATGAAACTAACACAATATTGTAAATCAGCTACACTTTAATTTTAAAAAATTAAAATTTTAGTTATAGTTGACCCCTGAACAACATGTGTTTGAACTGGACAGATCGGCTTATAGGCAGTTTTATTTCAACAGTGAGTACTATAGCAGTACAGGATCCGTGGTTGGTCAAATCCATGAATATGGAACCAAGGATACAGAGCAACTGCAATCCAGAGGACCAACTCTGCTATACACGGACTTTCAGATGAGTAGAGGATCGGCACCCCGACCCCTGCTATATTTAAGGGCCAACCCTATCTGTCTAGCACTTCATTTCATTTAGGACTGGTGGGGCTACCCATGTCAATGCATTCTGCCATCTTAAAGAAAAGAGAAGCTTCTTACCTAACCTTAGAACTCTCTGTTATCAGCTGCATACTAAATTTACTGAGTATCTGCCTTTTGTAAAGATTAGTACTCAGCTCTATAAATAATTTACAAAGTAAACATAAACCATCCTTTTTGCTCGCTAAGAACTTACAGTCCAGACTGAATGATGAGACAGGTGCCCATACATACATCTGGGGAACACTCGAATACGAAAAAAGAACACACATCGATGTTCACTGCAGCACTATTCACAAGAGCCAAGACACGGAAAAAACTAAGTGTCCAACAACAGATGAATGGAAAATGAAGACCTGGTACATATATACAATGGAATACTACTCATCCGTAAAAAAGAATGAAATATTGCCATTTGCAGCAACATGGAGTGAAATAAGCTAAAGACAAATATCATAGAATATCATTTATATGTGTAATCTAAAATATGCCAGACATGAACTTATTTACAAAATAGAAATAGACTCACAGACATAGGGGAAAAAACATACTGGTACCAAAGGGGAAAGGGAACGAGGGATAAATTAGGAATTTAGGATTAAAATAAACACACTACTACATATAAAATAGATAAGCAAAAATGAGCTACTGCATAACACAGGAAGCTATATTCAATATCTTGTAATGCAAAAGAAGAATGTATATATAAAACAGAATCACTGTGCTATGCTACATACCTGAAACTAACACAACACTGTAATTCAACTATATTTCAATAAAATCTGTTTTAAAAGACAGGTGCCCATTGAACAAATAAATATTACCAAATAATGCTGTCACCAAGGGCTAAGAAGTTCAGGAAAATTGCTTCCGAGCCTGCTGCCAAGAGGAGGAATGGGAAATTAGCCCAACTCTCAAAACCCTTAGGACTTTAATAGTGTTTTAGAAAGGTTTTATCTCAATCATACCAAGATTGAAGTGAAAGAGATTTAGACAGAAGCACAGCAGGTTATTTCGGAAAATCTTATAAGAAACGGAACAGATCAGTAGCAACCATTCTGGAAAGAAATGGGTAGAAACTGAGAGGGAAGAAATGAAGAACCACAGAGACGTAGGAACAGGGGGAATGGGCCCAGCAAAGAAATCTGAGATGATGAGGTCAGTTTCAGAGATGCTATGTTTAAAAAAAAAAAAAAAGGACTATCAACGGTTAAAAAAAAAGATACAAACGGACTTATTTACAAAAAAAAAATAGGTCCACAGACATAGAAAACAAGTTTACGGTTATCAAGTGAAAAGAGGGGAAGGGAAAAATTAGGGATTTGGGATTAATAGATATAACTACTATATATAAAATAGATAACAAGGACTTACTATATAGAACAGGGAACAAGACTATCTCTTTTTTTTTTTTTTTTGTCTTTTTGTCATTTTAGGGCTGCACTTGCAGCATGTGGAGGTTCCCAGGCTAGGGGTCTAACAGGAGCTGTAGCAGTCAGCCTACGCCACAGCCACAGCAACGGGGATCCGAGCTGTGTCTGCAACCTATACCACAACTCATAGCAACGCCAGATCCTTAACCCACTAAGCGAGGCCAGGGATCGAACCCGCAACCTCATGGTTCTTAGTTAGATTCGTTAACCACTGAGCCACGAAGGGAACTCCCCCTAAGCAAGATCTTTATTGAGGTAGAGCCACAACCGTTTCATGGTTCCTAGCGGATTTGTTTCCGCTGAGCCACGATGGGAACTCCATATACTCAGTATCTTGCAACAACCCATAATGGAAAGAATCTGAAAAAGAGTATACACACAAACAAACACACACACACACACACACACACACACACACACACATATGTAAAACTGACTCCTTTGCTGTACAACAGGAACTAGTACAGGACTGTAGATCATCTATACTTCAATAAAAATTAATTTTTAAAAACTTAAATGTTAAAAACAAAGCTGAGAATGTGGAAGGAGAGAAAGGTGTCGGATTGAAAGCTGTTTCTGAGCATCACGTTCAGAGAAACGTGGGGGAAGAAGGCTGAGCCAGTAAAGGCAGGTCCTTGGAAAAGAAGATAATAAAGACAGAGAGCGAGTTCAGTGTTTCTGTCACTTTAACATAAATAAAAACCAATCAGGGAAATAACCACACGGCTAATATATTTCCCATTTGTTCAATATGAGATTGTGCCCTTAAAAGAGTAGAGATGGCCCATTTACAAACGTTAAAGCGTAAGTGACAGAAACGCTGGGAGCAGGATGTCATTACACACTCAATATAAAGAACATGGAATTATCCTAGAGCACATCTGTATTTAAATGAAGATAATATGACTGAAAAGGATTTACTGGAAGTGAGATTAAATCTGCTGACAGAGACTGAAAGAGACAGTCAGCTGCTTAAGGGAAGAAAGCGATTTAAAAGACGAGCATGATTTTATTTCATTTTTATATGAAGTTTAATTAAATATTTCCCTTTTCAAAGTCAAGCAAAAGATATCAATTACCAAGAGCCTTGGTGCTCTTTTTAAAGGATAAGTTTGTAGACTAGGAGTTCCTGTCGTGGCTTAGCAGTAACGAACCTGACTAGTACCGATGAAGATGTGGGTTCGATCCCTGGCCTCACTCAGTGGGTTAAGGATCTGGCGTTGCAGCTCCGATTCCACCCTGAGCCTGGGAACTTCCATATGCTGTGGGTATGGCCCTTAAAAGGCCAAAAAAAAAAAAAAAAAAAAGGATAAATTTGCAGAGTATAGGCATGCACATCTTAAGATGTCAGATCGAGGTCCATCTGTAGAAGGTAATCGGAGACCAGCAGAAATATGACAGATTTCAGATCCGTGCAGAGGACAAAGACATTTAGATCACACACCGAGCCGAGCAAGCTTAACTGAAACGTGGTTAGAGAGCTCCTGGCAACTCTCAAAATGTACTGTTCCTTTCAGAAGGAAGCTTTCAAAGTACCACTGCCTAAACACCAGAGCAGACGGCTGTTGCTCTGGCCTGCCCAGTTCTTCTATCACATGTTATCACATGTCCCTGGCCACAGTGACGGGCTCAAGGTGAGCACAGGACTCTAGGAGGCCCAGTGAGACTCAGTCCTAGGACTTAGATTGGAACCCCTGGCCCCCAGCTTGTTGCTGGGGTGTCTGTCCAGGAGGATGATGGGCTCCTGCTGGACTTACTGACAGATGACAAAGCCAACATGGAGAGAGGCTAGGGTGGCGGTATTTGAACCCTTGGAACCAGTATGCCTGAACGATTACCCTTGGCATTTTCACTTATGTAAACCAAATCAATCCTCCTGTGTAGCCTGGGCCCACCTTTGACGGCTAATCCACTAGTTGGAAGAGTCCTAATCTAAATACTGATCAATACTTTGAACAGCCTGTCATCAAATTTTTTTTCAGAATTACATTTTTGGTGCTCTGCTATATATAGGACTATTCATATTTCCTTACTATTTCACATTTCAGATTAAGTCCTGATCAGTTTTTAAATTAGTAAGTTTCAATTCATAGTCCAAGAAGGTGGCGCGTGTTATCAGTTAAATGGCTCCAAGTACAAGCAGAAGAAGTTTCCTGTAACCCAAACCTAATTTAATTACTTCTCTTTAATGGCCCCTGCATTTTCCTTGGGATGAAATTCAGTCATGTTTTCATGCTTCCCTCCTCAGCGCCTTATTTTGTTATTTGTTCCCACGGAGGCTAAGCTCTTAGCCATTCTGAATTTCTTCCCTCTCTTCAAATATACGATAATCTTTCTTCTTCTGTTGTAGGCAGATTAAATGCCCTCTCTCCACTCCCAATGATGTCCCTGTCTTAATCCCCAGGACCTCTAACCCCCAGACTCTGTGACTATGCTAAATTACATAGAAAGGGGGAAGTTAAGATTGCGGATGGCACTGAGGTTGCTTATCAGCCGACCCTGAGATGGGGGATTATGCCTGATTATCAGGTGGGCCCCGTGTCATCACATGAGTCCTTGTAAGTGGCAGAGGGAGGCAGGAAGTCAAAGGTGAAGACAGGAAGAAGCCAGGCTGCTAACTTTGAACTTGGAGGAAGGAACCACAAGCCAAGGAAACAAGCAGCTTCCAAAAACTGGAAAAGCCAAAAAAAAAAAAGGTTCCCCTCTAGAGTCTCCAGAAGGAATGCAGTCCTGCTGACATCTGGATTTTATCCAGAGAGTGCCATTCTGGGACTTCTCACTCTACAACTGCAAGATAGCTTTTCTTATTTTAAGCCATGAAATTCATGGTCCTTTATTACAGCAACAACAGGAGACTAATGTATCTGTCTAGAACAGGCTTCCTTCCCCCATCCTCCACCATAAATCCTTACCATCCTTCAGCTCTCAGAGTAGACACCACTTCCTCTCTGAAGCTTTGGCTGAGCATCCAATGTTTGGTACTCTTCTGCTTTTCCTACAATACCCTGTAGTCCCTGCCCTGGTTTCCTACACTTCTCATTGTCATTGAAAACTGGAATTAACTCTCCACTTGTCTACATTCCTCAATACATTGCAACTTCCTTGAGAGTCTGTTTATGGTTGAATATGCACCACCTAGATACACAATAGCTATTAATTATTTGAGGGAATGAACAGCAGAGTTAATGAATGAATCAATGAGTCAATAAAGAGATATGGAACTTCCTGCAGAACTCAAATAGACTAGCTCTCTTACAGGCAGAACTAATTTTACTAGGAGGCTGGGTTCAAAAGTGACACCAATGGTGACCAAGTGCTTACAGTCATCTACATGCAGTACAGATGAAAAAGGGCCTGTCTGTGATAATTCAGTGGGCCACTGTATAGAAATATCAGAGCATGGGAAATGGAGGCCTGTGGTGCGAGAACTCAGGACACAGGGCTTGGCAGCGAAGCTGAGGAGCCACTTCAAACTGGGACAGACAGACGAAAGCCTCAGAGAAAGGAGACGAGGGAAAGAAAAAAGTCATTCTGGCTCAAGGCTGCCATAGTTAAGGAAAGAAAGAGGATATTTGTAAATGTGCCTTGTCTAACCCAACCTGCAGGGAAGTAACCATTAGCCACATGTGGCTTTGTAAATTTACATTTTAATGAGTTAAAATGAAAAGTTCAGTCCCTGAGTTGTACTGGCCAGATTTCAGGTGCTCAAGGGCACACACGGCTAGTGGCTACCACATCGGACAGCGCAGATATAAAACAACTTCCATTGGCACAGAAAGGCCCAGTGGGAGGCGCCATAATAGATTTGGCATATGTTCTGGGACTCAGCTGCCTATTGAGTATGGCTGCTGGCAACTAGGGAAAGAGGACCTAATACTGTCAATGTTAGATTTAAATAGCTTCTCATCATATTAACAGTATGCACAATTAAGGGCTTGGGGTAAGTGGGACAGCTTTATCGACTAGGATCTAGCCAGATTCCTAATTTCAAGATGCCCAAATCCAAGCATCCTACACTCCTTAAAAGATCTCGGGCAGACAGTATCATCATATTCACAGATACACTCACAGATGGCATGTTGCCCAGTCACAGGTGGGGACAGGAAGAGGGGCTCTCGGTGAACTCTATTGACTTTAACAATGATGAATGAAGGTGCACTGCAATCTTTCCTTTTGAAATCAAGAACAAGATAAGGATGCTTCATATACAGAAAATACAAAAGAACCTACAGAAAAACTTTTAGAATTAACAAGTGAATTTAATGAGGTAGGTGGATATAAGGTCGATATACAGAAGAGACATATATTTCTATGTACCAGCAACAACTAAACACTGAATTTTTTTAATATAACATTATAACAGAATCAGAAATGTCAAGGACTGTGAATCAGAGCCATTCAAGGCCTCTCCAAGTTATATCATAAGACTTCACCGAGAAAGAACAGAGAAGATCTAAATAAGCAGACACATTATGGTGTTTACTGATGTACAGACATGATATATTGAAGATAATAAATCTCCCTGAAATTGAACTATAGATTTAAGGCAATCCTAATCAAAATCTCAAGAGGCATTTTTGTAGAACTTGACAAGTTGGTTTTGAAACATGAATGGAAAAACCAATAGTTCTAAGATACTCTTAGAGAACTTGGAAAAGCATAAGGTGCAACTTGGTCTAGCAGAGAAGAAAATATTACGTGTGTACATGTGTGTGTATAAAACTGTAGTGGTTAAGACTGTGGACTTGTGTTCCTGTTGTGGCTCAGCAGGTTAAAACCTGATATAGCAACCATGAGGAAACAGGTTTGATCCCTGGCCTTGCTCAGTGGGTTCAGGATCTGGTGTTGCTGTGAGCAGCAGTGTAGGTCACAGATGCAGCTCAGATCTGATACTGCTATTGCTGTGGGGTAGCCTGCAGCTCTGATTCAACCCCTAGCCTGGGAACTTCCATATACTATAGGTGCAGCCCTTAAAAGAAAAAAATAGAAGAAGAAGAAAAAGGACCAAGGACTTACTGGTGCATGGATGGACAAGCTGACCAATGCAACAGACTAGAGAGCCCAGATCCATAATCACATCTATGTAGATGGTTATGTCTTTATTTTGATTTATGACAAAGGTGTCACAGAAGAAAAGACACGAGATGTTGGTGAAATCAGGTTTCCATATTGGAAACTGGTAGAAAGGGAAGAAGGGAAGGAGGGAGAGAAGAAAGAGAGAGAGAAAGGAAGGGAGGGGAAAACAGAATTTGGTCCTTCCATCCAGCACAAAAATAAAGTGTAAGTTGATTAAACAACAAAACAGAGAGGAAAACATGTAAAGGTGCTATAATACACAACAATGTCTTCTAGACCTTAGTGTGCAGAAGGATTCCGAAATAGCACACAAAAAGTCTTAAGCATCGAAGAAAAAAATTAACATATTTAACTAAGGTAAGAACTCCATTCAAAGACACCATGATGAGGAGTTCCCGTTGTGGCTCACTGGTTAACGAACCTGAATAGTATCCATGAGGATGCGGGTTCGATCCCTGGCCTCCCTCAGTGGGTTAAGGATCCAGCATTGCTGTGAGCTGTGGTGTAGGCTGAAGACGCAGCTTGGATCTGGCGTTACTGTGGCTGTGGCATAGGCCGGCAGCTAAAGCTCCGATTAGACCCCTAGCCTGGGAACCTCCACATGCCCCCCACCCATGAAAAAAAAACAGAACACCACGATGGAAGTGAAAAATAAGGCTCAGGGTGAGAGACACACAACAAACACAGGACCCTCTGAAGAGTATTTAAAGAGCTGGTACAAACCAGTGAGAAAAGGGCTTCACAGAAGAGGACAATGGAGTGGGGCCGTAAGCATGAGGTTGTGTTCAATTTAATTGGCAATACGAGAAATCACCACATGGGAATCTATGCCTAACATCGTAGTAATTAAGTTAATAATTTAAACGGACAATACCCTGCATTAGAAAGATGTTTACAAGTGCAACTCTCTTACATTATTACTGAGAATGTCAATGGGTACAACCATCTTGGAAAAAGTTGCCCCGTGCCGATAATAAGGTAGAAGTCACGCATGCTCTGCTCATTTCCAATCTTTGTGTAATTACTTGCATTAGGGTAGAACACAAGCATATTTAGCCTCACTGTTCCATGACAGCTTAAAAGCAGAAATAACCAAGAATAACATGGATAAACAAAATGAGGTATTTCCATACAGGAAAATCTTTAAGCAAAGTAAACAAACTACAGTTCCATAACAATCTTGAATATTGATGCCAAGAAAATAAACAAAGATACAAGCTAGCAGAGAGTAAGATTCCACTGAGACAAAGTTCAAAAGCAGGCAAAACTAAAGTTGGGTGTAGCGTGTGCATACGTGTTAGAGTTATCATTATTATTATGTTTATGGCTGCACTGGAGGCATACAGAAGTTCCCAGACAGGCCAGGGATTGAATCTAAGCAGCAGCTGAGGCAATGCTGGATCCTTTAAGCCACTTCGAGGGGCCAGGGATCAAACCCATACCTCCACAGTGACCCGAGCCACTGCAGTCAGGTTCTTAACCACTGTGCCACTGTGGGAACTCCAAGTGTTAAAACTATTTTCACAATAGCTGTAAAGTTAGTAATGTAAACTCAAGACACCTGTTACCTCTGGGAAGAGAATGGAAGTTCTGAACAAAAGGATAACGTCTTTGAAATGAAGTTTCTTTGATACGGACAACATTCTGTTTCTGGGTGATGAATAAATAGATAACAGCATCATAACTTTTACCTTAACCTTCACATTTTAATGTACATTGAAGTACATTCACAATATACAGACTTTACAAAAACCAACACTTAAATAAGTCACATAAATATAGGATACCTTTGTGACATGCTGCACTGGGGTACCTTGAATAATGCATACTGTTTCCTCAAATTTCCCTATTAAAATTATTAAAAATATACATAAAATAACACAAATGAGTGATCATCATGTATGATCATGGGTAGCATATGACGAAAAAGTGGCAGAAGTGCAGGTCTTAGGAAGGCAAACCAAAGGACTGAATGTGAAGACATGGAAAGCATGAAATAAGAACATCAGTTCCTATTATCGTAATTGACAAATAGTATACAGTAAATACAACCCATGTCAGAACATGGCACCTTATTGATTTCAATTAGCCTAAGACAGGCACAGCTAGTGTTTATTCAATACTAAGATATGTTAAGAATTTGAGAATGCATAATCTTAAAGACAAATAATGAATAGAAGTTCTAAACTAAAATAGATTTTTCATCTCAAATCTATCTCTGAAAAGATGTCACATTCTCCATCAGAATAACAAAAAAGTGTCATTTAATATGTTTCTGAACTAGTTTTTGTGGCCAATCATTTTGCCAGTTTTATGACTATGGTAATAAAGCACACACTGAGATGTTCATTTTGTTCACAGTCACCCAAAAACTGATAACGTGAGTATTAAAACCACTATGCCAAGCAATTATAGAATTAAAGAGTTTTAACATATCTAGTCCAACTCCTTTATTTTACTGATTGGTTGAATTCTCTGCCCTTTTTCTGGAAATTGCATTAGTCGAGCTTATCTATACATCTATTTTTAAAACATTTTAAAATATTCAAACACCGATTTTTTGCCACAACTGCATTCTGTGAAGATAGATTGATCTAGTTCAATACTAATTCACTTGCAGTATTTTCATTTTTAAGATAGTATGGATAATAATTTTTTGTCTAAGCTAATGAAAAGAATAGCAATACACTTTAGTTAGAACTTTTTAAATACCAAGAAGTCTTATACTAATCATTTTAGTGCTGATTAAGGCAACATATAAGCCCTTATTACTCACTGAAGCAAATGTTCACACAAAGCAGAAATTAAGGACCTATAAGAATGATCGTTAAGAAAAGCCAAACTAACTACTTTAAACCAGGGACACCCCAGACCAAGTTTAACCCCACCGATGGAAGCTGCTAGACATTGAGATGTTTTAAACATCAAACCACAAAACGGTTGAGAATAAGTTTAACTGTCTGATGACTAATCTAAATTTTGTTTCAGAAGTAATACTGTCCATTGGTATGCAATGTCCAGAACAGGCAAATCCATAGAGACAGAAAGATTAGTGGATTTCCGGAGGCTGGGGGACTTGGGGTGTGGATAGAGAATGACTGCTTAATGGACACAGGGTTTCCATTTGGGGTGAATAGAATGTTCTGGAACTAGACAGTACTGTGAATGTAGTGTGCCACATTAGTAAAATAAAGAAAAAAATACTATTGCTAGAACTTAAATACAAACCAAAAAAATCATAAAAGCAGTAAAAATACTGCCAACTGCTCTAATTTTCCTCTACTTTTATAAATCAAAACCAAAAATGGGAACTGAGATATTAATTTTTGGTTGTCTTGACCACTAGATGTTTTCAGTAAACTTATCAGAGACTGGCAAATACAAGACATGAATATAAGCGTAATACTGAACATCGTAAAATATCTGCCTAGCAGGCAACTAAAAATAGAAGTCTGATTGCAGAGAGAAATATGGCCTAAATATTTATAACTGGAAGCCAAAAGCCAACTGGTGGTAAAAGAACAATGAATATTTATGAAATATTACATAAATTCACACTAAGACAAAACATCAAAATTATTATGAGCAAATGGTAGAAAAATTAACCTTTAAAATATGTATTGATTGACTGCGTTTAGAGAAGCATCTTTTAGCCTGCTGAAATGATTAATAAACATGCTGCTGAAGCTTCATTCATCACTAACCACGTGTGCCTTGAAAGAGATGATTTGAGATGATTTTTAAATTTTTTAAAAAAAATTTAATTGTGCCAAAACACACATAAAATTTACCATCTCAGTCATTTTAAGTGTGCAGTTCAGTAGTGTTAGATTTTATTTTCATTGCTGTTTAACCAATCTCTGTGATTTTTTTTTTAAACTACTAACCTTCATGGATGCTTTATTTCCCTTTTTATGCTAAGAACTCAATCACTTCCGTCATTCTGTCTCTTGGTCAAAAAAAGTGAGTTTAACCCTAGAGTAACTTTAACCAGCAGAACACAGGATGAGCTTTAAAGGATTCTAATTCAAGTGCTAACTCCACTGGGAGAGCCTGCCCCAGCTTCAGTGAAGAAGCACACAGGATGTCAGTGTCAAAGCCAAGCCCAGTGGCCACGCTGGGATTCCTCAGTGGAGAAGTGGGGTGGGGGTTGGGGGGGCTCTGTCAATGGCAATGGCAACAGGGGCTGTAGACCTTGAACCTGGGATTAGCTGCTTCCAAAACTATGGCTTAGGCGCCCACTGGGCTGCCCAACCCACTGTGGGATCCGATCCCCGGCCCTTGAAAAAGGCAGCCTCCTGGGGGCTGCGGTCCCAGGGATTCTGCTGCTCTTGAGGTCATAAGCACTCGGCTGTGGCCCTCACCCAGATGTGGAGTCCAGAAGAAGCGCTCAGTTAAATACATTCCAAGGCACCAGACCACAGCCTACAAACCTACAATAGTTCACAGGCATTGAAGTAGCTGGTAAGCTGCAGGAACAATCTACATAACTGCCTCTTCTTGATGCTGTCATTTGCAATTACCAGGGGCCACTGCATGTTAAACCAACCTAAAGGCCAAAGATGAGGCTGCTCTGAGTGCTGGAGCACCTGAGTCTCAGGGAGAGACCACGTCAGAATGGGGGAACACTGCAAGCAACAGAGCAAAAACAGCAGTAACATGGAAACCCCTGCGGGAAGCAGGGAGCCCAGAGGACTAAGCAAATGTTGGGAGACATCAGGAGAGGTGGGGCGGCTTCCCATGGAGGAAGCAGCAAACGTACTGGAGATGCGCAAGGCCAGGCACCTGCCAGTGTTCAGGACAGCAGAACAAGGGCGAGGATGGAGGATTAAAGCCCAGTCCTGGACATTCTATTCAAGTACACGGAAGACCTTCTTCATGTCAGAGAAACTAGAAACCTAATGACTCAGAGCAGAAAAGCGGCAGAGGATGCATGAAGGGGATTCTGCCTGTGCAGCCGGCCTCATAGAGCACTTAGCTCTGCCTGGTGACCCCCAGTGGGTAGGTCACCAAAGTGGTCCACGGGTAATGCAGTGACTGCAGAGTAAGGGCAGACCGGACTTGTCCTGTGTGGGATGCATTTGGCCTCTGTTCGCTGGAAGCAGACCAACAGAAACCTTTCACAAACAGTGGCATGACAAGTTTGCAAAATTTTCCAGGAGGCATCTCTGGGTGATCCAACAGGGATTTTCCAGAATGAGCATATGAACTTCCTCTCTCAAGCTAAACAAGGTTGTCCTGAGAGAAAGAGAAACACTCTATTAAAGAGGCACCACTCAAAATTACTGTCCCAGGAAAAGTAAACGCAAATCACACTGTGAGGTTCTCCTGAAGCTGCCTGCAAGGCTGACAAACAGGTTATGTGCAGAGAGAGGGCAAAAGTGTCCCCTGGCAGAATCCCTACGGCAAAGATACCACTGGCCAACAATCTAATACCAAGGTAACAACGGCCTTAGAAGATCAAAGTCAGACAATGGACATGACCATCGCTCCCCATAATACCTGCCTGGAGATGACCACTGAAGGCAGCCTGTGAACCAGCTCTTAGGACAGGCTGAGCGGGAGGGAGAACTGCTCTTCATCTTGGTGCTCTGACACGAGGAGAGCATTTTGCTTGATGTCTGTGAGGCTTGTTTTGTCAGGCATGACATATACTTGGAAAGGTGCTCTGAGGTCATCTCACTGGGGGCCCATCTAGGCTTCCATCAAAGGAGCTCGGGGCTGTGCTGGGCGACCACCTCCGCACCCCCATTCATTCACTGGCAGCAGCTTACACGGGGGTGACTCAGGGTCAATGAGACCCACACCAAGGCTATTGTTGAGATCCCTGACACATCATAAAAATGCCGAGATGCCAGGATACAATCTTTAAATAGTGTTATTTTTTTGAGGCTGTGCCCACAGCATATGGAAGTTTCTGGGCCAGAGATTAAATCTGAGCTGCAGCTGCAACCTGTGCCACAGCTGTGGCAATGCTGGATCCTTCAACCCACTGTACCAGCCCAGGGACTGAACCCACATCTCCACAGTGACCCAAGCTACTGCAATTGGATTCTTAATCAACTGTGCCATGGCAGAAATTCCTTAAATGGTGTCATTTTAAATGTTTACATATGAACACTTTAAACACTAAAAATATTATAATGCAGTATAGCTATTCTATTCATAGGAGAATTAAATAGTCTGAAAATACAAATTTGGGGTACATGGTAAGGGGTGTGATCAGCAGTGAGACAGATTTGGCCACATGAGGAACACATTCTACTTTGAATCTTGTTCACTTGACCCGTGCCCTAAAGTTGATCCTTTTTTGACGATAATGTTGCAAGTCTACGTGTGAGACTTGGGCCCAAGGCCCTCCTGTTCCTCCACCCTCACTTTAGGATACCCCAGCAGACTCAGCATCATAAGCCTCCAGATCTTAGTTCATGGTTGACTAAAACAATGAGGAGAAATGATCAAATTTCAGCCACATTTCCTGCACTCCCCCTGTGTGAGGGGGAAAAGAATTGCTTGCTACAATAAAACGTCCTGGCAGGTCACAGACATGCCGATAAAGGCAGTCCATGCCTTTACATGGTTTATGTCTCTTCCTCTTCTCTTAAGGACACCAGTCACAGTGGATTAAAGACCTAATCTCTGAGACTTCCCATTGTGGCTCAGCAGGTTAAGAACCCAACTAGTATCCATGAGGATGTGGGCTTGACCCCTGGCCTCGTGAAGTAGCTTAAGAATCTGCCATTACCGTGAGCGGCGGTGTAGGTCACAGAGATGATGCGGATCCCACGTTGCTGTGGCTGTGGTGTGGGCCAGCAGCTGAAGCTCTGATTCACTTCCTAGCCTGGAACTTCCATATGTCACAGGTGCAGCCCTAAATAAATAAATAAATAAATAAATAAATACCTAATCAGCAAACACAGTTACAGCTAGGGGTTAGCACTTCAGCATATGGGTTGTAAGGGGTTCATAGTTCAGTCCACAACAGATGGTCTTTTCAACAAATGGAATTGAGACTCTGGGATATACATGCACCAAAAAAATAATAAACTCAGACCCTTACCTCACACCATATACAAAAATAAACTATAACAGATCCTTAATCTTCGTGTAAAACATTTAGGAGGAAAGTAAATGTAGAACTTTGAGGAGCAAACATGAGAGAAAATCTATCCAATCCTGATATACAACACCAAAAGTGCACTCCATAAAGAGAGAAAATGATGATTAATGGGACTCTGCACCAGACACTGGTCTAGGCTCCCTACACGCTCTATCTCATTTAATTCTTACAACCTTATGACGTGAGTAGCGTTCTCCTCATTTTACAGATGAAGACACTGAGGTTCAGTGAGGTCAACTAGCTTGAACAAGGTCCTACAGTCAGGGGGCGCTGAAGTCAGGGAGCCCTTACTTTATACTAATAGCTACCTTCCCACTGGGCGCAATACAGAGAAAGTCAGAACCCACCCTGAGATTTCAAATGAATCAGAAAACATTTTCTAAAGCTGAGTGCAAACTAAACCGTGGTTTGGGGATCTACTTAATATTTCCGAGTTGAAATATCTGAATATCTAGCTTTCCATTGTGGGATGTTCTGTAGGGAGAAATCTCAAGGGCCAGCTAGGCAGGTAACTCAGAAATAAAGTTTAAAAATACTCTTTCACAGGAAAGAAAGCATTTTTATTTTTGCCAATGTAAAAGATCACCTTTCAACATTTATTTTAAAATCTACGAATGACCTTTTTTAAAAAATGTATGTTGTGTCAGTCATAGAGTCAGTGGGCACCAAAAGTTAGAGAAATACAGGTGCATATAATGCAGAAGGATGAACCCCAGGAAGCTGGACACAGTGTTGTCAGAGGAATGGTGGATAAACGGGGAGCAAATCCACGGAGCATTGACAGGTCAAAACAGAATGAAAGAGAACAGGAGCGCCATGGGGTCTGCTTTTCTCTACATTGAAAGAAAAGCCAGAGTGGTCTTTACATACCTCTGCAGTAGACCACTTCTCCCAGGTCCAACGTTAACACTGAATTGGATACATCACATCAGACCACTATGAAGAATAATCTATAAAAATTATGATGATGCTATCTGTAAATACCTATTGGTATCAATAGCCTTAAATTATGAGTTGGCATTTTGGTTTATTAGGAAGCTCCTTCAGATGTATTAAAAATCTGTTTACTCTTACTATTGATTTTTTGATAGATATATTAGCTGGAGAGGTTCTAGGCAGTGATTTCCCTGGAAAAGTTGACATTTATTCAATGATATTTACTTTACTGAATTAAGTAGCAATATGTGCTCGTATATCTCTGCTGAATCTGGGAAATTACTGTCTCAGAGTTAAGGTAAGAGAATATCTGTTTTAGAGAAATATTAGGGCATGGTTTAATAACACAGGACTTAGGAAAGGCTCTGGGCATGTAAGATCTACCAGTTCTGAATTAATTATTCACTGACTTTTATATCAAAATGCCAAAAAGTTAATTCTCAAAAGTTATTTTAGTCAATTAACTGGAATTTTACAAGATGGCACTCCTTTAAAGAAAAAAAGAGCCATCATTATATTCAATTTCAAGCAATTTTCTCTTATCATAATTTACCAGGAAGGACTATGGCCTTAAAATCCTCTGAGGCCTCGCATGGCAGGGGCTGTAAGCAAGTCCTCTGATGTTCTTTCTTTAACTCTGCGAGGGTGCCCCACTAAACTATACCCCCTCTGCCCTGAAGGTTGCAGACGGCCCGTGACTTTTTCCTCTCCCCATCTAAAGCTGGTCCACAGAGATCACCCAAATGGATCCTCCACAGACTTTCTCCTTCACCGTATAGATGCCCACTTGAGGGCAATTTTGGAGAACACGTGTTAAAGATGGCAGAGTCCCTTTCGATCTGGCTATCTGTCTGGAATGGGGTTCCTAGCCCCAAAACCTCCAACCTGGATCCACTCTAGACTATTACACACATGGAAAATAAATGTCTGTCGTATTAAGACACTGAGATTTTGAGATCTATTTGTCATGGCATCTAGTGCATTTTTGTATTCTCTAAATTCTTAGCAAGAAACAAAGAGCTTCATTTTCTTCAGAAAGCCCTTTAATTTGAAAATAAGGAACTGGATCATAGGACCTATTGAGTTTGGATGAATCCTATTCTCAGAACCCATTCAATATAGTCAATAGACATTTGTAGAATCATCATTGCATTTGCTCTACAAAGGCTTACAAAGTAAGGGAAAATGCCTCCCATGAATGTAATTAATGATTTAGCTTTTGGAAAACAACCTATTTGTAAACTGCGTCTTCAGATTATAGAGAAAGCCTAATAATACAAAGATATGATAAACCACCAGCTCCTTAAGGAACTGTGCCTTGGTCACAATTGGGTTTTTTATTTACCTATTTAGTCGTTGAGTTGTTTTCCAGTTATTTTTGTTAACCAGTTCTCACTTCCAATTCTCAAACATTAGTAGCTACTCAAGAAAGACCCCAAGATTTTACTTTTCTTTCCTTTCTAAGCCACTGGAGGAAAGTTTATCAGCTCAGAAAGCACAGGACTTAAGAATCTGAAAACCAATCCTTTTCCCCTGTTGATTAGCAGCAATAGCAAGAACTGCCACAGATGTCGTGACTGTAAAGGACTTCAGAACGATAGTTTTCAAAACTTTTGTTGAGTTTGGCAAAGATGATGTCTTAGATATGCAATCTCTTCTTTCACTCACCTAAAGTGAATGGTAGATGCTAATCAAGAAGGAAAGAAAAATAAGCACTTGAATCAGAAGACCCCTTAGAACTAGGACTGTTTGCCGTTCCTCTTGGTGTGAGCGGGTGTATAAAGAGGCAAAGGAGGCTAGACAGCTTTTCTCTGCCCCCTTCGGTGACGGCAGAAATCTGTGACCAAAATTTGCCCTGCTGGCTGAAAAAAGATCTGACCTCCGGGATTTTCTCTGAACCACAGCATGGGCCGACTGTGGGCTGTGGAGGGAGCTTAGAGGGTTTAAACTTCTTTCCGTGGGGTGAAGGGGGCTCTCATCTGTTGCCATGCATGTGTCATTAAAGAAAATATCATTCTCCTGTACTAGGGAAGGTCGCTAATGATAATGCAAGGGAAATGCAAAGATAAATAAGAGCTCTTAACTGGGCCTAAGGTGAGGAGGGGGGAGCAGAGGTCATGGCCATTAGGCCACCTGCAGGATCTGTCATGGCTTCTTAGCCAGAGAAGTGCAGCAATACCAGGGGGGACAAGAAGCAGCCCGGCCAGTGAGCAAGCGAAGAACGGCAGGCCTCCATCTGCTGGGGGACTTGGGGAACTGCCCAAATTAGAAAGTGACTTGGATTTAAGCTGATTACAATTCTTATTAAAGATACATTAAAGGAGCTCCCTGGTAGCTCAGTGGGTTGAAGATCTGGCCTCGTCTTCACTACAGCGCAGGTCGCTGCTATGATGCGGGTTCAATCCCTGGCCTGGGAACTTCCACATGCTGTGGGCAGGGCCAAAAAAAAAAAAAAAAAAAAGATGCATTCAATAAGGAAAAAAGATACCACCTCATTTCAGGAGTAAGAAAGTGTGACTGGCCGTACCAGTCACAGCTCTATATTTTTGCTATCTAAAGGTTGAAATTAAACAGGTAACACTCCATTTCTTTGATCAGTGTCAGGGCAAACAGGTAGGAACCAAGTACAGGCCTTTTATAAAGACAAGTTCTCCATCAGCGGAGGCAGAACCCACTGGCGAAGGGAGAAGGGTGGACCTTCAGCCTCTGGGGACAGCGGTGGATTCCAGTCACGGCCAGTGGGCAGATGGCCATTTCTGGCTCTTGGTCACATCCATCATATTGGGAAGCCTCATTAACATCAGCCTGCAGGGGACTCCAAGCAAAGGGACTTTCTAAAGTAAGTCCCAGGCTTCAAAGGCCACACAAATGGGGAGGCAATTAGTAGATTAAATCCATGCTTAGAGAGTCTCTGCCACTTCACGAATTTAATTTTCTTTTCTTCCCTTCAGTGCATTACTCTATCCAATACTTGGCCTTTCTGTCAAATAAAGAATCACTTCCTTGTCCTTAGGTTGTCCATGACATTCTTTATCACTTAGGATGAAGAAACAGTGCCCGCTCACAGCAGGTACTTCCTAAGTATTTATGGGAAAAGGAGAAAGGTTTGTAGCCCTGGAAACTAGAACCGTCATCCATGTCTATCTTCCTCCTGGAGTTTTAAGTATTAACTATTTATCATTGCTGTAAAAATCTATAAAGACCACTAGATTTCCCTGGTAACACCTTCCATGGCTCTAGTCACATTACACTCAGAAAATGTTGCTCCGTCTTGCCTTTTATTTTTTTATTTATTTTCTTTGTCTTTTTAGGGCCACACTTGCAGCATATGGAGGTTCCCAGGCTAGGGGTCAAATTGGAGCTGTAGCCGCCAGCCTACACCACAGCCACAGCAACGCCAGATCCGAGCCACACCTGCGACCTACACCACAGCTCACGGCAAGCCGGATCCTTAACCCACTGAGTGAGGCCAGGGATGGAACTCATGTCCTCATGGATACTAGTCGGGTTTGCTAACCGCTGAGCCATGATAGGAACTCCTCCATGTTGCCTTTTAAATATCAGCAAATTCTGTTGGAACTCAGGTCTTTGGAAATAAATGTGTTATCTTACATAACGGGGCTATTGATAAGAGGTGTGTGGCTGTAGATACCACCTACAGGATTTGTCATCACTTCGTATGCAATTTCTATCAAGCACAACTCCCACGTCTCCTTGTACAATGCTCAGCCATCGTCACATCACGGTGCCAGTATATTCTCCATTATAAAGAGGCTGACATTATTTTATCGCGACAATATGTACGACAGTTCGACAGTTCCACAGTTAAAAATCTCAGAAGCAGCACCACTGAAAGAATTAGACCCATAACGAATTAAATAATTCACTTTATCCAGCCCTCAGCTATCCAGAAAGCCTATACCCAAACAACTTCACATATATGAATGTCAATCCTACTCTCAGGTTTTTCTAGAGCATGAGGTTTCATAAACTCAACTTCATAGAATTAGTAATACTCACAGTTATGTGGCTTTATACAATGTAACTGTATGTGCATTATTTCATTAAAATAGGTATTTTATTAGTGTAAAGAAAGAACACTTTTTAATAATAGGAGCAAACCATTTACACTGTCTTTATTCAGAAAGAAAAAGTGAATTATAACATTCAAGGATATCTCTTTTTTTTTGCAGTACAGGTGACCTTGAACAACACAGGGGTTGGGGCTCTGATCTCCATGCAGTCAAAAATCTGGGTATAACTTAGAGTTGGCCATCTGTACACATGATTCAGTTCAGGACCCACAATTCAACCAGCCATGGATCCTGTAGTACTGTAGTATTTATTATTGAAAAAGTCTACAGAGAGATTGGATTAAGATGGCAGAATAGAAGGACTGGAGCTAAACTTCTCTCCCGAAAAACAGCAAAACTACAACCAAATGCCGAGCAGCCTTCAACCAAATGGACTGTAAACTTCCAAAAAAGGTATTCTACTCCAGAAGACAAAGAGGAGACCATATCAAGAGGTAGGAGGGGCGATTACGCGATAGAAGCAACCCCATACCTCCCGGGTGGGAAGCCC
>PVHT021183608.1:18292919-18307825 GCA_004024745.2 Catagonus wagneri | reverse complement strand
TATGGTACATACACATAATGGAATATTACTCAGCCATTAAAAGGAACGGAATAACATTTATAGCAACATGGATAAACCTAGAAATTATCATTCGAAGTGGAACCAGTCAGACAATTAGACAGCAACACCCAATGTTACCGCTTACATGTGGAAACTAAAGAGACACAATGAACTTCTTTGAAGAACAGACAATGACTCATAGATTTTGGAAAACCTTGGTTTTTCAAATAAGACAATCTGGGGGGTGGGGGGATGCACTGGGGATTTGGGACACAAAATCTATCGTATTGACTTATGATCTTTGTACACCTATAACTGAAATAAAATTCATTGTTAATATGAAAAAAAAAAAAAGTCTACATATAAGTGGAACTGTGCAGTTCAAACCTCTCTTGTCCAAGAGTCAACTGTATTCACAAAATCTTTCCCTCTTCTATCTTTTCCTTCTGGATTCCTCCAAGCCATTAACCCTCAGTCATTAAGGGAAGCGTACCCCTTAAGACGGTCTAGGTCAGTGTTTCTCAAAGTATCTTCTAGGGACCCCTGAAATCCCCAAGATCCTTACAGGGAGCCCGCAAGGTCGAAACTCTTCCTGATAATACCACAACCTTATCAGACTTTATTATTCCCATTTCTCTCTCAATTACTAATAGGTGCATCACTGCTCTGATGGCTAATGGAACACATGCTTAGGTACTCTGTTTTCAAAAGCATTCAGTTTTAATTTCCAATCCAGAAAGTATACGTAGATATGACTCATATAATCAACAGCTCTTTGGATATTTAAAAAAAAAATTCAAGATGTAAAAGAGTCCTAAGACCAAAGAGTATGAGAGCCTTTCAACAAACAACCCCAAAATCTCAGTGGCTTCAGGCAGGAAGTTTTTCTCCCACTCAGGCAGAGGCTCCCAGCAGTCAGGGGTGTATGTGTGTGTGTGTGTTTGTGTGTGTGTGTCTGTGTGTGTGTTGTGTGTCTGTCTGTGTGTGTCTGTGTGTGTGTGTGTGTGTGTCTGTGTGTGTGTCTGTGTATGTGTCATGCACCCAGGCTAAGAGCATTTCAATAACCAAGGCAGTAAAAAGGGAAGAGAACATGGGAATCTGTGTGTGTGTGTGAGTGTGTGTGTGTGTGTGTGTGTGTGTGTGTGTGTGTCTGTGTCTGTGTCTTGCACCCAAGCGAAGAGCATCTCAATTACTAAGGCAGAAGAAAGGGAAGAGAACATGGGAATCTGTGTGTGTGTGTCTGTGTGTGTGTGCACGTGTGTGTCTTGCACCCAGGCTAAGTGCATCTCAATCACCAAAGCAGAAGAAAGGGAAGCGAACATGGGAATCTCATTCTGGCTCCAGAAGCTCCTGCCTGGAAGGGATGCACCTCACGGGCACTCACAGTTCGCCAGCCACACAGGTGTGGTCACATGTACATCAAAGGCGACAGAGGTGCACATGCTCCCGTGTTTCTAGAACATGAGAGCTGGAAGCAGCGACTCAACCCCCACTCCCAAAATGTCCCAGGGTTTTCTCTTTGGGAGGCTGTTCTCTTCCCGAAGTTATTCACCCTATGATGGCGCTTTCACGAACCTCAGAAACATTTCAGGAAATGTGTCATCAGACACTATTTAAACATGACATATACAGGTTCACATATTTAAGCTTTTTTTAAAAACTTCAAATAATTGTGAACCATCAAATCTAAACAAAATAGATGATAAAGGCTCGCCAAGGCTCGTATATGGTGCTATTTTGTAAAACAGGTGTTCTTAAGACCTCTGTTTGACCGACGTGTAAAACCAATTACTTATAACAATTTGTGCCATTAACAAATGTCTGACACCTTTTTATAAGAGCAAGACTCGGATCAATTCAAATAAATAAGCATTCCTGTCTGAACGGACTCTTCCAGCCCAAGGAACAAATTCATGTGTCAATGGTGGGCTGACCCAGTGACCCACCTGCTGAAAAATACAAAACTGTATCATTTTGTTTTCCAAATAACAAGCATTGATTACAGTGTTAGAAAGGTCACTTGTCATCAGCTCAGTCATTGACCTGCTGGCAAACTGCAGCCTGTCACTCCGCAGTCAGCCACGGCCATCAGGAGGAACGAAGGCGCACGGTGCTTACAGAGTACAATTGGGGAGGTGACACCGTTTACACAAGGTGTGCGTTTAACAGGACGAGTGTCACGTCAGCAGAGATGGGAACAGGACGCAGCAGGCACAGCAGGAAAGGAGTGAGAGGGCTCGTTTCCCAAGATGACTCCCGGAACCCTTATCGGTTCCTATTTGCTTTCAAATTGCCTGGATCCAACCTAGCCTAGGGCTCCCAAGTCTTATGCCAAGGAATTCAATGTTTTGTTCTTTTTCTTTGGGTCACAGAAGAAAAGATGGTCCTTAGAAGGAGCCAGGAAAAATAACATTAAGAAGCAGTTCTGTATTAGAAAACCTGACGCATTCAACTAAGGACAGGTTATCGAAAAAACCAACTTTTGGTGGTGTCCTGTGGGCGCACTACTGTATTTAAGTGCTACCTCGTACATCCGGGGTAAAACCGGCTGCATAACCAGCTGTCTGAATTTGTCACCCACCTCTGAAGAGTGTTAGGCTTGTCCGGCCAACAATTAATTAAACAGCCATATTTATTTCCCTTTCAACCACTTAAACTTTTAAATATCACTTGAGGATATAATTTATCACAATCTCCTAGAATAAAATATCAATCAGCTATGCATTAAAGGCCACTTATTTAAAATAATTACCTGCACAACCATTTCATGGAGCTTGCCAAGAAATTCTCTATGAATTTTTCTGTGTTCAGTCCGGTGTTATGGACAAGATACAAATAAATGCAAGCATGTAGCCAAAAATAAAAAGCAATCATTCCTTATGCATCTTCTTATTAAATTCCAGCTAGCCACCAAAATATCTTCCAAGAGGATCAGGATCTTTATGCTTGATTCACCCACTGAGGCATAAGACCACAGCATGACGCATCTGCCCTATTTTAGAAAGTCCTAAAATTATAATGCTGAAGCGTGTCGCTCTACAGTGGCCCAGCAGCCCCGCTAAACTTCACCAGTAAAGACCAAGGGATCATCCTGAGATGCCCAGGAGGGAAGACCTGGGTCAAAAAGGGTTTTTAAGATATAAATATTTTCGGAGTTTTCGCTGTGGCGCAGTAGGTTCTGGCATTGCCACAGCTGTAGCAGAGGTCACAGCCGGGGCTCAGATTCAATCCTTGGCCTGGGAGCTTCCATATGCCTCAGGCATGCCCCAAATAAAATCAATACAATATAAATATTTTCAATGTGATTTGACAGGGTAGCATTTCACCTGAGCACTGGTGGATAAGAATCTCATGGCACTAAGTCGGTGAAGTTCCATGGGTTTTTTCTATGTTGATATCAACACATTTTGCTTAGTTTTAAAACTATAGAGTTGAAAAAATAGCATAATAAATGCATATACACACTTCACTCAGACTTGACAACTGTTAATATCTTAACCATATTCGTATTCTGTCTCTGTCTCTGTCTCAGTCTCTCTCTCACACACACACACACACACACACACACACACACACACACACACACTTAAAAGGAATTTAAGAACGAGGGAATATTTCTATGCTTTGTGATACTTATTTACTAATCAAATGTCCTTACATCTTTTCCTGATACCCAATGAGAAATTCTTTATTGGGAGTTCCCGTTGTGGCTTAGTGGTAACAAACCCGACTTGTATCCATGAGGATGCGGATTTGATCCCTGGCCTCCCTCAGAGGGTTAAGGATCTGCCGTGGCTGTGGTGTAGGCTGGCAGCTGTAGCTCCAATTCGACCCCTAGCCTGGAACTTCTACATGCAGCAGGTGCGGCCCTAAAAAGTAAAAAAAAAAAAGCAAAGAAAAGAAAAAAGAAAAAGAAATTCTTAATTTTCCTCTATGCAAACAGACTCAGTTTCTCTCCTGCTCCCTTGGTCAGAATCAACCTCCTTGCTGCGCATCCCTCACCAGCTCAGGACGGTCTCTGGGAGTCTCTCCTCCAGCCTCGCCCTCAGCTCAGACCCTGGCCTCAGGACAGGGCGTTCCTCCCGCCAGCCAGGCCCACCTGCTCTGATCCTCACGCCTCAGGCTCCCTTGGCCCCTCTCAGGTGCCACCTCCTCCTGGAGGCCTTCCACTTGCCCTCATCCCCCAACCTCTGTCTGGGCAGCAGCCTGCCCCCACCCCCTAGGGCACAGGCCCCCCACCTCTAGTCTCCCAGAAGCCTGGACGCCCATCATCTCTGCAGCCCAGGGCCCAGAGTGCGCACAGAGCATCAGATAGCCGGGGCCACGGAGGAAAGTCTTCCATTTCCTCTGAGTCCCATGGCACAAAGAATAATCCAGGCTTAACTAGCTCTTCTTTAAATGTTTTCATCTCTTCCATTTCTTGGACTACTGAAAGGCTCCAAGGCACTGAAACGGGAGCCTGCCCCTGTGATGGCCTGGCCTGATGCTGACTAGAGCCTGGTGGCGGGGGGGCGGGGGGTGTTACTGAGCCCTTGGGCCACACAGAATGGCCAAGGCCTTCCCTACACCTGTGTCTGTGTGAGGATGGCTTCATGCCACCGTTAGACTGCTGGGGACCCAGCTGCTAGCATATCAGTGGCCCACCAAAAACTCGCCCCTGACCCAAAGGCCCTGCCCTCCATCAAGAGAGGCTGTGGGAAGTTCCCGTCATTATGAACCCAACTAGTATCCATGAGGACGCGGGTTCAGTCCCTGGCCTGGCTCAGCGGGTTAAGGATCTGGTGTTGCCGTGAGCTGTAGTGTAGGTTGCAGACGCAGCTCAGATTCCATGTTGCTGTAGCTGTGGCGTAGGCCAGCGGTTGTAACTCCAATTTGACCCCTAGTCTGGGAACCTCACATGCCATGGGTGTGGCCCTGAAAAACAAAAAATAAAAATTAAAAATTAAAAATAAATTAAAAAAAAAAAGAGAGAGGCTGTGGCCTGCTGGACCCGAATGGCAAGTCTTCCCTGGACTCTGGCCCTCTGGTCATCAGCTCACCCTTATCCCTCTGCAGCCCATTGTAGCTCAAAAGACTGGAAGACTGGCCCCAAGTGTCATATCAAAACCCACTGTGCCCTCTCCTCCTGACCTTCCTCATTCCAGCAATGTGGTTGGGCCCAGCTCCAGGCTGCCTGCACTCAGAACATGCAACACACGGGAGCGGGCCAGCCCCTGGCTGGGAATTTCTCAGCCTGGCGATCACACCTGATCACAACTGCCCTGTGGCCCCGTCGCCCTGGACCCCCGTCCCTCACACCTCTCAGCCCCGTCTCCCCTCAGACCTCTCTGCTCAAAGATTTACAGCATCTGCCATGACCGGCCTGCCTGTTTACTCCGTCACGTGGCTTCTCAGAACTCTTAGGATATCTTGTACTATTTCACAGGAAATTCAGCAAGAAACAAACCTATTTTAAAAACACATATTTATAAATACAGGCTCGCTGGTATACTTTTTAGCAAATATTTAAAAAATAGCTAGCCACTGTTCTTCCTTTTTGTAACAGTTTCCAATCAGCCAAGACAGGAACCTAGGACCAATCGAGAGGAGAACATGGGTGGCACACGGAATGTAAACTATTGAAATACGTGATCATACAGAATATACTGGCCTCCTCGAAACACTTAACTATTAAGAAGCAAGATGCTTTGCAAAAAGAGAATGACTCCCCTGAACTCGAGCATCTCTGCATATAAAAACTGGGTCTTTAATGGGGAAGGGGCCTGTGGTTCCCATGGGGGAGGGGGAGGGAGTGGGATGGACTGGGAATTTGGGGTTAATAGACGCAAACTATTGCCTTTGGAAAGGATAAGCAATGAGATCCCGCTGTATAGCACTGGGAACTATATCTAGTCACTTACTGTGGAGCATGATAATGTGAGAAAAAACAATGTACGTGTCAGTGGGTCACCTTGCTATACAGTAGAAAACTGACAGAACACTGTAAACCAGCTGTAATGGAAAAAATAAAAATTATTAAAAAAAAAAAAAACTGGGTCTTTGAAAACACCATGCCAAGTGAAATCAACCACACACAAGACACCACTTACATGAGGTACCCAGAGTGGATCCCCAAATTCACAGAGACAGGAAGTAGGGTGGTGGAGGCCTGGGGCTGGGGGAGGAGGAATGGAGAGCTCGTGTTTCATGAGTGCAGGGTACCAGTTTGGGAAGATGAAAAGATGCTGCAGACGAATGGTGGAGATGGCTGCACAGCAATGTGAATGTACTTGGTGCCACACAACCATACTCCTAAATACGGTAAAGTGTAAGGGAGGTGTTTTCACCTCCAAGTGGAGCCCACTGTTGACATTCAAGTTAAAATGAGGCTGCCCAGGGCCCCCGGCTATGTAACTAAGACCTCCCCACAGACCACTGATCTCAAATGGGGTTCTGTGGTTATCATCTAAAGCTATTTTTCTAGGTTGGGATTAACATAAACATATTACTATATATAAAGGATAACCAACAAGGACCTAATGTATAGCACAGGGAACTATATACTCAATATTTTGTAATAATCTATAAAGGAAGAAAATCTGAAGAATTTTGTATATATTATATATATAATACAAGGTGAATATATTACACATATATGAAACACTGTGCTGTACACCTGAAACTAACACGATAATGTAAATCAACTATACCTCAATTAAAGAACTTAAAAATAGAAACAAGCAAGCAAAAATAAAAGAATTTTTCTAAATTTTGTAACTTAGAAACTGCTGGCAGCCCAGGCCAGTTTTTTTTTTTTTTTTACCGCATCTCATCACTATTTGAAAGCCACTAGAAATCCATTCCAAGCCTCACCTGGGTGATGTGAGTGAGATGCAGGGTGCATGTCCATCAAGGACCACCCCGCACCGTGATGCCAGCCAGGCACCTCACCCTGGGACGCCAGAATGGGATACTCCCAGACAAGGACACTTTTCCTTTCCTGAGTTCTGCCGCTGGCAATATTCAGACAAGTAAAATCACCCCCAAATTCAATGACCCACCACCCACATTTTTAAGTGTTCTTTTCATTACAAAGTTGTACTTGATCAAAAAGGAAATATGTAACGCAGACGTGACAAGACAAATCCCCTGGATCCTACCATCCTGACAAAAACAGCTCGTATTTTAATGGACTTCTTTCAACTTGCTTTATCATCTATTCAAAGATTAAATGAAGATCTATACCTTGTGTTTCTTATTTGGGATCACTCAGAAAAGTTAAAATTGGCAGGAACTGCCAGCTCCACAGAGAGTCCAAATTAAGCTAAGAGAGGAAATCATACCAGTGGCTCCCGAAGGGACTTACAACTAATAAAAGGAGGACACTTCTTGGATGTGGTGATGGGCCAGGCAGGAGGCTGAGATCCTGAAGTGGGTTATTTTGTCTCCACCGGTCAACAACCCCATGAGGCAGGTTCTAAGCGCCTTTCCACAGCCTTGCCTTTGGGATCCTGCAGGACTGACACTCTACCCCAACCCCAGATCACCCTACTTCTGCATTTCCTTGCTCTCCCCTCTGGGAGGGTCCCTCAGCCTCCAGGCCTCCCTGGACAGGATCCCATCTCTGCTCGCAGAGCTCTCTCCAACCCCCCGCAACGAGGGGCCATTCCTGTCTGCCGCCCCCATTCTCACTGAGCCCTGGTCCTGGTTTAGTTTCTCTGCAGAGCCCTCCGCCTTGCTCGCCATCAGTGGGTCTGTCTGCTTACCAGTTCCCTGCCTGCCTCCCGGGGGCATGAGGTCAGCAATAGGGCAGCCTCCACTATTACAGCTCCAGCCTCATCAGCCAGGCCCCCTGCCATCACTCTGCAAACACAAATCAGCAACTAGTCCTACATCCATGAGACTGAGTATCTGAGCGCTGACGATCCTATCAAGGTCCCGGGCTATGAAGCCACAGAGCCAGAACCTCACCTGGGTGGGTGGGCAGCTGGGAGAGTGAGAGCCTTTGCTCCTTTCCAGAAGATCCATAGAGCTGCCACGTGGTGAAGGCTGCGCATCCCCCTCCCCCGATGCCCATGCTCCATGGCGAGGTTCCTCCCTGACTCTAAGTCCGGGGCACATGGACCTTCTCTGAACATCAATGCCCTCAGGGGTAAAGCTGAGATAATGGCATGCAGTCCCCCAGAATCGTCATGAGGGTGGACACACAGCAAAGAAGCAACTGTTGTCAACCGCTAGGAGTCACGAACTTGCACAAGATGACTTTGGCTTATATGGGAGGAGGATCAGAAGGCACTGAGTCACCACTTGCCTGGGGTTTAGATTTTTTTTGTTCTTGTTTTCGCTTTTTGTGTTTTTAAGAAATGGCACATACAAGAAAGCTAAATTTGATGCTATGGCGTGCTGAGACTAATGACTGAATTCCAAATTACCCTCCAAAAGTCATTATTATTATTATTATTATTATTATTATTATTATTACTACTATTACTATTAATTCAGCCATGGCATGCAGCAGCTGGATGTGGGATCTCAGTTCCCGGACCAGGGATTGAACCCTAGCTGCAGTGGTGAGAGCACCAAGTCGTAACAACTAAACCACCAGGGAACTCCCCAGAAAGTCATTAATCAGTGAGGGGACACATGATCTCATAGGATTTCAACCCTGGCAATCCAAGAAGGGTCTCTTCAGACAGAGAATGGAGGTGCATCACCAGGGAGGCGGGGGTTGTCACTCAGCTCATGCAGTGGTGAACCCCTAGCATCTCAAACGACGCCAAGCACATAGCAGGTGTGCAACAAATATTTGCTGAATGTTGACAGATTCAAAGAATGAATGGGATAATTAAACAACTGTGAGAATGTTCCATGCCAAAAATATTACTCACTAGATACACACTGAAATTTAAGGAGGAAAAACATCTTTTCAAGCCCAGAGTCTTCTGCTCTCCAACACTTGGTAAGCCCTGTATAAGCCCTGAGGTGTGAATAAACAGGGATGTCTTCCCAGGCAAGTGGAAAATATGCGTGACGGATGAACCCCAAGAGGAAGCTGCAATTTCTTTGTCTGCCAATCCATCACCTTTCCCAAAACAAATATATGCAGCCGTTTCTGTTTTCTATTTTCTGGGTCATCACACTAAGTCCATGTTGCTCCTACATCCTGCATGACCCTCTCTCTGCCTTTCACACGGACACCCAGTGACTCAGTCCTTGGTCGCAGCATCCCCACGAAGATCGGCAACCCCACCATTCCCAGTGTGCGTTACCTAAAGCGGAGATGTGGAGGCCAAGCGAGGTTGCCCAGGAGGCACACTATACAACCTACAAAAGCACTATGAGTGTTATGTTCTCCCATCACCAGGGTTCAATCTACTTCATCATAGTCTTTTCAGAGGTATGATATCTTAAGGGGACCATGGGGGGTTATAAAGAAATGTCAGTTTTGGAGTTCACATCGTGGAGCAGTGGAAAGGAATCTGAATAGGAACCATGAGGTTGCAGGTTCAATCCCTGGCCTCGCTCAGTGGGTTAAAGATCCAGCATTGCCGTGAGCTATGGTGTAGGTCACAGATGTGGCTCAGATCCTGCATTGCTATGGCTGTGGCTGTGGCTGTGGCCAGCAGCTGTACTCCAATTCAACCCCTAGTCTGGGAACCTCCATATGCCACGAGTACAACCCTAAAAAGCAAAAAAGAAAAAAAAGTGGTCAATTAATATAAAATGGCTATGGCTGTTAGTTAGCTTTACATTTTTAATATTGCGGATGAATTTATTGTTTATTTTTTAATATAAAACAAAATCATCTTTTCTAATATAAGATATGGAGCACATTAAATATCCATTTCATAGAACCAGAACACTAAGGTCCAAACACTTAACACTTTAAAGAAGTTTAAATACATTGACCACTGTCAACCTGTACAGATGTTTTCGCATCATGAAACAGTTCTTAATCAATGATGTCTACACAATATCTACACAGATAATCATATACACTGCACTGCAGCATGTAAAGTGACTGAATGCAAAAGTGCTATCGAAATGTACCAGATTGTGATTTGGTTAATCAAGGGATTCTGTGCTCAGAGTATAATCCTTACGATGAAACTTAAGAGAGTTGCCCATTGATAAAGGAAATCGATGGATATGAAATGAAACACGTACTTATCAATAAAAGAGAAATCACGTGTGACATGCTTTCAGCACCAGGAAAACTGTGTGGTTCAGAGCTGCAAAAACATTGTCTACCATAACATAAATGTCGCCTTGAAATACAAAAAATTCAAATGGCCTTTGGTATTTATTTGCCATAACTATGTATTTCCATAGCCAATGTCACAACTTCAGAGCAGTTATCAAGCCAGCTTGTATAAAGCTCCAGACTGTATTTAAACTTTTTAAATGTCGCTAAAATTAACCTCACACATGAAGATACAGAGAAACACACTCTGCACACTGGTGCATCATTTTCAAAGAAGACGCCAAAAAAGTAAAAATTTTAGAGTAAATTTAAACATCACAGTAAAAATTTTAGTCTCCCATCACACTTTTTAAATTTATCCCGATGGATTATTTGCTTATTAGAATTACTTCTCACAAGAATTTTGGTACTAAACGATAAAGAAAAATCACAGTACTTTCCAAAATATAGCCAGTTTAATGGAAAGAAAGAGAAAATCCTTGATCATTATGTTTTTTTTTAATACTTATTTCAATAGCCCAATGCATGGAAAATAAACAATCTAAAAGTGAAAGAAAATGTGAAATAATGTTTGTATGCTAATAATTATAGTGTGAATACAGAAAACCATTGCAATATAAGCCAGAAGTCCAAAGCAACAATTACAGGCTGGTGCCAAAATGGGCCAAGGCAGAGGTCAGCAAAATTGTTCTGGAAAGGGCCAAACAGGAAGCATGTAGGCTTTATGATCCCTGCACCCTTTGTACCAACCACTCAGCCTCCTCAGTTCTGTCACTGCAGCTTGAAACCAGCTACCGTCATTTAACAAATGAGTAGGGCTGTGTGCCAGCAAACTTTGCTTATGGGCACTAAAATTTGAATTTCCTGTGTCACAAAATAGTATTATTATTTTGATTTTTCAAAACCATTTAAAAATGTAAAAACCATCCTGAGCTTACAAGCCATACAAAAACCAGCTGCTGGCTGGATGTAGCCAAACGCGGGTCTAAGACATCATAGCCAAACCAGCCTGCACGTGCAAGACCAAATGCAAATACGCACGCAAGAACAAGTCCAACACTATTTCAAAGAAAGGTTTTAGAAAATTAACTCTTACAAGGCCATGGTCGTATCTGACCATAAGTAAGAGGGCCAGCCTCGGAATTTGTTTTTAAAAGGAAGAAATTATTCTATGTGTATTCACAGAAAAGCAGGAAAAGGAAAAGGAGAAAATCTTGAAACTAAAGCGTATTTAAAACCCACAGCTGTATATACATACCGGAAACTTGGTTTTAGACAGTGTATGCATGTCTATAAGCTGGTACGGCCTGACTTGGAACAATGATATTTCTTGAGGATTTAACCTCTCACTTTGGACAGGTAGGTCAGCCGGGCACAAGCCCATGTCCCATGTCATCTCACGCTGGGCTTACTGTGAGCAAAGTGCTCTCAGAGCATGTCCAGTCTACACCACACTTCATTACAAGGACTTTCAGATTGCTTGCTAACTGTATTTCTGTAACTCTCTTTCCCAAGTGGATAAGCTCCTAGAAAGAAAGAATCACCTCACAAACCTTTACCTCCTGCAGTAACCATGATTAGCACACACTAGGCTCAAAGACGTTTCTGAAAAACTCAAGTTTGTTTAATAAATAATAGGAACAAATACAAGTACTCGCAGTCCCATATTATGGCAAATTTTTTAATCTGATGGGACACCTATCAATTTTCAGCAGCCTTATCTCGCCCCATGCCCACAGGCACAGTCAGGGGAGAGAACTGACCGCTGGTCCCTCCCCAACTCCCTCCAGACCTGCTGACACCCGAACCACCCACAGGTCCCAGCCCTGACTGGCAGCCTGTTTCGTGTGGGTGTTGAGGATACACTGTGGGTAACCATCAGAAACCGGATGGAGATGACAAAAGTGTTGGAAGATGAACACTCAGAGATCTTAAGTTACAAAGGCCTCATCTTAATCACCAAGTATTCTATTACTCAACAGAGGTAGAATAAATTCAAGCAGAACATGTAAGAGCCCCACCCCCACTTCATTCTTCCAAAGGCAGAAGGGCATCAAAGGCCAAGTATTTGCCAAGCCACTTCCCCTGGGCTGCTTCAAACACTCACCCGATGCTTCCAGGACCCACGTGGTCTTTGATATGTATCACCATTTTTACAATGGCTTCCACTAGAAACCACCCTTTCTGTAAATGAAGCTGGACAACTTGGTCTGAGGTGGTATCATGAGAACATTCGAAAGGAGAAAAGGACAAGACGGCAACAAGAAGTGCTTCCTCCCCCCTCTTTTACGGAGGGAGGTGGATCATCCTGGGACAGAAACAGAACTAGCAGAGGCTGAAGGAGTTACTGCATTATTGGGGCTCCTTTGTAAAAGTTAGTATTTTATAAGTCTGGCTTCAATCGAAAAGGACCACAAACATGAAATCAACTACCTACTGGGGAAAATAAGAAAATGTTCACCAAATTAGAAGACGATAAACAAAGAAAACCTAAATGAACGCTTTTCTTTCTTTCTTTTTTTTGCCTTTTTTTAGGGTCACACCCAGGGCATATGGAAGTTCCTAGGCTAGGATCGAATCGGAGCCGCAGCTGCTAGCCTATACCACAGCCACAGCAACGCCAGATTTGAGCCCCATCTGCAGCCTACACCACAGGTCACAGCAACATGGGATCCTTAAACCACTGAGCAGGGCCAGGGATCGAACCCACATCCTCATGGATACTCGTCGGGTTCGTAACCTGCTGAGCCACAATGGGCACTCCCCTGCGTGCACCCTTGTGGAGAAACCTGAGTGCCCTCCCAGCCTTCCTGACACAGGCTGGATCCTTGGGGTGCGGGAGGTGGGGGGAGGGAGAGAGACAGCGAGCAGGTGAGGGCCAGAGGGCTTCGGGGTGAGGAGTCTGCTCAGGAAAGGACGGCTCCACCCCAGGAGGGTTGCTGGACCCCCTCTTCCCTTCCCCATCACTGACAACAATAAAACTCGGCTGAAATTTGTAAAAACGTCTAAAATGCCACTGTGTCAAACACAAGTACTATTCAGAAGCATGTATGTACAAGAGAAAAAGAGAACAGCAGACCGTCAGCTGGAGGTGGGGCTGGATCACCAAGAGCTTGGTCTTGGAACCCGGTAAAGCCCCAGGGCTTGGGTGTTCAATGCTCCTTTCTGTGAAGTCTTAAAGAGTTAAACATGGGAAAGAAATAGCAAGAACGTGGTGGACCGCATACCTGCTAAAGCTTACGAACAACGTAAAACCCTAGTTCAAGTTTAAAAGCTATCTTTCCAAGATAACCTACTAAATATAAATATTGGTACATTTAATGCACTAATGGAGACCTTAATAGCCATTAAACAAATATAAAAACTATTTTATCTGAATCTGAATCAGAATAACATGTCCTGCAGTGTGAATCCTGAATGGGGCACACTCATTACCCCATTTGTAAAGTGAATCCGTACACCGAAAATTTTAAAGGGATGCCCAACCCCACCGCAGTCTACAAATAGTGACTGTTAAAATAATCAAGCTCCAATCTGACCAGAGTTCCTAAGAACCATCTTCCTGCTCTTCCCTACAAGTGAGAAGTAGAATTCTTGCTGCTGTTCAGTGGATCAAATGTTTCTCACTCATCAGAAATGGTACTAAGCGCTTCCACAAAAGTACCCACACGCGTGCACCCCCATTTTATCAGAATGCTTTCAAGGTCACTGGCTTCCTCCCAGATCCCCAGGTGCCAGAAGCGTCCCCTCCCAAGGTCTCCTATCTGTGATGGAGACTTTGTTATTTGGATTCGCCAGCCAGAGTTCCATCCACTAGACACATGTGCCAGAAGAGACATCAATCTATTTTCCGTATCAGCTGTTCGGGAAAGGCTCACTTGGATAATGCCCATTAATCTAGCTCCGGTGTATCCAAAGATAAAGGAAGCAAACTTTAATTACACTTTCAAGGGAGAGATACAAAGGGCAACTCTTTGTCATGCATCCTCTTTCACTATCCTCACTAGCTAATCAGCCTTCAACTCAAAAGACCAACACCCTCACTCATTCAACCGATGCCCAGTGAACATTTACTGTGGTTAAAGACTCTTGTGCATCTTTGATTTTAAAAAGAGAACTTAAAACTAAACGCAAACCTGATGGCATCCATGGGTCAGAAGTTGGTTTGGTCAAGGTATTCACCTGCTCCCAATTGAAGTTATCGTCTTCAGCCTGACTATATCCACACGCGCTATAAGGCTCATCAAAGAGGCAACCACCTAGAATGGAAAAGAAGGAAGAGTAACATTAATAACAGCCAGACCTCTGGAAGAGGCTATGATGACTGCAGGGAACCATACACCTACCTAATGCTCAATGAAATCTGATTTGGCCTTTTTGCTCAGGAACAGTGGATCCCGACCCCACTGCATCCTTGCTAAGCATTAGCTGCGTACTAGCCATGCCTTATCAATACTGCTATGTGATATCATTTCCTCCCAAAGAATCCAACATTTGCATAATCCAACTGAAAATAAGACCTCAGGAGTTCCCGTCGTGGCGCAGTGGTTAACGAATCCGACTAGGAACCATGAGGTTGCGGGTTCGACCCCTGCCCTTGCTCCGTGGGTTAACGGTCCGGCGTTGCCGTGAGCTGTGGTGTAGGTTGCAGACGCGGCTCGGATCCTGCGTTGCTGTGGCTGCGGCGCAGGCCAGTGGCCACAGCTCCGATTAGACCCCTAGC